>JAFEMH010004965.1:0-183846 GCA_022495995.1 Adenophora triphylla var. japonica | reverse complement strand
CCTGCAATCACTGAAAAGGGTTATCGATCTCGAACGTCTCCCCAGCTGGCCTTCATACCTATGAGTCCACACGACGCCTTTCTAATTGCTACAGGCCCGACAATGGACCCCGGTGCTCCTTATTTGGACACGCATCTATCGAGCCGCTACCTCAAACTCCGAAGGGGAACGTTGCCTATCCTTCACCCGTGGCCGCCCTACCCGCAAGACCGAAAGAAAAAGGATATACGATGAGATGGAGGCCGATAGCCACAACTCCGCGGGCCATCCAAGGGATGAAATCGAAAAGCCGCCGAGTCCCGACAATAGCGACTCTTGTTGCATGATAACAATGAGCAAGGCCGGCCATGAGAATGAATCTGAGGACGCCCTAGCTCATGGGCCATCCAAGGGGCAACAACACAACCCCAAACCCAAAAGCCTCGCGACTTGGGAAGCAAGCTTATAAGGGCCGCCCAGAAGAAGCCAAGATACCACCATCGTCACTAGACTCCGTCGTAACCACGGCCAATAGCCAAAAGTGGCTCCCCATCGACTCCTAGCAAAGATTGAAGAAATCCAAATACCAAGAGACGATCGATGAGGAAGTTAACTGTTGACCCGATCCGGGCATTTTCCAAGGAAATCCCAAGGCGTATAAGAAGGCCACAGTACCAAGCACCAAAAGAAGATCGCCGCCCCTATGCTAAGACAAACAAACCTGCACTCGAAAAAGAGGATCCCGTGCTCACCTACCAAGCAAACACATGCCAACATTTCCTCTCGGTCTCTACTCACTTCGTCCTATCCCCATAAGCCGAAGCCGGAAGAAAGCTCCGGCTCGCACTCGTGCCTATTGATGCTACTCCCGATGATGTGGTACACTGATTGGAAACATCCACTACGGGAACATAATCACTTTCACGCATCTCGACCTCCCTCAATTTGGGGCCGATCATAACGAGCCTCTCTTCATCACAAATTCCCACCCTAGATGAACGACGCCTCCTCGGGTCCTGGTTGATAATGGGTCCGAATGAACATTCTTCCAAAGAAAGATCATGAGCTTGCTTGATATCAAGACTACGTACTTGAAGCCTTCTTCTCTCACAGCCAAAGCTTACGACTCAACATCCCGAGCAAATCCTCTGAGTTGCTACTTTAGACCTCTCGGTTTGGACAGTAAATTGATACCTGTGGAATTCCAGTTATCGACATCCCGATTACTTTCAATGCCCCGTCGGGAAGACCTTGGCCGCACCAAGTCAAAGGGGTCGCCTCAAGCCTCCACCGGTGTGTGAAATTCGTCTCGAATGGGGATCCGACGACCATTTACGGAGATTTAGTCACTTTAGAGGGCACAGATACGGGCGGAATACCTATTCTCGGAAATCAAACATGACGAGGAAGGTCACATGCTAACGGGCTTCACGGCCGAGCCTCCCAAGGCCCAAGTGTGCAACATAGATCTCGACTTGGCCACTGGGATAAAATCCCACCGGTCTTGAAAATGATGAGAAAATGAGCTATCTACCCGGCCTCGCCTACGGGGAAGCGCCAACAAGGAACTTTCAAACTCATCAAGGTGAAAGGACGTAATACTCGCCACGGCCCGGGATATGAGGCCTCCCCAAATGACACCGCAAAAGGAAAGAGATTTGAAGCCGCCACAGAAAGGTCCCAGCCGACAACCCTAAATCTCTCCCCTTCACCCTAATTTGGCCGACTACTTTGTAAAGGGTCCCACACAACCAGAAACATCACAGCCCACTCCTACGGCAGATGGATAAAGCCACAGGATAGCCTCAACAAGTTCGGGAACCAAGGCTAACCCGGTCCGTAGAATGTTCCCCGGACCTACCCAAGATACCCGGGGCTACCACCGCTACGAAGAGCGAGTATACCTTCTCAGAGGCGTGCTCGACCTGGGTGGGAACAGCCGAGAAGCTCACAACCACTATTCCTACGCCCAGAAGATCCGAAACCCGAATTCGAACCGATGCTAAAAGCTAAGGCCACGGAATTTCCCTCGAGATGATTGGGATGGTCTCGATTATGCAAAGAATTGTTCGAAGAAGAAGTCCAGGTGCCGACCTGATTGATCTCGGCTAGGTCCAAGAGATGATAGCAAAGCAATTGAGAAAGGAAAACAAAAACAAAGACAGCTTCCGAGTCATGAGGCCACCAATAGCGATGCCGCTAAAGAATTGGGAAACTCTCTCGTGCCCATCCGCGACCAAGGAGGAAATGATCACCAAGCTGGGATTGGTCCCCGTCCCTTTGTGTCAATCTAGGACAAGTCCTCCCGCCTCTCTCTGTTAAGATCGAGTCTCTAGGGTCGTCCGACGGCCTTACGCCCGAAGACTACGAGTCCGTAGCAAGCGCCTCGTATCCCTTTCGTTTTCAATGAAATGACGAACCTTTCTCGAGTATCCTCGATTGCCACTTTAACTAATGATGAATTAATTAATAAAATTTTTTTTTAATAATAATTCATTAGATAAAGAAGCGCACACATTAAACAAAAAAAAAATCAAACAAAAAAAAATCTTTAAGCGGGTTGTCCTGAAAAGAGGAAAATCGAGCCCAAGCCGCCGAAGAGATTTTGACGAGTGTGAATTTGGGAACTGCGGAAGAGCCTAAAGAGACGCAGATTTGGTGACTTTCTTCGAAGGAATTGGAAAGGATGCTCGCAAAGTCCTACAAAATCCTCAATTCAAAGAAAGTTGCCCTCTTCATCAAAAGAAAACATCATGTGCGGATACGGGTTGCCACCGAAATCATCTCGTATAATGGATCCCACTTCGAAGGGGAATGTGAAAAATTGCCGGCGGAATTCCGAATAACCCGTCACAAGTCATCACCCTACAGCCCCAAACCAACGGAGCCAGTCAAGCAAAGAAACAAGACTCGGGAAAATATCATCCGTAAAAATGGCCGTCCAAGGCGTAGATTGGCCCGAGAAGTTACACTCCGGCACTCGCTGCGTAACATCGCCGAACGGCAATCGGGGAAACACCGTTTGCCCTCACATACGGAATGGAAGCCGTACTCCCAATCGAGCCGGAAATACCCTCGCTCCGTATACCGCCGGAAAGCCGGATCAACGAGGTCGAATGGCTCCGCAGTCGCCATGACGAATTGGCCCTACTAGACGAACGCCGATCAAGGCCATGGAACACATCCTGCCTACCAAAGAAGAATGGCCAGAGCCTTCGACAAGAAAGTAAAGCATCGGGAGATCCGAGAAGGTGATCTCGTTTCTAAAAGAAAAGCCCCCACCCGTATCAACCCTCTCGCAAATGGGAGCCTCGTATGGGTCGGGCCATATGTCGTCCGTAAGATCTTCTCGGAGGAGCCATGCAACTTGCGCAGACCTCGACGGGAATCCCTTTGTACACCCGAGTGAATGGTGACAAAGTTGCGCAGATACTACGCGTAAAAAAAAAAAAAAAACAAAAAAAACAAAACAAAAAAAAAAAACAAAATAAAAACAAAAAAACAACAAGAAAAAAGAGTGCTAAAGAGTAATACCCAACTAGGTTAGAAACCCGAGAAGGGCGGCCTAGGTAAAAAACAGTGGTTGCACCCAAAAAAAAAAACAAAAAAAAAATAAAAAAGAGTGCTAAAAGAGTAATACCCAACTAGGTTAGAAACCCGAAAAGGGCGGCTAGGTAAAAAAACCAAAAAAACAAAAAAAAAAACAAAAAGAGTTCACCGGGTTGAACTACGAAGACCCGAGCTCCTCAAAATGAGGGGAACGTAGGCAAATGGAAACGGTTCGGTCTAAAGCACAAATAAAAGCCATACTTTGGCATCAATACAATTGATCGACCATGAAAGCGTCTCGAAAAACTCTAAAGCAATTCAAATATTCATTACAAGTTAAAAGCTCTTTGATGAGTCTAAGCCCTATTCATTCCTACAACCGGCAACCCGCTAAAAGAAAACTAAGATACATAATCAAACTAATGTGTCCTGCTATGGCAAGGAAGGGATACTTGGAAACCTCGTAGTCACTCCAAGCCACTCGTATCGGCCTCTCCCCTTCTTCTTCCCCTCCGAGTCTTTCTCTTCGAACCGGAAAAATGTCGGTATTCCTCCTACCAAGCTCGGTATAGGAACAGGGATCTATCAAACCGGCCTCTCGTCGTGGCCTTTAATAGCTCCTAGCGTCATCCTCATTTCACTGTAACCTAGCCGGTAACATAGGAGCCCTCCTCTCCCCGTCTCGACGTAAGCCTCATACCGCCGCGCCGTCTCCGCTCCCGTCATGAGGGTTGGCCCTCGCCTCGGCCCTCCTCCTCTCGAAACAGCCAGACCTCCGCACCCACAATAGCCTCACGCCGTCCGAAAATGGCCACCCGAGTCTCTCCTGCATGCCTCTCATACCAATCCAGTACCAAGTGGTCAGAACACCGGTCTCTGACGCTCGAGGATAACCCGAGGAGGAAAGGCATCATACCTCCATGCTCGGGAAAGAAATGGAAACACCGAGGGATCATCCATGGAAGCAGGAGCCACCACCCCGGTGGCCATATCATCAAAACCCTCCAAAGGAACTCCGCTTCCAAGCCAAACTGTCTCAGGACTAAAGCCGGAAATGTAGAAACCGGACCGAGAAAGCCCCGAAGCATAACCACTGGGACCCGTCTCAAGCACTCGCGAGTCTCCACCCGCCAATGAGGCACCAACCATCTGATATCTTCGCCCGGCGACCCGCCATCCAACGCTCCCACGAGCCCCGATCATCAAAATCTACATCAACACCTCTCCGGCAAAAGTCCAAGGCTCGATCATATCGTAGGTTTCCGAAGAACCCCCAAACGCTCCATCGCCCACTGTGGTCAAGAGGAACGGGCTGCCCCCGCGCATATACCGCCTTCCGGTAGCTAACTGTCGAGAGCATGAAAAGTCTCCCCAAGAATCAAAGGAACGACATCTCTCGCCTGTGCGACAGTGAACGACAACATCCAAGCAGAGACCGGCGGCGCATCCCAAAGGAATAGACATGAACAGGGTGCCAAACATACAAAGTGCAAAGGCATCCCAATAGGCATCATCCACCAAGCCTAGGCCCCTAAATCTGTCTGGGAAGACCGGAAATATCGAAATGATCGGGACCGCGGATCATACCTTGCGCTTCCTCCGGGAAAGATGAAGGAGGACGCACACCGTCAACAAAAGAAGCCCCTCCCGGCAAAGGAACCGCTATCTCTTCCACCTCCGACCTCCAAGCAAGGCCCGAAATTCTTCGACAAGGGCTGGAACAATCTCGTTGAAGGAAAGGCAAAAGACATGCCTTCTAGTATCCCAAAACGAAGAAGAAGCTCTTAAGAGGTCATAATCCGGAACCAATTCTTTGAGAGACCACAAGCATCGTCACCTTGTACCTTTCTTCAAAGAATGATCTTCTCTCGTGCATGATCTCCCTACACCACTCCTTGAACTTTTCAAAGAACAACATTTTCCTTTCTTTGGACAATTTTGATGGAGAATTTTTAAGGCCATTTCCATGGTTTTTCTCTCTTTCTCCCGAAAATGGCCGTTGGGACTCGGAGGTTGAAGAGGATATTTGAATTTGAAATAAAGCAAGACCAGTGTCCGAACTAAAATTAAAGGACAATGTCGAAATCGCCCTATCCGCTATGTGACATGAGTTTGCCAAAAAAAAAAATCTCGCAATACCCAAGCCGCTACACCAAAAGAGGAATATTCCGTCCCGTTGCTCGAAACTTGTGCAAAAACCTCCCCAAACCGGATCCATATACCAAACACCCTTGCAAAAAAAAAAAAAAATCAAGGCTCATGCAACACCGCATTCATATTGCATTGCAAACATAAAATAAAATCCTAAATTATTACATTCCAAAAAAAAGAGTGTGCATAAAAAAAAAACAAACAAACATAAATAAAACCCTAAATTATTACATCCAAAAAAAAAAAATGTGCACAAGCTGTACAAATCTAAATCTCAATCTCAAAAAAAAAATCAATCGGAGTCTCCAGCACCCGATGTCTCCCCCCGGCCCCTCTTGCGACTCGGGCCCGCCTCCTCAGGAGCCCCGAAAATCTCGGGCTCGAATCGTCCTCGTCTCTCGTAAAGAGGCTCATCAGACCAACCGGCACGCTTCCGATAGGGCAAGCCGAGATCTCGCGAAAAATCGTATCCGAAGGTGAAGGCGTCGGACTCCCGCACGTACGAAGACGACCCGCCATGCCGCCAAACGTGTCCCCGCCCGTGTGGATCCCCGAGAATGACGTGATCCGAAGGCGCACCGCGCTGGGGATCGAGGGAGAGGAGACAGAGGAGTCTCGAAGAAGTCTCTCGAGCGAATAAGGGAAGCCTCCCGTCCGACTGTGCGCCGCCGTGGTCGCCTCGCTCTAGCTCCGAGGAGCCCCGCAAGCGACCATCCTCCCGATGAATCTCTTGGCTCCCGATCACTTGCTTCGTCGCCTTCTCGACGACCACCTCCGAAAACCGCACAAAAGCAAAAGCGTCAAAAAAAAAAAAAGAGGTGATGCTAAAGATGATGAAACAAAGGAAAGAAAAGAAGGGGAAAAGGTGAAACCATACTCTTCATACCCTGACGAGGCCTAAAGCTCGTGGAAGTCGCCGGCCGAGGGATCTCGCACCTCAATCGGACCCCATCCCGGATATAGGAAAAATCCGTCCGAGGGTACCGCGGGATCCCAAGCCCCTCCCTATCCGTAAAACCCGAGGCATCCTCAGGCCTCCTCAAGACGAATGTCGCATACGGCTCAATCGCCACGAAGTCCGAGAAGTGCCGGGCCCGCTTCTAATCATCCCAGTCACGGACCGATCGCTCGGGTGCATCATATCGGCGGGAGGCTCCACCGGTGTCCTCAAAGGCGAAGTTCACGCCATGCCGGCGCGTCACCCTCTCTCCTGGATAATATGCATCGCAGTCGGACTCCTCAAAATCCTCCGCCGCACCGTCTGTATCTCGCCCGCCTTCACCTGCGCTTACCTCAAAGCGATCCTGTGGGAAGAATATCATCCCCTCATCCGTCTCGGCCTCCGTCAAAGGGAAGGCAATCCGCGTACTGAGAGTCGTACGCCCCGGAGCTTATCTTCTCCCGGGCATGCTTGGACCAAGACCGCATGGCCGGATACGCCCGACCGTACTCGCGCCGGCCAGCCGCACACCGTGACGTGGAAAAACTCCAACGCCCATACCTCGCGAAAGGTAAAAATCCAATCAATCCAAAGGCAAATAAAAGTGTGTGCTCAAAAGAAGAGAGGGAAAGCAAAAAGAGAGCTTATACCTCTGTGGCAAACTCGAAGCAAGACAAGGAGCTCACGGCCTCTTCCTACTGTACCTATCAAGAGCAAAATAAAGCTCGCCACTCGGCCTCTCCCCACGAGACATCTCCCGCCGTCTCCATGTCCTCCAAGGACCTCAAGAAGGCAAAGACTCCGCCGTCCTCAAAGATGCCCAAAGAGGGTGCTCGAAAAAGCAAAACCACAAGAAGGCCCCAGCAACTGATCGGCGCCTATCCTCTCCTCCCCACCTCATAACTCGCTATGGTCTCCACAATCTTGCCGTAGACTACGGCATACTCCATCCCCATCCCCTTTTGGGAATAGGGAAAATCCTTAAGAGCTGCGCAGATCCGCATCACTTTGTAGCCATCCCGCCACTCAATGTCGCGTCCCATTAAAGGACATGCCCGTAATCGAAGCATAGTCGGAGGGCGTAACCGTAGCCTCACCTTTAAGAAGTGGAAGGTGCGGGTCGCGTCCCACCAGTGCCGCGCGCAGCAAACATCAAGCCCTTGCTCTTAGGGAACTTGACCAGTCCCCTCAAGCACTCGACAAACTCCCAGAGCCCCGTCTCGACAACAATCTGTCTCGGACTCGGCAAAGCTCCTCGGCCCGCATCCGGAAGCCGGTCCCACAAGTCAATCACGGACTCCACCGATCCTCGAGTCTTCATTTTGTTCAGCTGCTCCGTCACAAAACGGTGTCCGCCCTGCAAAAAAAAAAGAGAAAATGTCAAAAAAAATTTGCATTTGCATTTACAAAAAAAAAGAAAAGCATACACATGCATTTAAAAAAAAAATTCGACAACATAACAGCATACAATGAGCATAGCCCCATTTTTCTCACAGAAAAGAAAACAGTTTTCAGCAAATCCCAATGCATTCATCAAAAAAAAAAAAAATGCATTCCTACGGAAGTAAAAACTCCGTCCCATTTTCATAAAATAACATGCATATCATCCATCTTACATGCAACGGGAGGAAAAATCCGTCCCACTTTTCAAAAAAAAAATATATATCCTAAACATACATACATCCCATATTGGCAAAATGCCCATTCTTTCAAAAACAAAATGCATGCATTGCATCATCACAATTCACAATATTCCAAAAAAAAAATGTGGCAAAAATGCCAATTCTTTTCCCAAGCAAAATGCACATTTTGGGATACCCACAAATTCATTGCAACATGCATATCATCAAGATCAATATTCAATTTCAAAAAAAAAATCATCATCAAGAACATGCAATATTCAATTTCAAAAAAAAAAATCACAATTCTTCGAATTTTCACATATAATTTTCGAATTGAAAAAAAAAAATGTGGCAAAAATGCCAATTCTTTTTCCCAAGCAAAGTGCACATTTTGGGTTACTCATATACTCATTACAACATGCAAAGCATCAAAATCAAGATTCAAAGGCAAGAACATCAATCATTCGAATTTTCAAAAAAAAAAAAAATTCAAAAATCACCCAAAAATTTCAAGCAAGAAATCGACAAGAGGATCAAGAGGATTCGAAGTATACCGTTCGGAGATGCGGATCCGAAGCCCAATGTTGCCAAGCATCGGGGTAATGCTCCTCCTCAACCGATTGCGAAAGATTGTAATGCCTCCTCATCCGGACGAGCTCCAATCGCCTCTCTGCTATCGGGCCACGTCCTTGACCTTGAAAAGCGCCTTCCCCGTGTTCCATTGCTCGAAAATCGAAGAAAATCGGAAGATTTTTGAAGCTTCTAAGGCCAAAAATGGCGGATTTACGACTTTCTCTCTCTCTCTCTCGTAATTTTCTGCAAAACTGAATGGGGAAGAAGAAAAGGGCGTTGGCCCTCATTAATACCCCTGACTTTCAAGTCCTCTCCGCGCGGACAGGATTGTAAGGGTCAAAATGACCCTTTTGCCCCTTAAAATTCCAGGACTCTGCAATTCAGTCCCCAACTTGACAGAGTTAACCAAAGTTAACCAAAGTCAGCCCCTTGTCAAGGAAATCCTTCCCGGCAGTAAAACGTAAGACCGAGTGACCCGAGAAAGATAACGGATCCCGTATCTTTCATCAAAATCACCTCCGGCAGTCAAACGTAAGACCGAGTGACCCGAGAAAGATAACGAGATCCCGTATCTTTCATCAAAATTATCCCCGGCAGTAAAACGTAAGACCGAGTGACCCGAGAAAGATAACGGATCCCGTATCTTTCATCAAAATCATTTCCCGGCAGTCAAACGTAAGACCGAGTGCCCTGAGAAAGATAACGAGATCCCGTATCTTTCATCAAAATCTTCCCTGCAAATAAACGTAAGACCGAGTGACCCGAGAAAGATAACGGATCCCTAGAAATAAACGTAAGACCGAGTGCCCCGAGAAAGATAACGAGATCCCGTATCTTCATCAAAATTACCCCCTAGCCAAACGTAAGACCAAGTGCCCCGAGAAAGATAACGAGATCCCGTATCTTTCATCAAAATTACCCCCGGCAGTCAAACGTAAGACCGAGTGCCCCGAGAAAGATAACGAGATCCCGTATCTTTCATCAAAATCTTCCCCAAGCCAAACGTAAGACCGAGTGACCCGAGAAAGATAACGGATCCCGTATCTTTCATCAAAATCACCTCCGGCAAACGTAAGACCGAGTGACCCGAGAAAGATAACGAGATCCCGTATCTTTCATCAAAATTATCCCCTAAAGAAACGTAAGACCGAGTGACCCGAGAAAGATAACGGATCCCGTATCTTTCATCAAAATCACCTCCAGCAAACGTAAGACCGAGTGCCCCGAGAAAGATAACGAGATCCCGTATCTTTCATCAAAATTTCCACCGGCAGCCAAACGTAAGACCGAGTGACCCCGAGAAAGATAACGAGATCCCGTATCTTTCATCAAAATCCTCCCTGCTCAAACGTAAGACCGAGTGCGCCTCGAGAAAGATAACGAGATCCCGTATCTTTCATCAAAATTGCCCTGGCTAGCCAAACGTAAGACCGAGTGCCCCGAGAAAGATAACGAGATCCCGTATCTTTCATCAAAATTACCCCTAGCCAAACGTAAGACCGAGTGCCCCGAGAAAGATAACGAGATCCACGTATCTTTCATCAAAATTACCCCTAGCCAAACGTAAGACCGAGTGCCCCGAGAAAGATAACGAGATCCCGTATCTTTCATCAAAATCTCCCCCGGCAGTCAAACGTAAGACCGAGTGCCCCGAGAAAGATAACGGATCCCGTATCGTTCATCAAAATCATCCCTGCAAGCCAAACGTAAGACCGATTTCCTGCACGAGTACGTCCGATTTTCCCAAAGAAAGGCTAACGAAATCCCCAAAGAAAGTTAACGGAATCCCAAAAGCTAACGAGATCTCGAGTAGTACTCGAACTACGAAAGGGCTTGATTCCCACTAGGGATACGTAGGTAGCCTATCATTAGGTCCAGCCCCTCGACCAAAACGGTCACCCTATCCTTCGGCAGCAGACAAAGTCCACCGAAAGGCCATTTCAAATTAAGGTCCGAGGCGCCTAAAAAGCCATCTCCAAGGTTCGAGGCACCTAAAACGCCATCTCCAAGGTCCGAGGCACCTAAAACGCCATCTCCAAGGTTTGAGGCACCTAAGACGCTATCACTAGAAAGCGATAAATCGCAATCATCCCCAACAGAGACCGAAAATGGTCATTCCTATCCCCAGCAGAGCGGATAGCCATCAGACCAAAAATGGTCATCTCTTATCCCCAAGCAGAAGTTTCTTTCCAAGAACCGACCGTAGAACTCGCTCATCGGGTTCGAGGCACCTAAAACGCCATCATCTCTGTGGTCAAAGACCCGAACTACGACCGGCTTGATTCCCATTTGGGATACGTAGGTAGCCTATCGCTAGGGTCAGCCACCCGATCACTCGCTCATCCTGCCAAATATGGAGCCTTACTCTTATCGACGACCCCGCTTCCTTCGAAAGCGCCATCGCCGAGGGGCTACTGTAAGTGCTCCAATTTGAGCTTGTTAGAATTTTCGTTAGAAAATTAACGAAAGTTATAACATTTCTAACAATTCCTAACTATCCTAACATTTCTAACAAAGTGAGGGTAAAATGGGCATTGTTATTTAAGGTTAAACCTTAAAAAGAATCTCAAAAAGCAAAACAAAAGAAGAAAACCAAAAATAGCAATGGCTGGAAACACAAAAACTGGCTGTTAATTTGAATTTTGAAAAAGATTATTCTTCTTGTCCAAAGCTGAAGCTGCATTTAATGAACAAAGGCACGCCGCCCGGACTCCATCCGCGCGGATGAGATTGTCAATTTCAGAGGGCTATAAATTGAGCCCTCCAGTCACAAAAATAAGGAGGAAGAACACATTTTGCACCGAACCTCTGGCGAAATATAGAGAGAAAACAGTGAGAATTCACAAGAATTGTCACCTTTTTCTCTCCAATCTTTCCCAACTCATACTCATCCACTCACTCTCATATTAAAGCCCTAAACACTCATACACTCAAGCCAAACACTCAAGAACACAAGGAAGATTGGTAAACCCTCCTCTTCCTAACCCTAAATCTCAACCATGCATGCATCTTCAAACTACAAAATGTAGTTCTTTCATCTTCTTGCTCTAGATCTAAGAAGATCACCATGGAAGACCATCTCCATGGATGATCTTCTACAAAGATCAAAATTATTTTTTAAGCTTTCTTACTTTCTTGCAAAGAAAACTCATTTTCAAAACCCTAAAAACCATTTTCAAGCATAAAATCTTGATTTCAAAGGATAAAATTCCCCTTCCCAAGCAAATGAAATGCTTAGTCCTAATGTACCCCAAGGATGGTTTGGTATAGTTGATTCACCACTAAAATGTCTAGTGATCACTAACCAAAACCTAGGGAAATGGGGACAAGCATGGATGCAAAACCCCCCTTAAAATCATATTTTCTTTCTTGAGAAGTTGCTGTCCAGTAGCAATTTTCTCAGACCTCAGTCCATGGTCTTAATTTTTGGACACAGATGAACTAGGAATTTGGTGTTGACTACAAAATACTTTTTGTAGCCAACATCCAGAGCTTTCCTGACATATTTTTACCTTATTTTTTGGGTGAGTAAAACTCCTCTTTTCAAATTTTCTTTCAGAGGCTAGTTCATCAGCTTCTGAGAATCCAGATCTCATATCTGAGGTTTCCAGAAGGTTTTGACCCCTCAAATCTTCTCCAAAATGGAAAATTCCTTCGCACAAACTTTATTTAAGGTGTCTAGAACAACTTTCATTCTCTGAGTTTATCCAGATTATGAAGTTTTAAGACCCTTGAATCCCTTTTAAAATCAAAGGTCCACTGCCTTTTTCATTCTGGCAGAAATGGCTCTCAACTTCAAAAGGTCTTTTGAGTACCAAATCTCAATCCAAAAATCTTCCAAAAAATCATGGGATCAGTTTAAAGTCTTAAAAAGATATCCCAATTTTTACTTTTCTGAGTTTCAACTTATTTTGGCCAAAACACACACACACACACACACACAAATGATTTTCAGCTTGGAAGACTCGTTTTACGAGGCGCGTCGGGTGCACACTAACGTCCTTCCCGACGCGTAACATGACCTCCGAACCTAAATATCTGATCTCGGGCTTTTTTCAAAGTTTTGGCCTTCAAAATTAAAATGGCGTGGCGACTCCGTTTTTCCGGTTTTATTTGGTTTTTCAAAGAAACGCAAAAATCGAATTTTTCCCGCGAATGGCAACATCATCACACGCATATGGTTGCTTGACGCTATGGTTGCTTGACGCGATGGTTGCTTGATGCGATGGATGCTTGACACAATGGTTGCTTGACGCGGTGGATGCTTGACGCTATGGTAGCTTGACGCTATGGTTGCTTGACGCTATGGATGCTTGACGCGATGGTTGCTCGACGATATGGATGCTTGACGCTATGGTTGCTTGACGCGATGGTTGCTTGACGCAATGGTTGCTTGACGCTATGGTTGCTTGACGCTATTAGATATGCTCGACGCACTTAATTGGATGCATTGTTAGATGGTAAGCGAAATTCGAACACTCAACATGTTTGATTTGAAAGTAGGCACTTGACGTGCTTTACGCACTTTAATTCCTGCAAGAGGGTTAGTGAAAGCATTTGCATAACAACATATATTCACTTAAGCATTTGTTTGTTCAAGACGATCAATGTGCACTCGACTCCAAGAATCAGCGAGGAGAATGAGTCTTATTATATGAAAATTATTTGTGATTTAGATTTTGGTTTTGAAGACCAACTCGTGAGGTCCATCTAAAGATCGAATGAGACAATCGTCTAATAGGATTCCGTTGAGATAACCCAAGTTCAACGCTAAGGTTCAGGATGCTTCGAGGATTTTTCCGTTGTCATAGGACTTTTTTTCATCGTCAAGCCCCTAAGTTTCTCGTGTGATGATCATTGACTGAACAAGGTTTAAACCACTCCAATGGTTTTTGCTATGTAGAACTGATGCTGTCTAACCTAAAGCACATATTTTCCAAGGCTTCTCTTGACACTAAGCCCCAAGACTTCTTGTATGTTGTAGATGACTTCGTGAACAGGCTTGTGAGACTGCGTGAATCGAAGAAGGATCCCCTCCTTTTTCCCTTTGATTTTTTTTTGTGACGCACCCTGGTTTTTGCCTAGACCGCCCTTTCGGGTTTTCAATCTAGCGGGCATCTCTTTTGCGTCTTTTGTTTTTGTGCTCTAACTTTTGCCTAGGCCGCTCTTTACGAGTTTTCAACCTAGCGAGCCACTTTTTTTTTTGAAAAGTATATTTACCCGAAGAGGACTCAGTTGGAAGAATCTCATTAAGGAGAAAGATGAGATCTCAAGTTTAGTTGAAAAGAGATGGACTCTATTTTTTTTTTTTTGGAAGGTTATCCAAGCATTGACTCTTTTGGGGGAGTGTATTCTCTAATGATGAGAGTGAGAGGCAAAAAGGAGGAAACTCCTAATGTAGATTTGATTACTCTTGAGAGTTTGAGTAGGGACTGACTGGGGGAGGAAAGGTTAGGAAGCCCCAGTTTTGATGCTTGGATTTCAAGAGTGTGTATGAGAATGGCTAAGAAGAAGCCCCTAGACTCAACAAAGAACGCTATATGGCTCAAAGGTCTAGAAAAGTTGTTCTACTTTTAATGGACCTTGCATCATCTAGAAATTTCTTAACGAGTTTGAAAAGAAAGCCAATCGTTAGCATGACTTAAGGTTAAACGTTTTTCTTTATGGATTGATGTTGAAAGTCTTCTTCATTTGCGCTGCCATTCAGGCTTCATTGTAAGAGGATGTTGAGGAATCCTCTTTTCTTCGCTGGTATCGCTTGACTCTTTTTCTTTGTGGGAGAGTCCTTCTTGCCTTTGTTGAAATTTCATCCTTGTTGTGGGGCGATGAAGGCTTGAGAGTTTTTCTCTTTTTTTTTTTTTTTTTTTTTTTTGATGCTCTATTTTTGCCTAGGATGATTTGAGGAGTTTCGACCTAGCGAGCTTTTTATTTTTGTACTCTCAAAGCCTTGAATTGAGTAGCCCCACTTTTCTTGGGATGAACGTTGATAGCAGCGTCTTTGGCTTCCTTTGTTTGTTGATCTTCGACTTTCAACATGAGTAATGTTTAGCCTTAAGCCTTCTAAGGATAGTTTTCATTTCAAACTTGTTTAGAAGTTTCTATTTTTCGTGATGATTTAAGGAATGAGTGTCCACTATTCAGCATGGATCAAATGATACTCATAAAGAAAACAACTTTTGGGAAAGTGTTTAGGATAAAGAGATAAATTTTATTGATAAGGAAATTCGAAACAAACTCGGTAGTTTACTTGACACAAACCAGAGGGGATAGAGATGGACTAGAATGACAGAATGACTCTTCGAGAACATACTAGGAAGTTTACCTAATCTATGTTTTTTTTCAAAGGAAAAAGGGAGAGGACAATCGGAGCCCCAAGGTGGTGATGCTTCAGTTGATCTTGCCGGCTTCATACAAGTCTTGGATGGCATCCCTCAAATTGTAGCAATTGTTGGTGTCATGACCACTAAACCGATGGTAATCGCAAAATTTGTCGTGGTCCCAATTTTCCCTCATTTTCTTAGGATGATAGTCTTCCATTGGCTTCAGCTTTCCTTGGCCTACTAGATCATCGAACATTTCCTTAAGAGTAGCCCCACCAAAATCATGATAGGTCCGACCGGTG
This sequence comes from Adenophora triphylla var. japonica, assembly GCA_022495995.1. NCBI lineage: Eukaryota > Viridiplantae > Streptophyta > Magnoliopsida > Asterales > Campanulaceae > Adenophora > Adenophora triphylla. The sequence goes on along the minus strand of JAFEMH010004965.1, from coordinate 168,410 downwards.
CTCCCCTTTGTTGGACAATTCTCCTTTTCTGAATTCTTTCTAAGAAGGATCAATTCATCAACTCTAAGGCCCGATTTATGGAGTTCGAGGAAATTAGGGAAGTAATTGCCGGCAAGTTTCTCTTGGTACTCTTCGCGGAGACATTGAAGTAGGATATGAATTTGTTCGTCTAGGCTTGGCCTATCAACGATTTCAGTCAGTTTGGTCCTCCATCTTTTAACAAAATCGGCGAATGACTCATTTTGTTGTTGCTTAGTTTGCTCAAGGTCTCTCCTAGTAGTGCGGTAGGTAGTGTTGTCCTCAAATTGTTCTTGGAAGGCACGACTGGCGAGTGGCCAATCAAGCCTTGTGGAGAGTGGAAGAGTCATGTACCAATCTCTAGCGGCACCATCGAGAGTTTGTGGAAAGCATTGAGCTAGTAGGTTGTCATCGACACCCATAGGTAGCATGGCCCAAGAATAGGTCTCCAAATGTGATTTGGGACAGGTAGTGCCATTTAATTTTGCAATGTCGGGTGTCTTGTACTTTCTAGGAAGCTTTGAAATGGATTGACGAAGGGTGTCATAGTCAATAGAGAGCGAGGCTCCCTTACTCACATCGAGGGATGCAAGTTTCTTTTCTAGCATTGCCATGGTAAGAGGTTCGTCCTTGCTTTCTTTCTTGGAAGCATAACTCTCATTGTCAGAGGAGGAAGATGATGAGCTAGACTCATACACCCTTTTCTTGTGCTTGCGGTGTCTTTTAGCCTTCTTAGTGTATGATACTTCATCATCGGAAGAGGTCTCATTCTCTTTCTTCTTTGAGCTTAATTCGACCACTTTTAGTTTCATGGCTTGGAGTTCGTCAACCATGGCTTTCATTTCCCCGGCTTGGATTCTCCTTTCAAGTTCTAATCGGGCCTCCATTTCATCGGCTTGGGCTTGTAGCATTTCTTCATATCGAATCCTTTGATCCTCAATTTCCTTCTTGAGTGCTTCGGAATTCATCGGGTCGAAAGAAAATTAATACGCTACCGTTGGAGAGGTAAGGGAGCTTGACGGCCTTAGAGATGAACTAGATATCCCAACGAAACGTCTTTTAGAATATTAGCCCCAAACGATCCTAGATGGAGAAAAGGATGATGGTTAAAATTACCTCACGAGTGATTTTTTTTGAAGTTTTTATTTTTATTAGAGACGGAGTTTTGACTCAAGGAGGGAGCGCACATCGATCATCAATTACAAACACAGATTCTGCAAATAATATCTCGCGCGAGACTAGGTAATCTCGCACGAGATAACCATTCGGAGAGATGGATTTTATTCCTTTTTATTTCCTAAATTCATGGTCGGACGGACAAAGATCCGTTTTCTATCTAGCATCCTAGGCAAAACTTGCAGGCGTACGTAATTCGAACCAAACCTAGGGACTCGGTAATTGACCATTCTTTGAAAAGTAAAGCCACGTAAAATTGACCGGAAGGATTTTTTTTTCTTTAAAGGGACTTCCGAAAGGGTCATTCCGAAGGGACATTTCCGAAGGGACTTTTTCTTTTTTTTTTTTCGAAGGGACTTTTCCGAATCCTTTTCTCGATAGTCAATTTTATATGAACTTTATTTTGGTCAAAGACAAGAAAGATTACCGAGTCAAAACCGACCGGTCACGGAGTGTTCCTAAAAAGGACAATCTACATGATATGTGGCGATGCGGAAATTTGGAAGGCTAGGCTCCCCGCGATATGACAATCTAGGTGGATTGAATACGCGGAGTGGGATGATCCAACTTCGGAGAGACCGGCGACTAGGTGGTTACCGTCATCCGTCCTTAGTGTGGGTCCCGGGTTTATCAAGGGTATGTAGTGCAATGATAGATATAATATGAGTGCGCGTGTGTGAGAGTCAATCTAGGTGATATATAAAATAGAGATTTTTTTTTTGAAAATCAAAAGGAAAACAAATAATGGCCGCACCAAGTGGTTGCCTACGTTTTTCCCAATTTGGGGAGACTCAGGCCGTCGTAGTTCCACATAAAGAGAGATAAAGAGAGATAAATAATTCAATTTACAACTCCCGAATCCCCAATGGACCGGACTTTAATTAAATAAAACCCAATCACACGCAGTTCATAAATAATAATCAATTATTTAAGGGAATTAAAGGTTCGAGTTCTACACCTTAAGGGAGGCCTTAAGATGCAGGAACTCTGCAGATAATGAATGCAGGATCCCCACTTGCATGTTCGGCTCTCGTCTTGGATTACGAGCTAAACAGGAGAAACCAGAAAACAACCAGACTGGAGGCCATATCTCGCGCGAGATAATGATATCTCGTGCGAGATATCTCCCATCTGAGAGTAGAAAAATTCGAATTTTACAAAACAGATTGAAAAACCTCTCTTTTAATTTTGACGCAAGTTTAAGCCTCTTAATTTTAAATCCCCAGCGGAGTCGCCAATGTAGCGTTGTGAGAAAATTTCATCTTTTCATCTTTTTGAGTCGCCACCTATATTATTCGATTGGAAACATAGGAAAACCATTTTGAAAGAGATTTGGGTTCGGGGCTTAGGTTATGAAATGGGTAGGTCAAGGAGCATCCATTTCACCCAATCCGGAGATCGGTCTTGCTAAAGAAAAGAGAGGTTTTCAATCTTTAAAATAAATAATTAAAGAAAACAAGTAAACCCTATTCAATTTCTTGATTAGGAATGTCGGATTGTATGCTTCGAGATCGCCTCCATTGACTGAAGGGACTCTAGGCTAATCCTTTTGATGGGATTACACTACTCTAAAATCAATAGAGGGGTTGAGAATAGAAACGAAAGTTAAAGGATGATTACCTTTTGAGGAGGAATTCGGACAGAGTTTCGACTCAAGTTTAGAGTTGAAACTTCATACGGACAGAGCTTCGCCTCGATCCTTGACTTGGATCTTGATGCGGACGGAGCTTCGCCTTGGTCCTTCGATTTGGACTTCGATGTTTGTTAATCAACAAGGTTGATGAACAAACTTTGAGGTGATTTAGGGTGATTTTCGTAGGAACCTTTCAGGGAGAGGAACCTACAAAATGTGTGTGTTATATGAAATTGTCGACCTCTGAAACACTGAAAGTCATCCAGTATTTATAGGAGGTTGGAGAGGGAAATTACCCTAGGAAGGTTCCAGAACTCAGTTGTGATTGGATACCCGAATTGATAAGGTTTTATCCAGAAAGAGAGTTTGAAACGGAGAAGGGAAGTGATTCTGCACATCCTGTCGAGGGAATATCTCGCGCGAGATAAGGTATCTCGTGCGAGATAACTAGTCTGATGACTATTTTGTCCTCTTCAGTTGTTCCGTTAGTCAGTTAGGTCCAAAACTAACGAGGTTAGTTAGAAACTTAACGAAACATGACGAAACTGATATGTTTTCATCAAAACATAAAAGAGAGATGAAGAGTAGTGTAATCATGTAATTATGGGTTCAGAATGGGGTGTCTACAACTATGATGTTGGTTGAACATGAGTATATTTTACCATGTTGCCATATTGCTTATCCCTTTTATGGATTATATTTCAAGTATCTATTATGTGCTTGAACGTGTTTGCATTCGGGGGTATAATGGAATTCAATCAATTATGGATTTGTTCTATAAGTGATTGAAGGTTCATCATACCTGTGACCGGTGGAATGCTCTGTATGAAGCCAAAAGCTCTGTATGAAGCCAAAAGCTTTACAGTAGCGATGATATTATATGATACTCTGAATAAGGGTCATATAAGTATCCTATTTTTCTTATATGGATCTCTGGGCTATGAGACCTATAAGCGGTGAATGTGCATGGAGGCAGTTCACCAAAGAGTGGAGTTTTACTCCCACGTTGTACGACTTATTGTTCAGACGGGAAAGGTAAAATGAGGTAACGTAAGGTGTTTACCGCTTTAATAATGTGCTATGTGTAGCCTTGTTATGTGTTGCATCTTATATGGCATATTGCTGCATTCATAATAGCTTGCTGAGATTTATTCTCACCCCTCTCCCTTTAATGTTTTTAGATCCCGAGACAGGTGGACCGGCCAAGTAAGGGCGGAAAGGAGTTTAGAAGTGGTATTTTGGGTTTGTCGGGTTATGTATTGGTTGGCGTAGAAAGTCGTATTTTAGTATAATTCCTTTATGGAGTTTGTGTATATTTGAAACTTAGTTTATATTTTATAACCGATACTTTTTGTAACTAAAACAGCTTAGTACTTTCAAGGTTGGCCAACTCTTTCTCCAATGTTGAAAGGAGTAGAGTTATTTTGAAATGGTTATGATAATTATGTCTATGATTGAAATTTAAATCAAAGTTTTAAAAGTTTAGGTAATATTTGGGTTAGTCTGGGGACGCTCCAACTCGGGACACGTGTAGGTTCCGGGTCGGGGTCCTCACAATTACAATAAGAAAACATAATATATGATTGTTATTTGTTATATCTCTATCACATTACCCACCTTTATTTTCAAATTCACTCAATCATCATCGTTCATCAGTCGGCCCCCAACCCATCCTACCATTTCCTTTGTCAAAAAATCATTCAAAAATTGGAAATTCTTCGTTTGACGTGAAGAGAATCAGCGGGTTGATCGATCTATGAAGAAGAAATTAACTTGAGACTTGAGTCGATTGATAACTGTTTGGGGTGAAAATCTACGGCAGCATGCTACATCTTGAGATATCATCCTAACAGGACAACCAGCCAGACTATCCACTCTGTACCAGATAAATGAAAGGCGATATTGCAGGAGCCGTTCTGCAAGGATCAGAAGACCAGGTCAAATAAACGTCTACCAACAAAACGTTTACTCAGCAACGGATAAACAAGTTATCTCAATAACCTCCTGCGAAATCCTAGGCATGGAAAGAGGGATTGTATTTATTTGTTATGCACCGTTACTTCCCTTTATACTTTAAATAGAGGAACACATGTAACAACACACACGACACAATTCTCTTGGCAATTCACTCTTATACTGATCATCCGTCCACCATCGTTTCTCAGTTAATAAAATTCCACCCTTCCCGAGGTTTTATGCTAGCGAACAAGTTTTTCAAGGGCTTTCCTCGTTAAATACTCTTGTTGACATCTTGAAATTACATCGTCTTATTCCATTATGCCCTACTTATCTTTTAATAGGTTGAATTGCTCGAATTTGACCCAAATAGTTTGGCGTCGTCTGTGGGAACTTTGGTCTTTTGATTGATTAACGATCCTGAAGATGTCTACCGGAATGACGTCGGCAGTAACTTCAGTAGGAGCCACCACCGGGATGGCTACTTCGGGATAGAATGTTGGTGCCTCAACCGGCTTGGGTCAAGGTCACGGAGGATCCTCTAGGGCACCTACACAAGTGATTCCAGTAGATATCCTCTCCTGCTTGACAGATACAATGTCCGAGCTAAGGCTCCAGGTGATGCTGTAGACTGATACTTCTAACATGTTGATGAACAACTTTTCCAGATTGCAGCGTGAAGTATCTGCTCTGCAAGATGGATCGTCCAGATCACACCCTTTCGCCCCGCTTGTAGCATTCCAAGGTGTAAATCTCGCTTCAGGCTCCAACATGTTCTCTCCAATGATCAGTGCCTCCACTGATAGTGTGATCATCAATCTCGAAGCTAGCTAATCCACTGCACCAGCCTGCGTGACACCCGTTCCTCCCGGACCAATAGGGAGTGTTAACCCCCAAGTTGATTTTAATAGTTTTTATGCTACTACTAATCCCGACGACAGTGGAACGCAGTGAACAGTATTAAATTACGTAAGCCGAGGGAAATGGTGATGAATGTGCCGGGGATAACCCTGCCATACCATCAAGCCTCGCCCACCTGTTACAATGAGTCACGATTTAGTCCTGCTATCGCCACATGGTGATACCAAAAAAGTTCACTGTTCCACACATGAAGCAATATGATGGGACAACCGATCCTCTGGAGCATATCGCCTTATACCAGGAAAGATGGATGTGATTCATATCCCCTTGCAATTCAAGGAAGCCTGCCTTTATAGAGGATTCAGGTCTACCTTGACTGGGGCAGCCCTATGTTGGCTTATCAACCAGCCCCTAGGCTCCATTGAATCTTATGCTCAACTTATTAACATGTTTACTAATCAATTTTCTTGTAATAAAGTCTTTGAAAAATTAACGAGTGATTTATACAGGATCGTTCAACAACCTGACGAATCCTTGAAGGACTACTTAAGCAGGTTCAACAAAGAAGCTGTCGACATCCCCAACATGGATATGTCTACAGCAACAGAAGCTTTCAGAATGGGACTCAAGAAAGACTCCCCCTATTATGAGGAATTAGTAATGACTCCTTGCAAAAGACTCGAGGAAGTCCGGACGAGGGCCATAAAATTCATCAGGCTGGAAGAGGAAAAATTGATGCAAGAGAAAGTATCCAAAAGAACTGTTATTCCTGAGCATTCTGGCGGCAAGATGGAGACGTCACACTCTAGATTCAATAGGGGCAAACCCTACTCTAAAACTGAACACTCTAGCATTAATTCCGTCATTGATAGTACTAATGAAGATGAACTGCCTTACCCTAAGATAGATGACTACTGTTTCTCTGTTGACATTGCAGGTCTCATACACGCCCCGGACAACCTGGGAGAAAAGGCTAGATGGCCTAAAAAGTCTGACAAAGGCTCCGGATGGAAAGATAAATCTAAATGGTGTGCCTACCATGAAGATTTTGGGCATACCACTGAAAATTGCATTGCCTTAAGAAAGGAAATTAGCCATCTCTTGTCCAAGGGTCACCTCAAAGAATTGTTGGGCAAGTGGCATGGACGGAAAGACAATAAAGGACCGCAGACAGAAAGCCCCTCGAATCCTTCAGTCCCAACCAAGGTGGTCAACATGATTAGTGGAGGATCGGACATATGTGGTACTTCCTACTCCACCGCCAAACATCATGCCTCGGAATCCAAGGAGGACAGGATGAACTTGCCAACCAGACCGGCAACGAAGGAGAGTTTTCAGGAGATCACGTTTGACGAAGACGATAAGGGTGATATCCTGGACCCTCATCATGATGCACTAGTTGTTACTCTGCAGGTGGCAAATTGTTTGCTGAAGTGCATCTTGGTCGACAATGGAAGCTCTGTCAACATAATAACCACCGACAACTTAGCAAATATGGACATCCCACTTGAACATATAACCAGAAGTTCATCTGTCCTAGTTGGATTCAGCGGGGAGATCAAGCATACTTACGGGGACATCAAATTACCCGTATATGTAGAAGGGGAAAACTTCATGGAGAAATTCTGCGTTATCAAATGCAATTAATCTTACAACATCATTTTGGGAAGGCCCTGGATTCATAACATGAAGGCAATTCCTTCAACTTACCACCAGTGCATCAAGTTGCCCACTCGGTGGGGAGTAGTCAAGGTAAAAGGCGACCAGCAAACAGCGAAAGAGTGTTACAAGATATCCATGAAGGCAACCAGCGCCCCCAGACAGGCATAGCAATTAAAGAAAAAGGCACGGGACATCTTGGAAGTTGTGGAGAGCGACGTGAAAGAAATTCAGCTTGACCCCTCCAATCCCGATATCAAGGTGTTACTAGGGGGTGATATTCCTCCCGAAATAGAAGAGAGCATAATTGAATTCTTAAAAATCGGGGCCAGTTGTTTCGCATGGAAGCATGAGGACATGACTGGAATTAGCAAGGATATCATCACACATAAGCTGAACGTTGATCCTAACATCAAACCTGTCCATCAGAAGAGAAGAAAGTTCGCACATGAGCACAATCAAATTATAAAGGAAGAAGTTGCACGATTGCTTAAAGCCAAGATGATTAGGGAAGTTGACTATCCAAGGTGGTTGGCCAATGTAGTTGTGGAAAAGAAGAATGGCAAATGGCGAGTATGTGTAGATTTCACAGACCTCAACAGAGCTTGTCTGAAGGATCCCTTCCCCCTACCTCATATCGACTCTTTGGTAAATGCAACGACTGGCCATGATGTCCTGACCTTCATGGACGCTTCTTCCGGATATCAGCAAATCCAGATGGAACCATCGAATCAGGAGGACACTACCTTTATCACTCCAGAAGGTATATGTTGCTATATCGCTATGCCTTTCGGACTAAAAAATGCAGGTGCCACTTACCAGAGACTAGTAAACAAGATGTTCAAGGATTAGCTTGGGAAAACTATGGAAGTTTACATTGACGACTGTAAGTGCTCCAATTTGAGCTTGTTAGTATTTTCGTTAGAAAATTAACGAAAGTTATAACATTCCTAACAATTCCTAACATTCCTAACATTTCTAACAAAGCAAGGGCAAAGTGGGCATTGTTATTTAAGGATAAACCAAGGAAAGGAATCAAAAAAGCAAAAGAAATAAGAAAAACCAAAAATAGAAATACATTGGAACAAAAAGCCGGCCGTTTAATTTGAATTTTCAAAAGATTATTCCTTGTGTCCAAAGCCTGAAGCAGCATTTAATGAACAGTGCACGCTGTCAACCCTATCCGCGCGGACATCATTGACATTTTCACAGGGCTATAAATTGAGCCCTCCAGTTTCAAAAATGAAGGAGAAGAACACAAAAATCACTCACAGCAACAGCACACTGGCGAAAAATAGAGAGAAAACAGTGGGAATTCACTTGAATTGCCACCATTTTCTCTCCAATCTTTCCCAAATCTCACTCACTCACAAACACTTCAAAACACTCTCATACATACTCTCATACATACACCAATCCAAGCTCAAATCACCCCTTAGGAGGAGGATTAGAGAGAAAACATAGAGGACTTCATTGTTATCTACTTGTTTTCTCTTTAACCAACTCAAATCATCAACCCTAAACACTTTCAAGCCCTAAACACATTCAAGCCTTTGAATCCATTCAAACACAAAACACAAGGAAGATAGGTATAACCTCCCTCTCCTTACCCTAAAATTCATCCATGCATGCATTTTCAAACTCCAAAATGTAGTTTGTTCATCTTCTTGCCATAGATCCAAGAAGATCACCATGGAAGTTCATCTCCATGGTTGATCTTCTACAAGGATCAACATTCTCTCCAAAGTATTCTTACTTACTTGCAAATACATTTTCAAAACCCTAAAAACCATTTTCATACATCAAATCTTCATTTTCAAAGGATAAAATTCCCCTTCCCAAGCAAATGAAATGCTTAGTCCTAATGTACCCCAAGGATGGTTTGATATAGTTGATTCACCACTAAAATGTCAAGTGATCACTAATCAAAACCTAGGGAAATGGGGACAAGCATGGATGCAAAACCCCCTTTAAAATCATATTTTTCCTTCTTGAGAAGTTGCTGTCCAGTAGCAATTTTCTAAGACCCCAGTCCATGGTCTAATTTTTTGGACACAGATAAACTTGGAATTTGGTGTTTACTACAAAACACTTTTTGTAGCCAACATCCAGAGATTTCCAGACTTATTTTTACTTTATTTTTTTCGTGAGTAAAACTCCATATTTCAAATTTTCCTTTAAAGGTCAGTTCATCAGTCTCTGGAAATCCAGATTTCACTTCTGAGATTTCCAGAAGGTTTTGGTCCCTCAAATCATCTCCAAAATGGGAAGTTCTTTTACAGAAAACTTATTTAAGGTGTTTTGAACATTTTTCATTCTCGAACTTTTCCCAGATTCTGGAGTTTTCAAGCCCTAAAGTCCATTTCAAAATCAAGTGTCCACTGCCTTTTTCATTCTGGCAGAAATGGTTTTCAACTTCCAAAAATCTTTTGAGTACCAAATCTCAACCCAAAAATCACACCAAAAATCATGGGATCTGTCCAAAGTCTAATAAAGAATTCCCAATTTTTACTTTCCTCAGTTTCAACTTATTTTGGCCAAAGTAACACACACACATACACACACACACACACACACACAAACAAATGGTTTTTAGCTTGAAAGACTCGTTTTACGAGGCATTCCGGGTGCACACTAACGTCCTTCCCGGCATGTAACGTGACCTCCGAACCCAAATTTCTAATCTCGGGCATTTTTCAAAGTTTTGGCCCTTAAAACAAAAATGGCGTGGCGACTCCGTTTGATTTTCAAAAAAAAAAATCGGGTACATTACAACGACATGGTGGTAAAGTCAAAACGTATGGAAGACCATGTTGGACATCTTAAAGAAGCGTTTGACATCCTAGATATTTTCAACATGAAGCTCAACCCGTCAAAGTGTCATTTTGGAGGGAAGGCCGGAAAATTTCTCGGTTAGTGACTAAAAGAGGCATTGAAGCAAGCCCCGAGCAAATCAAGGCTATAATCAACCTAGAATCCCCCAGAACCATTAAGGAAGTGCAATGACTGACCGGCAGAGTGGCAGCCCTTAACCGGTTCATCTCCAAGTCTTATGACAAATGCAGGTTGTTCTATGAGGTGCTCCGAAAAAACAAGTTGTTCCAGTGGACCGACGAACATGAAGCAGCTTTCCTCCAACTTAAAGACTACCTCACAACACCACTGCTGTTGTCCAAGCCCGAACCAGAAGAACCATTGTTCCTCTATCTCGCAATTTCGGAGACCTCAATTATCGCTGTATTGGCCACAAAACGGGAAGGTGCCCAACACCCTGTCTATTACATAAGTAAGTCTCTGCTTGATGCCAAAACCAGGTATTCGCATCGCTCTAATTACTGCTTCCATAAAATTATGTCACTACTTTGAAACCCATGTTATTATTGTCAAGACTAACTATCCTATCCGAAGCGTGATGAGAAAATCTGAGATGTCAGGAAGGATGGCTAAATGGTCAGTACAACTTAGTACTTACGACATACATTATGAATCAAGGACGGCCATCAAATCACAGGCTTTGGCAGATTTTGTGGCAGACTTCAGCCCCAACCTACAGCCTGAGGTTGAACTCGAGGTCCAGCAACTTGAAGGACTTGGTTCCCCTAGATACTGGACTTTATATATAGATAGAGCTTCGAATGATAGGGGCACAGGTCTGGGAATCGTCCTAAGATCCCCACAAGGGGATCTCATTCCCCAAGTTGTGGCTTCTGAATTCAAGGCTACAAATAACGAGGCTGAGTACGAAGCCCTCATTATGGGATTAACCACCGCCTTAAATTTAAATGTTAAGCATATTAACGTATTTACCGACTTTCTATTGTTAGTTAACCACTTCAATAGATCTTATACAGCTAAGCAAGTTAAAATGACGAGTTACCTCCACCATGTTAAGTCGTTAGCCGGTCAATTTGAAGACTTCACCTTTGAACAGATCCCTCGAGAAGAGAATACTAAAGCAGACACCCTAGCCAATTTAGGTTCAAGTTGCAGGATCATGTTGAATAACAAAATCCCTATCATCCACATCTTGCATCCTGCCAATGATCAGGTTGAAACGTGTCAGCTCAACGAATGTGATGCCGAAATCATGCTAGTCTACAAATCTACCTCCTGGACGGTACCCATAATCCAATACTTGCAGAATGTCACAATCCCAGGCGACGTAAAGAGCCCTAGGTCATTTAGAATAAAGGCACCAAGATATATTTTAATTAATAACATATTGTTTAGAAGATCCTTTTCAGGTATGTACCTAAGATGCTTAGAACCGAACCAAATTGAAGAAGTAATGAGCGAATTGCATGATGGTGACTGTGGAAATCACGCTGGGGGCAAGGCACTATCCTCAAAGGCATTGCGGGCAGGATACTACTGGCCAACCATGCGGCAAGATGCAATGAAATATGTGCAAAGATGCGACGCAGACACAGCAACATCATGCACCAACCCGCCGAGCTAATGCATCCCATCTTGTCACCTTGGCCCTTCATACAATGGGGAATGGACATAGTGGGTAAACTACCTCGGGCACCTGGGGGCAAAGTATTCATGCTGGCTATGACAGATTACTTCACCAAGTGGATCGAAGCTGAAGCCTACGTGCAAATCAGAGACCGGGAGGTGATATCCTTCATTAAGAGGAACATCATCAGCAGGTTCGGGGTACCATCAGAGATTATATGCGACAACAGTTCTCAATTCATTAGCAAGAAAACGCAAGACTTCTGCTCAAGATGGGGAATTAAGCTCATAATGTCTACACCAGTACATCCTCAAGCCAACGGATAGGCTGAATCTATTAATAAGTTAATAATGAACAACTTGAAGAAAAGACTTGATCAGAAGAAAGGAAGATGGGTCGAGGAGTTACCCCTGGTATTATGAGCTAACAGAACCACTCCGAAAAGAGCCACTGGGCAAACTCCATACTCATTAGTGTTTGGGACTGAAGCTGTCCTTCCTGTGGAGTTCTCACTCCCTACAGCCAGATATGATCTTTCGTCTATACAAGATAATCAACTTGTCCTAGCAGATGATCTAGACACCCTTGATGAACTAAGGGATATGGCTAAGATCAGGATAGCGGACCACCAACGAAGAATAGCCCAGGCCTACTACAAGAATGTCCGCGTGAGGAGGTTCCAAGTTGGGGACATGGTCCTAAGGAAAGTCTTTCAAAACACCAAAGAACCAAATGTAGGAAAATTTGCAGCCAAATGGGAAGGACCCTACTTAATTGATGTAGAGGCTGGAAAAGGAGCATACAGCCTCTCAACCTTAGATGGGGTACGAATCCCGAGGAACTGGAATGACATTCACCTCAAGTTGTACTTCAAGTAAGTGACCAATCCACCAATTTCCGTTCTAACGAATAGGTATGATTCAATTAACTTTACTTTTATGTTATTTCAATTTACTTTAAACACGTTATCCCTTTACTGACTTAAGCATCGAAGGGGTGTTAGCAAAGCTAACACCCACTCTAACTTGTTTCTATTTTACAAGATAAACTAGTACCGACAACCTGCCTAAAGGGATAAGATGGCATCGACACCCTGCCTGAAGAGATAAGATGTCAATTACTCCAATCCGTATGAAAGGGTAACTTCTTAACGCGCTACTTTTAATCGAGTCAGCTATAAATTTATGTAAATGATTTCTTCTAAAAGGGTTCTACCCCTCCAAAAGGTTTGAAGAATTAGCATTCTTTTCAGATAAAAAGGTCATTAACACCTTCGCCCGGGACGCACGTTTTTCATATTTTAGCTAAGGTGTAGGTGGGCCAATTTGTCAAGTACATGTTGATTACCTTCTTGCCCTTTGTTAAAATTATGGACTTAAACTTAAATCATGGGTAGCAACATTGACATGTTGCCAAAACGACACATCTGGTTGAAAAGAAAGTCATCTTTTCCATTTATTGTTTCAAAAGACATAAAAGGTGTGTTCATCAAGTTATCCAGGGAAAAAACAGTTGCAACATCAAGTATTTGGGAAAAAAGAAGGGCCTCTTCAGTCAAGAACAACATCCTTGCCCTTGTTCATCCTATTTCCCTCCAACATCTCACCAACCCTCTCCAACCTGTCCTCATCCTTAGAAACCATTTTACATGGCCTTTCACGAGTAATCCTTCTCAAAGCAACCAATTCCTCCTCCAAATTCCAAGATGAGTGTTGTCCAGCTTGGTACTCCTTGATCATCTCGATTCTGGAGTCGAAAACAGATTTAGCAGCCTCAACCACCAGTTCGTCTCGCAAGTTCTCCATTTCCTGAACATGCTTCTTCCTCATCTCTTCCATTTCTCCTTCCTTTGTCCTAACCATATCAAAAGCCACTTTCAAGTCTGCCTCATAATCCTTCTTCTCCATAGTTGCAGATACAGCCTTATCCTTCCACCATTTGATTTCGTTAACCATCATTTTTACCGCCGTTATTGCCTAAAATCAAAATATTTTTCATCAAAAACTTGGAATAAAAGTGAGAAAGAAAAAGTACTATACCTTAGTCTCTAACACATCTTCGTTGGAGCCAACTTCCTCTACGTCTCTCCTTTCCTGCCTCTTCCTTTTTACTCCTGAGGTATTTCCCAACTCCAACCTGGGTGTAGGCTGCATATCATCACTAGTCCTTCCCTTGTATTCGGCGACCAATGCTTTCGCGGCGAACCTAGTCTTTGAACGGACAACTGCATAGAAGATGGTAAACATTCGAGTGTATAGAGATAAAAGGTAATACTAAAGAAGACTTACCAAATGACATTTTTCCTTTCTTGGTTATTCGGTAAAGTCCTCGACATCTACACACCGTATATATAAGAGAAGGTTCATCATCTATGGCAAATTTCATGCTAATCTATACCTCAAATCAAGCCTGGCATCATCCGTGAACCAAGCAGAATATCTCGCCTTTCAAAGATCAACAACCAGGAGTTAGAGATAGAATTTTTGAAATTCAAATTTATACTTTTGAGATATTTCAAAAATTCAGGGGCAATTGTTTGGGGTGAAAATCTACGGCAGCATGCTACATCTTGAGATATCATCCTAACAGGACAACCAGCCAGACTATCCACTCTGTACCAGATAAATGAAAGGCGATATTGCAGGAGCCGTTTTGCAAGGATCGGAAGACCAGGTCAAATAAACGTCTACCAACAGAACGTTTACTCAGCAACGGATAAACAAGCTATCTCAATAACCTCCTGCGAAATCATAGGTGTGAAAGGAGGGATTTTATTTATTTTTTATGCACCGTTACTACCCTTTGTACTTTAAATAGAGGAACACATGTAACAACACACATGACACAATTCTCTTGGCAATTCACTCTTGTACTGGTCATCCGCCCACCATCGTTTCTCAACTAATAAAATTCCACCTTTTCCGAGGTTTTATGCCGGCGAACAAGTTGTTCAAGGGCTTTCCTCGTTAAATACTCTTGTGGCATCTTGAAATTACATCGTCTTATTCCATTGTGCCCTACTTATCTTTTAATAAGTTGAATTGCTCGAATTTGACCCAAACAATAATATATGGTGTTTTCGATTTGAGATATCTCTCCTTCCTCATGCAACAACCGTGACCCTTCTTCTTTGAATCTTTGAAATTAATTTTGGTGGGAGAAGGAATGAGGTGGGGAGGAGGAAAAGAGATGACGGAATGAGGCAAGCCATAGTACAGAGACGCTTGGGTGGGTGAAGGGTGGGGGTGAAAGGAGAGCAGAAGGTGTTGGGTTGTGTAGTCAAAACCAATTAAGAAAGGAGTTAAAGCCGCGAACATAAGAGTCAAATTGTGCAGAAAAGAAAGAAAATGGAAATCTGAAAAGCATGTGGCCGCATGGTGCGACCACACGATTTTCAGAATAGAAGTGGCTTGGGTCAAAGTGACAGTCACAAATACATTGTAATACTCTAACATATTATTGAAAATAATATATGCTTGGTAGCGCCCCAGACTAGTTGATTTGTTCGACGAACCGGGTTAACAAATCGTGTTCTTGTGGGTGTGATTCGTTTTGTGTTCGTGTGTGTTCTTGTTTTTTAATTGCTTTTGGAGCCAATATCCCAACAGAAGGGCTATAAAGTGGGAGGGTTGAAGAGGTGAGGGAGGGGAGAGGAGATTGAAATATAGGTTGATGTAAACGCAGCGGAATGATATAGAAATTAATCAATAATGATTAAAACCTCTGCAGGAATTAAAGGAATTCCCAAGAACTCAAGAACGAATTCTTTCGATAAAACACGAAGTTTTATTACTAACTCGAAAAACCAAAGAAAATAATAATAATGTTAAGACTCTACCTAAAACTAAAACTAGAGGGGAGTATATATAGATCCTCCACTCCTAAATCCTTAAGGAAACATGAAACAAGAAAATAAAGAAAATCCTAACAGAAAAAGGAAACAAGAAAATAAAGAAAATTCTAACAGAAAAAGGAAACAAGAAAATAAAGAAAATCCTAACAGAAAAAGGAAACAAGAAAATAAAGAAAATCCTAACAGAAAAAGGAAACAAAATATAAACGAAAATTAAAAACTGCTCCCGACTTGATCTCCCAATACTTGTGTTACATCATTCACCCCCACTTGAAAAATGATTCGCCCCGAATCCTCGTCCGATCTTTGAAACGAGCCATTCCATCGAAATAAATACTTTGAATAAATCTTCATCTTTAACGTAGAAGGAATTGAAAGAACTTGAATTGATCCGTTCCACCAAAATAAATACTTCGAATAAATCAAAACTTTCCTCATCCTCGGAAGAAAGAAGAATACCTTTCTATCCCATTGAAACAAGTATTTGGAATAATTATGACAACGAAGCATTATAGGCATGAAAATTTCCTTCGAAAATAAGATTATACCATCTTCTGCATCAACCTCTTGTCGATCGTCCGGATAAATAAATATATTATCAATCTCACTAACCTTTTGTCGATCTACCTCCCCGACCTCCCTATGATTCACAAAATTTTTGCCCCATATAAATTTTGATTTTGCAACAAACCAATCCATATTAACAGAATCCTCCACCTTGGACTCAACTTGGGCATGAATAGGTACGATAAAATCTGCAGTAACAATATTACTACATACCTTAATTACTTCGCCCGTTGCAATTTCACATAGATCATCATCTTTAGATTCTTCCATCACTTGAACAACGCATAAATCTTCTACGACTTCACAAATAACCTCTTCATCAAAAGCTTCTTCTTGAGTAGGAAATTCTTCAATAATAAGGCGACGTTCTTCCTCCTCAAGACGCTTCAATTCAATAGCTTTTTGTGATTTCAAACGCCGAACTTGTTTCAAATAAGAACAAGCTTTATGCCAAAAAGGTTCAGATTCTTTCAAAGCTTTATCCCTATATTCTCTATGCAAATCCACTATAAATTGTTTTTCTGGCGGAAGTTGGCCGCTTACAAGAAGGGATTCATAATGAAGAAAAAAATCATGGTGGAAGTTGGCCTCCTTTGAAAGTTCCTCCTCATTTGCAAAAAAATATTTCGTATGTTGATTAGCATGAATCAAACGATCATTGATCCTATCAATAACAACAGATTTGTTATTTTCTCCATTGTTAGTTCTATTTTCCCGTCCAATCGGACCATCATGGCGGAGGTGTTCCCCATGAGGACCATATTGATTGTTTGGGTTGACATCGCCACCATCTACTCGCAGTCCCGCCAAGGCCGCTAATAATTGGGTGTGTTGCTCTCTTTGGAGGGCTTCTTGTCGCTCCGAACGTTCCCTATATTCGCGATCTTGAATTGCTATGCGCTCGAGGATTCTTTGCAAGAGTGGTTTGCGTGTCTCCGTTGGCTCCACCGGAATTGGTCATCTTCCAAGGATCGTCCTCGCTCTGATACCAACTGATGTAAACGCAGCGGAATGATATAGGAATTAATCAATAATGATTAAAACCTCTGCAGGAATTAAAGAAATTCCCAAGAACTCAAGAACGAATTCTTTCGATAAAACACGAAGTTTTATTACTAACTCGAAAAACCAAAGAAAATAATAATAATGTTAAGACTCTACCTAAAACTAAAACTAGAGGGGAGTATATATAGATCCTCCACTCCTAAATCCTTAAGGAAACATGAAACAAGAAAATAAAGAAAATCCTAACAGAAAAAGGAAACAAGAAAATAAAGAAAATCCTAACAGAAAAAGGAAACAAGAAAATAAAGAAAATCCTAACAGAAAAAGGAAACAAAATACAAACGAAAATTAAAAACTGCTCCCGACTTGATCTCCCAATACTTGTGTTACATCATAGGTTGGGGGAGGGTTTTATTTTGAAATCTGGTGGTGGCATGGGGGGGTGATGAAGATCCAAGAAGGTGAAGGAAGAAAATGAGGGGTGTATACAAATTGGAAAGAAGGTAATATTTTTTTTAAAAAAAAATATCCTTGTAAAAAGAAAAAGTACATGGCACATTACTATTTAACGGTATTAGTCATATGTATTAAACTCACACAAAAAAATCAATTGAGGTACTTAAATTGCAACAAAAATAACATTAGTTACTAAATTTGCACAAACTGAATGATTGAGATATTTTTATTTTTGTATTTTTGCCAAATTTTAATGATAAAAGGATACTCATATTTGGTTTTAGAAAGGACGGAGTGTTCTTTTTAGGTATGTTCATTGTCCATTTATGTGAGAGAAAGAGAGGAGGGGGACCCACCCCGAACACTTCTAGCGAAACCATTGGTTAAGAATCAATAGCTTCTGAAGACTGTTGGCTGCCATGGATTCTCGCACAACTACAACTAGGATGCCTCTTTTCTTTCCATTTCGATTCCATTCTTCATATTCCTTAGACACTTGTCAATTTTATGATTTTTTCCAACAAAAGTGATCTTAACCCCACTTCTATCTTGCTTCTTACTCATGTGCACCACTAAAGTTCAGATTTGATGTACATGTCAACACTTAGCTTGTCACCTTTCTTCTACTGGTCTCCCCTACTAAGAATAGTAATGTTGCAAGGATACCTAGAGAGGAACTTTAATTCTACTCTTGTATGTCTAAATGTGTGTTGAGGTTTTCAGTTGTCGGATTATACAGCACTCGACGACCTTTAACCGTTCATAATCACATTGGTTGTGATGGGGTAGAGGTGATCAAAACACAATAATATACCCATTGCATTTAACAACTAAGATCCGACAACTAAACATTCGAATGTCACTGCGTCTAAATGCATTAATGATACCCATCAAATGAATTGCATCTAACAGTCCAGATCTAACTGCTAAGCAATCGAATATATCCTGGCCACAGATCGGTCTAAATGCATCAAGATGAAAATATTAAAAGTAATCAAGGAAAGAATATCAATCAAATACCAAGCATCTTTCCATAAAAACACAACTATACTCCCTTTTCAAGTTTTGCTTCATTTACTTAAATTAATTACATGTTGATAAGCTAAAATAATTTAACTTCCTTTTTTCTATTTTTCCTTTTGGGAAAAGCAACTGTACATATTGAGGGCAGGAGAAGAAGCACTTCAAAAGCTGAATTCCCATTTGCCCAAAGATATTGTATTAAATTTCCCAAAAGTTGTATTCTAAATTCCCATCCACCCAATAAGCCAAAGGCAAGACACCTTCCAAATACAGAAACTTAGAATTTAAAACGAGGGCTTTGAAATTCTTGGAGACACACATTTCCTTATATGGAAAAGCTTTTTCTGGTATATTTAAGTGCTTTCCACTCTTTTAACTTATAATTAAGCCAAGCCAAACACGTCCCTATCTTCCTTCCCTCTATAAAAAGCTCCTTTCTATTTCAAACATAACTCACCAAAAACAAATCTTCAGCTCTTTCTCTCTCTCTCTCTCTACCTCTGTGTGTGTGTGTACTCAGTATAATGTCAAGGGTTTTGGAGCCACTTTCGGTTGGGAGAGTTATAGGAGAAGTTGTTGACATATTCAACCCAAGTGTGAAAATGAGTGTGACTTACAATAGCAATAAGCAAGTCTCTAATGGCCATGAACTCATGCCTGCAGTTGTTGCCGCTAAACCCCGAGTCGATATTGGTGGTGAAGACATGAGATCTGCATTCACCCTTGTAATTATACATTCTTATTATTTATAATGCATGCACTGATCACATTTATATATATTTTTTACCTTAATTAATATATATGACTAATCATATACTTTTATGTTGATTATTGTTACAGATCATGACCGATCCAGATGCTCCAAGCCCCAGTGATCCATATTTAAGGGAGCATCTCCACTGGTTTGTACCAATAACCATTTGCTATCCCCAAAAACTCAGTTATCAACTTTAAGATCTACTTTATAAACTTCTGGTATTGCAAGAATATATTTTGATATATGATACTAATTGTTACAGAATATACTTATATATGTTTCAGGATGGTTACGGATATACCCGGCACCACGGATGTTTCATTTGGTAAGTTCAGTTTGTAACACACACTATTCTTAGTAAAATTCCATGCAAATTTTTTTTTTTTAATGAAACAATATGGTTATAATGTTTGTATATGTACATGTTGTATGTATAGGTCGGGAAATGGTGAGCTACGAAACACCGAAGCCGGTGATAGGAATTCATCGGTACGTGTTTGTATTGTTCAAGCAGAGAGGAAGGCAATCGGTGAGGGCACCATCAACAAGGGACCACTTCAACACAAGAACCTTTGCTCTTGAAAATGGTTTGGGACTTCCGGTAGCTGCTGTCTACTTCAATGCACAGCGAGAAACTGCTTGTAGAAGAAGATGAATTATTAAAATATTAAATTTAAAAAATATATATCAATCTTTAAGATTGATATATATATTTCAAATTAAGGATCAGAGATGGAGAATAAATTTAATTACAAGTTAAAGGGTATTAATTATGTGTGGAGTGTTGTAATTAGGTTAGTTGTTTTATTATGTATCGAGTACTTTGTTTATGTGTTGGGTTGTTCCTTGTACGTACTAGGTTAAAGGCAAGTGGGATGTGGGAGGGGTCCAACCTAGTACTATGTCGTTTAGGTGTTCTTAGTGGATGGGATCAGTATCGTATCAATGCGTGTCATCCGATGAATGCACACATTGTACTTGTAATTTGGTCCCCCCACAATCATATCTTTGCTGTTAATAATAACGGGAATACGTTCTGTTACTTGATACCCTTACATTTTAGGGGTGCGCTCGGTACGGTTTGGCTCGATTTTAGGTTAAAATCGTTACCGAATCAAAAGTATTCAGTTTTTAATTTTAACAAATCACCACCACTCAGTTTTAGCTCGGTTCGGTGTAGTCGATTTTCGATTTCGGTAAGTGTCAGTTCGATAATATTCGGTCTTAAAATCAATCCACCAAAACAACACACACAATTCTCACCTTTGTATCAAAAAAAATTCCCAAAGAGTATTGACAGAAATAGAGATTGAACACACTACCATCGATTTAAATAGATGTTAATAATTGTCAAAATAACAATTCTAATAATTCATCCAATCCTGATTTCAAAAAGTAAAATTAAAAATTCATCAAAAATCCAAAAGATGACAAACATGAAAACACAGCTTTAGTGAAACAAACATGAAAACACAGCTTTAGTTCAACTGTTCCAAATAAATGCAAGTCACCAGCTAAGCCTAAACTCAGCTTTAGTTCCAAGTACGAGGCGTTAGGCTGGTTAAACTTTAAAAGATATTTAATTTGGCTAATTGGCCAAATTAAAGGATATTCAACGCTTTCAAGCGATGTAGGTAATGAGGTTAAAAGGAGTATTTATTATTTAAATTGGCTAATTGGCCTTGACTTTAACAAGATATACTAAATCTTGTAAATCTTGAAGATAATTTTTATTTATTTAATATATATTGAAATTGATTAGATGTATAATTATAGTAAATATTATGAATATTATTATTTAGAAACATATCGGTACGGTTCGGTGTGAGTAATCGGTGTGAAATCATGTATCCCAAATCGAGCCGATAGATTCGGTTTTTCAATATTTCATAAACCGTACCTATCCAATTAACCGTTGGTACGGTTTTTCGGCGTCGGTTTTTTCGGTTTTATTCGGGTTTTTTCGATTTTTCGGTTTTTCTGCTCACCCCTACTTACATTTGAGATTTTTTTTCTCAAAATATTATCTTATAAAAAAATACTCCCTCCGTCCCAATAAGAGCTTCCCTTTTTGCCATTTTGGGTGTCCCGCTAATAGCTTCCACTTTCCTTTTTTGGCAAAGGAATCTTTACTATTTCCTCCACTCATTCTCTCTCCTCATTATTTTAATACTCACAACACTATTATAATTTACTATTCCCTCCACTCATTCTCTCTCCTATTTTCAAATTACACTCACAACATCTTTACTTCCCTCCCATTTCCTTAATTTGCGTGATTTTTAAAAAAGTGGAAGTAATTGTTGGGATGGAGGGAGTATATCTCAAAATAACAATCATCAAAATAACTCTTTTTTTTTAATCTCGTTACACAGTATAGCGAGTTTAAATTTTGATATTAAAAAAAAAAAAAAACTTAAATTTGAACTCGCTACATGAAGTAGCGAATTCTAAGTTTCCATCTTCCGTGACACACTAATCTCAATACTACTTCTCCATCTCCGTCTCGCTTTAAATTGCAAAAAAAAATATAAAAATTATGTTTTAATAAAGAAAACTAAAAGAAAATATTATTTTTTTCGTCTCAAATAAATACTTTAAAAAAATGTATTTCTTTAAAAAATTATTTCCTTTATTTCAATAATGAATATTACTTTCGACTCAAATCGAATAACCAAAAAATACTACTACATTTTTATCAAAAAAAATGAACATTACTTCCTTCATCCCAATGAATATTTTATAAAATAATTCTACTTCATTCATTCGCCTAAATTAATGTTTGTAATGTTAGTATATTCGTGACAAAATATGACATTAATTTTTGACACAAATGAAGTAGTATTATTTTCTAAAATATTCATTGGGACGAAGAAAGTAATATTTTTTTTAAACGAAGTAGTATTTTTTTTTCTAAAAATTAATGCTTATAATGTTAGTGTCCTCATCTCAAAAAATGCACATTAATTTTTTAGACGAATAAAGTAGTATTCTTTTTTAAAATGTTCATCGAGACCGAAGGAAGCAATGTTCATTTATTTTTTGGACATAGAAAAAAATTCTACTTCTTTAAAAAAAAATTCATCATTTCAAAAATGAATATTACTTCCGTCCCAAAATTAATACTACTTTTTATAAAAGAAAAATGAACATTGCATCATTCGTCTCAATGAATATTTTAAGAAAGAATTATTTTTTGGGGATGAAGGAAGTAATGTTCACTTTTTTGAACAAAAAATGTAGTAGTATTTTTTGGTTATTTATTTTGAGTCGAAAGTAATATTCATTATTAAAAGGAAATAATTTTTTACAGAAGTACATTTTTTAAATTATTTATTTGAGAGGAAAAAAACAATATTTTCTTTTGTTTTTCTTTATTAAAACATAATTTTTATATTTTTATTTTTTAATTTAAAGCGAGACGTATACGGAGAAGTAGTATTGGATTTTTTTCTCAAATAATTCCATTTTAAAAATATAAATCTCAAAATAACTCACATTTGAAACTATTTTCAAAATGACCAACTTTTATAACACGCTACACGGTGTAGCGAGTTCAAGATGTTACCGTTGAACTTGCTACACCATATAGCGAGTTTAGTTTAATTAGGGTTAATCTCATTGGCGTTTAATTGGTAATTACAGTAACCTAAATCGCTACACCGTGTATCGATTTCACTCGATCATGAAACTCGCACACGGTGTAGCGAGTTTTAAAAAACAAGACAAACACTCAGCAACGACTTACAGTCTGTAAACGTAAAGAAACAAAAAAAAAAACCTAAGTGTCTAAGTAAGGGAGAAGGGAGAAGAAGAAAAAGATTGCAATTGCCACTATCAAATCCAAGCTTTTTACCATCTAATTTTGTCATTGTAAGTTTACATCAAAGTTTATCCTTCCTCATTGTTGATGATTTTGCTTTGATTTGGGTATTTGTTGAAATAGAGTATTTGCTTTGATTTTGATATATTCTTTGATTTTGGTACTTGTTGAAATATGGTATATGCTTTGATGATTTTGCTTTGAATTGGCTACTTGATGAAGTAGTTTCAAAAATAGGGTAATTTTATATGTTAAAATTTTGGGGTTTACTAAATTTCTAAGCTATTTTAAGTAGGGGTGTAAATGGTTCGATTTGGTTCGATTTGGGAGAATTTACGGACCGAACCACTACTCATCGGTTTGGGAAATTTTCAAATCGAACCGAACCATGAAAAAATTCAAATCGAACATAACCAAACCTCTATGGTTTGGTTCAGTTCGATTCAAATCGCGGTTCAATTATGTGGTTCAAACTGCGGTTCAGACCTCGGTCCAGACCATGGTTTAAACTATGGTTCACACCACGATTCAAATCGCAACTCGTTTTCATATTTGTTTAAATTTTCCGTGATCTCGGAGGAAGAGCGAAATATGTGAGAGTTAAGAGGAAAGTCGTAGGAATAGGGAGACTAGAAAAAGAGAGAGACCGAAAGAACAAAAACACTTTACAATCTTCGATCGCGGAGAGAATTTATTTATTTATATGTCGCAATGATGATAACAATGATGAAATTAATATTAAATAAGATACACAACGGCGGTTAGAATTAGTCTATGTACTGTAGGTTTTCTTTTATTGATATAACAGTAAATTTTAATAAAATATACGAAAATATTAAATAAGATACAAAACGAGAGTTAAAATTAGTTTATTTAATGTGGTTTGGTCTCGCAATTCGGTTTGGTGGTTCCGTCTCAAACTGTGGTTTGGTTTGGTCTGGGAGTGTCAAACCACAAACCAAACCGAACCATGTGGTTTGCCAAAATTTGAGATCGAACCGAACAATTTATACTTAAAAACCAAATTAAACCAAACCGCATGGTTCGGTCTCAAACCGAGGTTTGAACCGAACCACTTACACCCCTAATTTTAAGCACTTTAAAATTAGGTTTTTGCTTAGATTTGTGTATATGCATTGTTTTTGGTTTGTATACTCCCTCCGTTCCATTTGAAGCTTCACTTTTTACCCAAATGGGTGTCCCATTACAAGCTTCATCTTTCCTAAAATGGTAAAAAATATGGGTTCCACTTGTCAACTCCACTCACTTCTTCCTCTCACATACTTAAATTGTGGACCCTACTCGTCATACCCATTAACTTTTTCTCCTGATCACACATTTAAATTAAGGGTCCCACTTGTCATATCTACTCACTTCTTCCCTCTCACAACCCTTCTCCCACTCATTACTTTTCTTAATTTGTGTACCCTCACCAAAATGGTGAAGCTTCAAATGGGACGGAGGGAGTATATTGTTATTGAACTTAATTGTTGGTATATTTGAACTCAATTGTCGTATATTTAAAATTTTGGGATTTTGAACTCAATTGTTAGTATTTTGTTATTTCATTTTGAAGTATTTGTTATTGATTTTTAAAAGTCTCTATGTTTAAATATCTATTTATTTTATATTGAAATTGGGTTTCTTTTGTTGAAACAGATGGAGAACTTTATTGATCCTGGGCCTATCGATAACTTTGTTTTCACTGAACATTAGGGCCACAGAGCTCATTTTATTTGGGCCGGACAGTAGGTTGCTAGTCCGCTCTCATTTCATCGTGATGCCACATTGTCGGATAGACTAGCGCCGACGATATTGTCAACTGTTGCTTTAGTGGGGTCCATTATATAGGGAGAATTCATTACGATTATGGGCTGCTGAATACATTGATTGAGAGATGGCATCCAGAGACCCATTCATTCCACCTCCCGGTTGGTGAGATAACTATTACCCTATAAGATATCGGCATGATTACCAGGTTGTCGATTGATGGGGATGCTGTGACTGATGCTGACATCCCACCACTTCTATACTGGCGGGTGGTATGTCACGATCTCTTAGGGGTTGTCCCATATCTCAGAGATATGGATGGGAGTAGTCTAAATCTAAGATAGATTACGAGCCAGTTTCCCCATTTCAATGACCTAGCTGATGATACTCCTCAAGACTTTGTTGATATGTATGTACGGGCATATATCATACTAGCCTTGGGTTATACTGTGATGCTTTATCGTACGAATAACAAGGTTAATTTGTATTATCTCCCACTATTTCGAGAGGTTTCGAGGGTTTGGATGTACAGTTGGGGTAGTGATTCGCAGGCTTTTCTATATCGAGAGCTGTGTAGTGAGACTAACCCTCTGACGAGCCAGTGCGGAGGATTTCTCAACATTTTACAGGTATGTTTATCTCATTTTAATGTGCATATGTTGTTGGTTTTAAGTTTGATTTCAAATTATCGGCATTATTTATAGTATTTGATATAGATTTTATTGATATAGATTTGGGCTTAGGAGCGGTTGCTATGTGTGCAACCTGGAATTCGAATGCGAAACACTGATCCGGCACAAGAGCACATGCCACTGGGATGCAGGTATACATATATCATACGTTATTTTCTCGTCTTTATAGTTTTTTTTAACTGTTTTTTATAATTATTCTTTTTATGAAATTTCAGGTGGACCAAATCATCATTGTATCTCAATGAGGTTACTGTTCATAACCTGCGAGGCTATCATGATCAGCTGGTCAAGCTAACAGATGATCAGGTTGTGTGGCAGCCTTATAGAGATATATTCTCCGGCCTACTGCACTCAGGGACGGGCCGTATGGATGGCGTGGGTCCCTCTTATATGATTTAAGACGATAGAGGTGGCATTTGCCGGATCGTGTGCTGAGGCAGTTTGGCATGCTGCAGGGGGTCCCAGAACCATGCGACACTCAGAGGGAATTGCACAGAGTTGGTAGGTATTTACATTTTTCAAGTTATTATTTCTAGTTGTTTAAAAAAAAAAACTTCAATTTATTAACTTATGTCTTATATTTATTTATTTATTTTTGCTATAAAAACAGGTGCAGAACCTTCAACGTATGCATGTCACCAATGAGGAGGAGGAGCACATGTCGTGGCTTAACAAGCTAAGCTACAGAGGTTGATTAGACACACGCTCACTAACATTAGGGAGCAGCAATGACTTGAGGCTGCAGCACCTCCAGCACTGGTAGATCGCGGACAGGGGGTAGAACCTCGACAGCGTCGTGTTAGACGCCGTGCACAGCCACACCACAATCACAAATGGACTTGCACGACGAGCCAGATGAGCCAGAACCTGAGGTTCAATCAGAGCCCGAGGTCCAGCCAGATTTCGAGACTCAGTATGATGGACTCTTTGATTATCCTTCACATTGGGGACCTACTCAAGTGGAGGAGCACGAGCAGAGGATTAGATTCGAGGTTGAGGAGGGTATTTATTCAGGTACTTAACAATTGTTCTGGTGTTGTATTTTTGAATGACTTCAATGCAAGGACCAAATGCCCAGAACACCCGTTGAAACATATGTAATTCACTGACAGGAGGAGGACGATGAGTATACTCAACAATTGTTCTAGGGTTGTATTTTTGGATGGCTGCTAGGACGCGGGGTAACCTTATATAAGATTACTCTCAATCTCCAAAAACCTCTGCAATGCCCTTCTGCTTTCCACACCATGCCTTCTTATACGTAATTTCCTTTCCAAACATACCACTGATGTGTGCAATAATAACTCTAACATTGACATCTGAATCGGCCTTAATAAGATTAACTACTTGTCGATTGACCAATAAACTTCGCATCTAGGTTGGGGTGATCTCGACTTTCTCCAAAATATAAGCAGCAATGAGGAGCCTAATACTTGGTCACTTCAATATAGGTAAGCTTCCTCCCACTCACATGAACATAAAAATTGCATGGAAAATTTTTCAATAGACATTCAACTACCCATTTGTAAGTTGTGCTCTCTTACCCCGAACCGGAGATTGGTGCGAATATGGTACCTTTTTATATCAAATTGCGCATCATTATTGCTAGAAAAGTGTATCCCTTTAGCAATTTCATGTTTCTCCGGATCCCAAACTAGAAAACTAGGTGCATTATGATAATCAATGAAGCATTTTTCCTTTCGAGCAGAACAACCAATATCACTGTAAAAAGGATAATCTGCTCTCTCATGCCTTCAATTTTCCGGCGCTTCATAATGAACCAAATATGTTTCCACATCATCATCAATCGTCCCATTATCGCCCTCTCCCAAATCGACATCAGAATCACTACTACCCTCCTGATATTCATCATCATCATCATCGTCTAGCATTGCATCTACATCAGTGTCTTCTTCTTTTTCTTCATAATCTACATTATCTTCAGAATTATCGTCATTAACATGATCATTTTGGCATGCCCCATCATCATAATTTGTTGTTTGGGTTGATACAATTGTTTGTGTACTTGGATCAACCCCTATATTAAGGTTACAACTTGGTGAATACCTATAAATGGTCTCTGTGTACAGTGTTTCAAACTCTATATAACGTCGATTTTCAATTAATTTTACAACCACATACAACTGCAAATTACCCATCCCCCCAAATTTAGCTAAATCATCGAATATTATATCCATACACGCATCATCCTCAATACGGAAATGAAAGTACTCACCAATCCCGCTATCAAAAGTATGAGGGCATCTATAAATGACTTCCAAATCATAATGTGACCGATCTAAACCCGCTTTTTTATATGATTTATCAATCAACTCATTGTATCGCTATTGACAATTAGCCTTAATTGCACATTTTGGCCCTTTTTTAAAATGAGGACAATCAAATGGTTGTTAATCATCATCTCCTCAATAGCATATGAAAATAATTTAACCCCCGTTCATCTTTAACCATACATTATGAAATCATAGTGTTAAAATCTACATAACAAAACCCTAACATGTAAATTTATAATATACTAAAGCACTATTAAAAACTTAAATTTTATATCTAAACATAAGTGAAAAACAATGATTAAAATGATGTTAATTTACCTTGATTCTTGATCTTCAACGATTCTGACGAAATTAAATGATTTGAAGATTTGTGTTTTTTTTAGAGTAAGTATGTGCGAATATAAGAATGAGAATGAATATGGAACTGAAAACATTATCCTCTGTAAACTGGTCTTTCTAAACTCAATACACCATGTAGCGAGTTCACTGTTGTACGCGTGAACTCGCTACACGGTATAGTGAGTTCTGATTTGTTAATCACAGTTGATTAATTCAAACGCTTAAACCCTAATTTAACTAAACTCGCTACATGGTGTAACGAGTTTCAACGGTAATGTTGAACTCACTACACCGTGTAGCGAGTTTTAAAAAGTTGATCATTTTTTAAAATAGTTTCAAATGTGAGTTATTTTGCGATTTATATTTTTTAAATGAATTATTTCAGAAAAAAATCTAGTATTGTGCCACGGAAGATGGAAACTTAGAACTCGCTACATCAAGTAGCGAGTTCAAATTTAAGTTTTTTTTTTAATATCAAAATTTAACCTCGTTACACCGTGTAGCGAGTTTAAATGAAAAAAATTATAAACTCGATACACCGTGTAGCGAGTTTCAAAAAAAAAAGTTACTTTATTAAATAGTTTGAAAGGGTTGTTATTTTGGGATATATTTTTTTAAAAGAGAATATTTTAAGAAAGAAATGTACATTTGACTGCCTTTGGACCTCTTTGAACTGAACGTTTAATTTTTATTGCTCATTTCCTTATTATTAAAAAAAAACTTGAGAAATTATTATTTTTCTACGGACCAAGGATTGTTCTCGCAACTAAGATACCTTGGTGTTTTCTGAACGGCGATTGATGGAGATAAAATCGAGCGAAATAATACATATCGAAAGACCTTTTGATCTCAATAGACTATTGACCAAAAAATCGCATGACCTAGATCGCTGGAGCAACTTCTCAGAAGAGGAGACGTTATAAATTTAAGATTATGGTGCAATCAATAATAAAATCACTCAGTGTAAAAACAGGGGAAGCAGCATATTTACAAGCTTAATTGTGTCAAGCTGAGCTTAATAAAAGTAGCAGCAGAGAGAAACCATAAACTAACTGTATACATTAGAACTCTTTAAATTGATATTCGACAAATTAATAAACTCTTTAAAATAATAAATTTGTTCGATCCCAACTTGAGCCAGTTAAAAAAATTTATAAATCGATAAAATAATAACATAATAATTTTAGAGACTTTGACCAAAATACCCCTCACACAAATAAATACAAGCTTTAAGGACCAATATTTTGAAAACTCCCAAAAAAAACCTGGACCAATTTGCCTTTGACGTCGCCAGTTTATATTCTCCCATATTTTGACGAAATTTCATTTCTCTTCCACTTTCTCAATTTCGTCTCACCGTCCTCGATTTCGTCTCACCGTCCACAATTTTTCTTCAATTTCGTCTCACCTTCGACGATTTCTCTTCAATTTCGTCTTCACAACCATGTAATCTTCAACATTTCTTCACAATCATCCGCAAAATCAAAGGTAATCTTCGACACCAGTTCATATTCTCCCTTATTTTGAAGTTTATTTCACTGTTGTTGTCGATTTTGTTTAAATAACCGATAAACTTCAAGGATTTCGAAGTTCATTTCATTTGTTGTTGTCGACTTATTTCTCGGTTTGTTCCAAAAAATGCGAATTAGGTTTTATATTTTTTGTAATTTTTTGTTGGATTTTGTTTAAATAACTGATAAACTTCAAGGATTTCAAGGTCTATTTCACTGTTTTGATGTAAATAATTGTGTAATGATTTTCACATTTCTAAACTGAGAATTCTGTTTTACAGTTATATATAAATGTGAAATGGTTTAGACATGTTTATGAGCTTCATAACTGTGTATGTTTCTCATTTATTTATAGTGATTTTTGACATTTAGAAATTGAGAATTGTGATGTTAATTTCACAGTTATTTTGCTAGTTAGTATGTATGATTTATCAGTTATTTATCATATATTTATGATTGTTTGTGCATAAATGTGATGTGAATTTCACAGTTATTGTGCATAACTGTGTGATAGATTTCTCAATTTTTATGTCATTCCTTTAGAATAACTGTAGGACAAATTTCACAATTGTTGATTTTGATGTAAATAACTGTGTAATGATTTTCACATTTATTGTGCATAACTGTGTAATGATTTTCACATTTCTAAGCTCAGAATTATGTTTTACATTTATATATAAATGTGAAATGATTTAGACATGTATATGAGCTTAATAATTGTGTATGTTTCTCATATACTCATAGTGATTTTTGACATTTATAAATTGAGAATTGTGATGTTAATTTCATAGTTATTTTTGTATAACTGTGTAGTGGTTGTAACTCTCACTCCGTGTTTTAAAAATTCAGTTGTTTTTTGTGTGATTATGATGACTAAGAAAAAATGACAGTAAAGGGTTCCACAAGTAAAGAACATGGAAAATCAGTGGAGAGGGCCAAAACCTTCTCATTCCGTTCAAACATAGAAGCAACTTTGAAACTGCTGATCAAGCTGCAATTAAAAGAATATCATCTCAAAAAGTTGAAACATTCTCCATTTTTTCACATGTTTAATGCTCTGAACAACAGCACAGACATCACAATTAGGAAGTCTGATATGACGACCCTAGATTTTATTAGGTGTTATGACCCTCGAACAGATAACTTCAAGCTTTGGCGTACTCATGTTGATCTGACTGCCAATGATGTTTCTGTGATATTTGGGGTCAAATATGGGAAAAAAAGAATGAATATAAAGATGAAAGGATGTGCAGCGGAAATATTTGACTTGTTTCACAGAAGGTTCAAGGATGCGAATAACGTCACACCAATCATAGTCAACACTGTGAAGGATGTATTGGTGGAAGTGTGTAAAAGCGATAAAGAAGAGGACATTGATGATGTTGTGAGGTTGTTAACAATGTTTAGAATGACAACATTGTTTTTTGCCAGCAGGGGTACTTATATTTCTGCTCCATTTCTTTACTATGTGGACAAGATAGAAATATGAAGGACTTTAACTGGGCTCAGAAAATCCTTGATAATTTGATGAATTCAATTCGAAAACACCACAAACAGCCACATCAAGTTTTCGGTTTTGTTTCTTTGCTATCGGTAAGTCAATACATCATACTTCTCTTTCTCAGTTATTTATCTATTCTTATAAAATTGCAACATAATAATTTTTATGATTGATGCAGTATTGGTTCAGTGGACACACAAATACATTGGAACCAAAAGACAACTTATTCCAAGATTCATGAAGTAGGATTTGCCAAAGAGGGTTGAAATGTTCAAGGAGCTACGGATCGGCATATTGAAAAAGAGGAATGTGAGTTATACTATTTTATTTAAATTACTTAGCCAATTTCTCAGTTTATTTAATAATTTATCAGTTTTTTGGTTTTGACATATGTAGTATGTTTGCATTGAGAAGTCTATTTCACTGTTATATGAACATGGAACTTGGACTCATGTCTTTACACTGGCATTTTATGGTCTTTTCACCTCTCACACACAAGTACATACAAAATCCCACCTTGTTCACTTACCAGTGATGACATAGACCGGTGATGGTCCTACATGTATAGGTGTGAACTTGTGAGATTTTGATTTAATTGTGTGTGAAAGATGTTTTGATTCATACAGTTGACATTGTAATTCTCACTTTGTGAGAGTTACAATGTCAAATAAATGAAGAAATATATTTCATAGTTAAATATAAGTCTCTAACGTTGATAACTAAGATGTGAGAATTCCATTTCTCAGTAATTTAAACCAGATCCTTGGTTAACTTTTCAATTGTTTCAGGTTAACAATTGAGAAATAAATTACTCAAGTGTTAAAGTTATTCAGTTGAGAAATACATTTTACAGTTGTTAATGTTATAGGCTGACAAGCAAATATTTCTGCTTTAAGTTATTCACCTTTCTTGATAGGTTAAAGCTGAAGCTTTAGTTTTGACCACCGAGGAAGAAATAATGTTTGGTTTAAGAAGAAGCATTGACGATCTCCCAGATGATGCGGAACTTTTGGGGAATGGAGATGAAGAAGAAAATAAAAACAATGCAAAAGAAGAGGAAATGAAGGATATGGGTTCTGCAGATAGTGAAAGAACCTTATCTATTAATTTGGCTCAACATCAAAATAGCCCGGCTAATAGTCTTTGCCAAATACTCCAGTTCACAGTTCTATACCAAAAACTCCAATAATGTTGATGGAAGAAGAGTTTGATGATATGGTGACATCTGCGTTGGAAAGCATGAATAGATCAATATGAATTGAAGGATTGAAATTCAAAAAAGAAGAGTTGCAAAGGGAGAAGGAAAAGTTGAAAGGGCAAAGAGAGGAAACTGTGAAGGAGAAGAATAGATTGGAAGAGGAAAAAGAAGAGATTTTAAAAGAAAAGGAGAGATTGGAAAATGAAAAGGAACAACTTGTAAAAGAAAGCCTGGAGCACAATAAACTGATTGATGAGCTTAGAGGGAAAAACAACCAGTTGGCTCAACAATTTGAAGAGTTGCACAACTCAATGTTGGAATGTCAACAAAAGACATCAAGTTCATTGAATGAGAAAGTGGAAGAATTAGGAAAACAGCTCAATGTTGCTACTACAAGGATCAAAGAGTTGGAAGAAGAAAAGAATAACAGAGAGATAGCTCACCAAAAAGAGCTTAAGGAATTACATGACATGCGTACAATCCAAGTAGCATAATTGAAAGAAGAAGCTGCTAATTTCATTCTATATAGTGAAGACCAAATGGGAAAATTGAATGAAAAGGATGAAATGAACAAAGAACTTTTGAAAAGAATTGGCATGTTGCAAGCTGAACTTAATGAAGCACATTTTGAAAAGGAGATTGATGAGGCTTAGGATGGGGCTGAAAAGAGAAAGACTATTGGAGTAACTGGATCAATGGTTATGAGGCTTAAAGGGAAAACAAGAAAGCCAAAGGTCGATGATGACTTTATTTCTTTTCCAAAAAGGCAGAAGAAGAATGATAAGAACAATAAAGATCAAGCCGCAAACATTGAGATTGAATATGATTTTCCGGGAGAAACGATAAAAGTCAAACGTGTCCTGCAGCTCAAGTTCAAGAAAAATTTCAGTAAAACAACAAAAATGGTGGCACAGAAAGAAATTGATGAGTATCACAAGTTATTGAAATTTCAAACAAAGTAGTAAGTACCAAAAACAAATTATAACATTTTTGCATGATTATTTATCACAACAGTTAAGTTATATTTATGTTCTTGCAGTGGGGATGCATGGGTATATGAAAATATATATATAAATGTTGAAGAATTGTGGAAGGTTGCCCATGACACGTGTATTGATGTGATGATATATTTAATCTAAAATTGATTTAACAATTGACAAATGCATTATTTGTAAAATAACTGTGAATTCTATTTCACAGTTATTTAAATAACTGTGAAATAGAATTGGGTTATGTTATAACTGTGTTGATTTATGTTATAAACTGAGAAATAGAACTCATATTAATGTTTTATAGATTTTCACAGTTGTTCATGATTAGAGTTGGTTTATGTTATAAATGTGTTGCAGATTTCTCAGTTATTTATGTCATTCTTTTAGAACAACTGTAGGATAAATTTCACAGTTGTTGGTGTTTTTATTAACTGGGAAATCAGTTTCACATTTGTTGACCTCATTGACTATTTTGACCTCATTAACTGATTTAATACTACACAGTTATTTAACAACAGATAAACAATTTTATATATTGTTTGAATATCTTATAATTTAACTACCAAAATGTCTATTTTGACAGGTAATGAATGGTTATCTCGAAATATTGAAAAAGCAATACAAATATATAAAACCTTCAAGCTCACAGAATAAGACTGTTGGAGTGATCAATGCTAGTGCCACGGTAAATATATTTATATTTATTTATGTAAAATGTTCTTGTTGATGTGTTATAGAGATTGACTAAATGTTTACATGCCGACATTTCTAGAAATGAATTATACAAGATGCATTAAAGAACAGATTGATGATGCCTTATTGGAATTGATAAAAGATGATAAAGATTCATTCTCTTCCCAATACACACCCCATCAAAACCAAGGTTGGATGAACATTTCTAGTTCTTGATGTTGAAATATGGGAGTTTATGTTTTATAACTCAATACATCCAAGGAAAAAAGAATCAAATGACCAGTATGTTGTGTATGTTTGAGCACTGGTAATAACATGATATGTAATTTTACTTTATTTTTCTCTCATTTTATGACTCGACATTTGATAAATGATAAAATTTATTTTCATTTTTCCAGTTTGATTACATCAGAAACTTGTCCTTTGTTTTGGCAAACATTACTCAAGAAGATTCTCAAACTGAAAAGTTCATTGAAGTTGAAGATACACCACATCAATATTTGCCTAGTCTTGATTGTGGAATTCACGTTCTTATGAATTGCAAGGACTACTTTGATTGGGGGTCCATGAGGAAGATCTATGAAAAGGATGAAGCGTATCAATTTAGGGCAAAGGTTTTTACTGAATTTCTGAATGGTGAAAAGAAAGTGTATGTAGTTTGATTGTGGTGGCTGTTTAAAGATACAATATGTTTGTATAGGCCCTCTTTTGGTTGTTGATGTACAAATGAAAAAGACATGTAGTAACTGGAACATATGTAGTGCAATGGCATTGAGAACAATGGAGAAATCAATGAGCTGCTATTCTGAATTAAAAGTTTTCATAGACTTGAAAAATCACTTACAATTTCATTTCTCAATAATCATTTTTTGACATTATTCAATTATTGGGTTTTGTGCTTAGTGTGTCCTTAAACAACTGATAAACATCATTTATCAGTTTGACATGTATATGAGCTTAATAATTGTGTATTGATTTTAGAATGTGTAGTATGTTTCTCACTTATTCATAGTGATTTTGACATTTATAAACTAAGACGTCTATTTATCAGTTTTTTGTTGTTATTAGTCCTAACTATTGAGAAGTATGTTTAATAGTTACTGGAAACATAAACAATAACCAAAAATTGAGAAGTATGTTTATTTGTTATTGCTGCTGAAACAACAAAGCATCAATATGTTAAGGAAACAAAAACAATCACCAAAAACTAAGAAATTAAATTAACCATTTTTAACTAACATATTCCCTTTCATATATTGTCTTTAAAAAAAATCTGGACTAAAGATAGAACCAAAAAATCATACAGCTTTAGAATCATCATCAAATAGGTTCTCTGCAAGACTTCCTATTGTGAGTTCCTAATTTTCCGCAACTACCACATTTCATTTTCCTTTTCATAACCTCACCCCTAGAAGGAATACGATTCTTCCTTGGCCTTCCAGGAGGACGCCTCATTACTGGTGGAAGTATCACAGGTGGTTTGGTAGTGGGAGCTTGACCAAATGAAGCATAAGCCTAGATAGGTGAAGCATAACACTCTCTATAGTAATTGCAATGAAAAAATGGCTCAATGTATGAGAATGGAACTGGTTTGGTATTGAATAGAACCGCAATTGCATGCACGCAAGGGAAACCTTCATGCTGCCACTATCCACATGAACATGTACATTCTTCGACGTTGACAACCATTGGTGAAAGGAATGCACTTCAAACACATTGTTTGAAGAAGAGTATACCACCCATGACCTACCAATTTTTTTATGTTCTTCATACTTCTTATGCATAAGAGGACACAATGATGTATTCCACTTTGATGAGTCTTCTCTTCGTTTTGACATTTGAGACATCAACTTCAATCTAATAGAATCAATTAACTCCATAACAGGCAATGAACGAGCAACTTTAAACTGAGCATTAAATGATTCTGCAGCATTGGATGACATCTCCTCATATCGACTACCATTAAAGAATGCATTAACATAATTTTCAACTGGTAGGTTATCCAAAAACTCTTTAACAACCGTCCCACCTTCATCTTTCATTTCATTGAGAAAATTATTATAAAGTTCTTCAGTCTGGGCTTCTGCGCACTGACTGAGTTTATAGGTGTAAGTACCCCAATCTGGATCACCCCCTTTCAAACACACGGGAAACACCGCAGACTCATCAACGCAGTCTCGACGACCTCTGGCACTCAAAACCCTCTCAAAACCCCCAGCCAAACCAAGGGAGGAGCCTTTCTGGGATAAAAAGGGACAAAAGGACCTTTTGGGAATTTTCAGGAAATTGGAAAAGCAATAATGGTCCGTACGGACCTCTTTGCTTTAATAATTACTGAATCCTCTTAAAGTCCACAATATTCCCTCAAATCCCGGGGAAAATGATTACCCCCCTGCAGAGTTGGTCCGTACGGACCTCTTTGCATGTCAACTTGGTCCGTACGGACCTTATTGCACAGGGAACATCATAATTGCAAATATTCCTCCATCATCACGAGATTCCCTCAAATCGAGGAAAACCAAAAGTGGGATTACCGGGGAGGTCCGTACGGACCTCTTTGCACCAAATCTGGCACTATAAATAGAGGGCTCCCCCTCCTCATTTTCACACACCTCCCACTTCTCTCTTCCTCCCTAGGCCTTCTGGCTTCCCCTCTAAGTCCTTCCGAGGCATTCCCGGCCCCTTTCGGATCCTTCCGAGGCCTTTCGAGCCCCCTCGAGGTGCTCCAAAGCCTCTCCGAGCGCTCCCGCGACGCTCCCGCGCTGCCCCGAGGCACTCTCGAGGTACTCTGAGGCCCCTCGTGGTACTCCGAGGCCTTGCCTGGTCTTTCCACGGTGTCCCGGCTCTTTCCGAGTCAAACCGGCGATCCCAAACCACGCCGAAACTCGCAGAGTGACTCCACGCCACCACAACGCACGCCGAACCTCTGCCCGAGTGATCCCTGCGATCCCCACGCACGTCGAACCTCTGCCCGAACACAGCCTACAACCTCAACTCACGCCGAAACTCTGTCCGCAGACAACCGGCCCTTCCCGAAGCAATCCCGATCCGTACCGGAACGCTACTCCGACCTCAAACACTATTCCCAGCGGAAGACAGACACAAACCAACATTGGTAAGGCTTCCTTCCATTACTATTTCAATACATTTCCATACATAGCATACAATGTAGACATCCGATACAGCATGCATTTTTAAAAGCACACACACACACACAACATTTAAAGGATATTAGGGGTATCCGAAAGACTCATTTTACGAGGCGACTCGGGTGAGCTCTAATATTCTAATATTCTCTTCCCGAGGAGTCATCTGACCTCCGAACTCAAAATCTCATCACACAAAAACAGTTTAAAATTATCTTTAAACTGATGCCCTTTTTCAATGTTTTGGGCTTAATAAAAACGGCGTGGCGACTCTACAAATGCGAAAACAAACGGCGAGACACCTCCAACAACGAAAACCGCTGCAAAGCGGGAAATGCCAGATGCCGGGGCGCGATCGCGCTGCCTCTCGGATCCGGGTAATTTCAGTTGGCGACTCCGCTGGGGACTTTTTGTTTTAAAATCTTTTTAAACAAAACAAAAGTTTTTTAAAACGATGATGAGGGTCAAACTTTCATTTTACCCCTTTCTTTAACTGTTGTGTGTGTGCACGTGCTTCGTTTTTATTCTTCAAAAAAAAAATAAAAATACAAAAAAATGCATCAATATACATACGTGCATACATTTAAAATTCTTCAAAAGCTTCGTTTTACTCGGAAAAAGAATTTTAGAGACCGCACACTACTCGCCTTCTTTGCCTCGGTTACACCGCACACTACTCGCAGCTGTTTGCCTCGGTTACACCGCACGCTACGCGCACTTCTTTGCCTCGGATACACCGCACACTACAACCCTCGGCCGGAGTGGTCTCGGTTGCGGTCCGTTTGGTCTTCCTAGGCCTCTTGGACGCGCACGGGATCATTCCAAACATCCCATCCTAGCCAAGCGTCAACCACGCACGTTTGAGTCTTGAGTCACACTGTCCGGACTCGGTTGGTTTTATCTAGTCCGTGTCATACGGCTGGATACATATACCATGCCGGCCATTTTTCTACGAGTCAAGGCTCGGAACTCAAGATCCCTTGCGCAAGCAAAGCGATGAAAGGTCATGCTAAAATCTTGACTGATCTTGATTTCCGAAGCTACACCTGCACGATGTTCCGTCCGGATATACATCCATGCTCACATGACACCATGTCATCACGCCTTTGATACGTCGGCCATGACAATATGACCGGCCAACGCCTAACGTCACGAGATCCCTTGCGCAAGCAAGTAAAGAGAAGGTCATGCCGAACTCTTGACACGATCTTGACTCAGGTGGCCGGCTCGGTTCACTATTCACATGGCTAACGCATCAAAACGAACATGACAGGCTTGGTCCTTAGGTTCGATTTTTCTTTTAGGCCGGTGGAAACCACTTGCACTATAGGACCCTCGCACAGGCTGTCCACCTGGGATGTCGAAATACGGGTGCAAAACGAGGGGCTTATAGCCGCACGAGATGGTCTCCGGCGACCCGGGATCTAGCATAGTTGCGAAAAAGAAGAGCAATCTTTTCCAACCTACCTAGGATTACGAGAAAACATGTTTTAAGTAAATTAAAACAACAAAAAAAAATCGAGAAAATAAAAGAAACGGAAACCGCATGCCACGTGAGCTTTCCCCTTTTATCCCGTTAGGCCATTCACGTGTCTAAACCTTGCCCATCACCCCCTCCGGCTAACGAGAGAGTGGTCGAGAGTACCGGGAACCCGTCTCCCGGTGTCAAAACGGCAAGGTCCTACCTCCTTCCCGGCTCTGTCACCGGGACGGTCCGTCATTTCCCCATGGCCAAGTCAGTGGATAACAACGATGAGAATGGGACCTTACCCCCAAGAAATTTCCCAACATTGGAAGAAGTTTGGAAGGTCCTCATGGCTATTGAGAAATGTCAAGGTGAGCAACAAGCCTGGATCGAAGGTGCCATGCACCACTTCGGAACATTAGCCACCCAACTACACAGGGCTTCCCAAGTCATGGCTGCTCCTACGGCCTCTAACATCTCTCATTGTTTCCCGAGAAGTCAACTGTTACCCTCATACGAGCCATGCGGTTATGATGTAAGGCCACAAGACCCTCAGGAAAGCTTGCCCATTCAACCTCTTGAGGTCCCGGTACCACCGCCGAACAACGAACACATACGGTGGGACGTCTGCGATTGCGGTGCTTGTCTGGAAATGGAATTCCGGGATGCGATGAACGAGGGCCGTCCTCGACGAAAGAAGAAGCTATCTTCTCAACAAAAACTAAAAAAGAGGTACGAATCCGGTGATCCCACGGTCGGAACCCTTGGAGAACCCTCGGGAAAGTTTGACTACTATGTCATCTACTCCAGCAAACCTAGCTCTTGCACAAGGCCATGGCAATGTACGCTCCATGATCGGGTGAGACGAGCTTCGCACCGCCACCGAAGGCCCGAAGATCAGATAATCCAACCCCTGTCTTGGGAAGATCTCAAAACCACTATTGATGCTTCGGTAAAAGCCATGACGGTGAACGAATTGAAATGCGCGGTCGACCTTACGCCAATCAGGCTCCTCCCTGCTACGAAAACGGGAGAGACAAGCAAAACCATAAATCCAGAGGTGAATGTTCGACACGTTCGGTCAAATCCCAGTGAATCCTCCACGGACGGACAAAAGGCCGGCCATACAGAGCCACGGGTGAAAAGGGGCCCTACGCCAAAGAAGGCTGAAATCTTGGACCCAAAATTTGAAGATCCTGTCTTGACACGGCTCAAGCGCACTCAGGCTAACATCTCACTCTGGTCCCTACTCACTTCATCTTACCCGCACAAGCTCAAGTTGGAAGAAAGCCTGGCCCAGACTATGGTTCCCATCACGGTGACACCTGATGAAGCAGTTCAGATGATTGGCAACGTCAATTACAGCAATATCATCACTTTCACAGAGCTCGACCTTCCAAAATTTGGGGCTGACCACAACGAGCCTCTCTACATAACAGTTCAAGCTGGACGAGCGTCGTCTCCCTCGGGTCTTGGTAGATGGGGGATCATCCATGAACGTCCTTCCAGCCAAAATGATGGATTTGCTAGGGATCAAAGCAACTGATCTAAAACCCTCGACTCGGGCAATCAAGGCATACGACTCAACGTCCCGCCCAGTCTTGGGAATAGCCACCTTGAATTTGTGGTTCGGAAAACAAATGGTCCCAACGGATTTCCAAGTCATCGACATCCCGATCACCTTCACTGCCATTTTGGGACGCCCTTGGCTACACCAGATCAATGGGGTGGCATCCACTCTCCATCAGTGCGTAAAGTTCGTCCAAGGAACAGATCTTACCATTATCTACGATGATAGCGTAGTCAACGAAAGGACCGAAACAAACGGCGTCCCGGTCTTAGAGATCAAACCCGACGATGATGGCATGATGCTAACAGGATTCACCATCGAAAGCCCAAAGGCCCAAGTATGCCACATAGACCTGCCTTTGATTTGGGACAAGATCCCTCCCCCGATGAAAATGATGAAGCACATGAACTACATCCCGGGGCTCGGTTTGGGAAAACGCCATCGGGGCACCCAACGGATCATCAATATCAAAGAACGAGAATACCTGCACGGCCTGGGATACATTCCTACTCCCGAACACATTGCGGAGGACAAGCGAGCTGCACGAAAACGCTCCGCAGATAACAAAAGAGGCTTGCACGCAATCTCCGATCTTCGTCCTTACAGCTTCGACATGACCAAGTACTTTACAAAGAAGGCCGGCAACTTGGAAGAAGATCCAGGAAAAGGAGAACAGGGCTGATCGGCGCCAAACAAGGCGGCCTACAACCATGGACAAGCTCCGGCGAGAACACGGCAAGATTCAGAGGCCTCAAGCCAAATCCCGTCCGAAGAGCATTTCTCGACACACCGCCTCTGCCGGGATCCACAACCACCACTATTCACAATGAATTTTGGTTCGGAAAAACTCCTCCTTTGGCAGAAGAACTCGAAAAACTCTCTGTCAACACTCCTGCCTTCGACAAACGGGAGGAGTCTGCATTCGAGCTAGTGATGCCCAAGACAAAAGCAAAAGACTCCGCAGACGATGCTTGGGACGAGCCACTGCTCCACCTGCTCTTCAAAGAAGAAATCGAGATGCCGGATCTAATCGATTTTGTTTCGATAACTCGTGATAGCAATGATTGGGAATGGTGACATAAAGCCCTTCAAGCCCCATCTCCTATCAAGCTCATTGCCACTCAATAACCGGGCCACCTTCTCCTGACCCACCGTCAAAGCAAAAAGGACATGATCGAACAACTTGGTCCGACCCTTCGAGTCCTAGAGTCTAGTGTCAAAACTCATCCCGAGTCCATTAGCTTTGAATTTGAGTCTCTCGAGTCATCTGATGGCCTCACGCCAGAAGATTACGAACTCATTGCCAATAATGTATTCCCGTATGCTCTTAATGAATGCTTCGATCTTTCCGAGTATCCTCTCATTGCATCTTTAACAACTGATAAATTAACTAACACACAAACAGTCAATAACGATTCACTTGATAAAGAAGAACAATACATTAAGCACATCTTTAAGCATGTTGTCAAACGAGAGAAAAACCGGGCCCAAGCTGCCGAGGAGGTTTTAACCAAAGTGAATTTGGGAACTGCTGAAGAGCCAAAAGAGACGCAAATCGGAAGTTTCTTCACCGGCACAGAGCAAGACGCATTGACTGCACTGCTCAAAGAGTTCGTGGACGTGTTCGCTTGGTCTTACCGAGACATGCCCGGATTAGATCCTAACATTGTGGAACACCGGATTCCCTTAAATCCCGAGGCTAAGCCCATCAAGCAAAAGCTACGCCGAATCAAGCCGGAATGGTCTTTACAAGTCAAAGAGGAGATCAAAAAAATGCTCCGCGTCGGCTTCATCAGGGTAATCGAGTACCCCACATGGCTCTCCAATATCGTCACGGTCACCAAGGCCAATGGAAAAGTACGCTGTTGCGTGGACTTCCGAGATCTCAACAAAGCAAGTCCCAAGGACGATTTTCCACTACCCAACATCGACATGTTGGTAGACACTACAGCCAATTTCGAAGTCAAGTCCTTCGTGGACGGTTTTGCTACGGCTACAATCGAATCAAGATGGCCGAAGAAGACCAAGAAAAGACAGCTTTTCACTACCCCCGGGGAACCTACTGCTACACAAGAATGCCGTTCGGACTAAAGAACGCCGGGGCTACCTACCAACGGCAAAGAACCGCCCTCTTCCACGATATGATCCACAAGGAGATCGAAGTGTACGTCGATGACATGATCATTCACTCGAAGGGATCAGATGGACAACACCTCACCGACCTGAGAAAATTCTTCAATCGCCTCCGAAAACACTCAATGAGGCTTAACCCCGCCAAATGC
This sequence comes from Adenophora triphylla var. japonica, assembly GCA_022495995.1. Classification (NCBI taxonomy): domain Eukaryota; kingdom Viridiplantae; phylum Streptophyta; class Magnoliopsida; order Asterales; family Campanulaceae; genus Adenophora; species Adenophora triphylla. Next base: position 125,708 of record JAFEMH010004965.1, on the reverse strand, counting down.
ACATTTGGGGTTAGCCGAGGCAAGGTTTTGGGATACATGGTCACCGAGAGAGGCATCGAGGTTGATCCTCAAAAGATCAAGGCTATCATCGAAATGAGACCACCGCAAACTCGCACAGAGGTGAAAAGCTTCATGGGCCGCCCGCAATATATCGCCCGCTTCGTCAACCAATTGACCTCTATGTGCGAGCCAATCTTCAAACCGATGAAGAAGAACGCCGACATCGAATGGAACTCGTAATGCCAAGATGCCTTTGAAAAAATAAGAGCATACCTTGTAAGTCCTCCGATTCTCTCGTCCTCCCCACGAGGAAAATCCACTGTTGCTATACCTAACCGTGACCGACACCGCAGCTTGGAGCCATGCTCTGTCAAGAAAAGAAGGAGTCACGAGTTGAAAACGCCATCTACTTCGTCGCCGAAAGTTTCAAGGCGGCTAACTCAATTACTCGCCTCGAGAAAACCTCGCGGCAGCCTCGGTATGGGTTGTCGGGAAACTACGGCACTACATGCGCCGCACACAAGCACACTTGGTTTCCAAAATGGACCCAGCCAAGTACCTCTTCGACAAACCATCTCTCGTCAATGAGGCTTGCCAAATGGTCTTTCTTCCTAGCGGAATTTGACATCAAGTACGTAAAACCAAAAGTCAATCAAAGGACGGGCCATGGCCGAACAACCGGCCGATTTCCCAACCGACGAGGCTCGAGGCCCCGAACCACAATTTCCAGACGAGGGAATCTTCGCAATCGAAGGCGAAAACCGATGGCAACCGTTCTTCGACGGAGCAGCCAACAAAAAGGGAAACGGCATCGGTATGCTCTTGGTAGATCCTGTGGACGAGCACACCCCACCGCTATAAAGCTCAATTTCGAGGTAACCAACAATGCCGCCGAATATGAAGCCTGCGCGCTTGGACTACAAGCCGCACTCGAGAGGAATGTCCGTAAACTCGAAGTTTATGGGGACTCGGCCTTGATCATCAACCAAGTCTCCAACAAGTGGAAAACCATAGATCCAGGCTTGCAAAAATACCATGCGCCGCATGGAAGACCTCATCACACACCCGAAGAGGTCACCTTCCACTACTTGCCAAGAGACCGAAACAAAGCTCATGAGATGCCTTAGCCACCTTGGCTTCCCTTGTAGAAATCCCCGAAGGAAAAGCAATCAAACCCTTCAAAGTCGGGCGAAAGGAAATCCCCGCCACTTGTTGTGAGAGATCGAACTGTAACCTAAGCCCGTCAATGAGCCATGGTATAACCGGATCTTCCAATACCTCAAGAACGGGAAATCACCTTCATGAACAAGGAAGACCCACACACGTAGGGGTCAAAACCAAGAGCATCATGGCCCTAAAACGCCTCGCCTCTCACTTCGTCATCCTCGGGGACATGCTATACAAGAAACGCTACTACGGGCCACTCCTACGCCGCATCGCCCAAGAAGAAGCAAACAAGTTCATGAACGAAGTCCACAATGGGGCTTGCGGTCCCCACATAAACGCCAGAGCCCCGATGCAAATCATTCTCGGGATGGGCTACTACCGGATCTCCATGGGAGGCAGCATTGCATCCACTTTGTCCGAAGCCGCGACAAGTGCCACCGGTTCTCCAACCTCAATCATCTACCTCCTCACGATCTCTACTACATGACTACACCTTGGCCATTTGCCACTTGGGAATTGACGTCATCGGGAAAATCCCTCCGCCAGCAAGAACGGTCCACGAGTTCATCTTAGTAGCCATCGACTACTTCACCAAATGGGTCGAAGCCAAGTCCTACAAGGTACTCACCTCCAAGAAGGTCGCGCATTTCCTCAAGGAAAACATCATCTCGCCGATACGGCATCCCAAATGAGGTCATATCGCAATGGTTCACACTTCGAGGGGAATTGACTGCATGTTGGGCTGAATTCAAGATCACACGCCACAAATCTTCTCCCTACCGCCACAAACAAACGGCGCCGTGGAAGCAAAGAAACAAAACCCTCGAACGGATCATCCGAAAAATGACCACCCGAGGACGAGATTGGCCCGAGAAGCCGCACCTTGCACTTTGGGGCTACCGCACACGGTCGAATGCCCACGGGAGAAACCCCATTTGCCCCGACATACGGGATGGAAGCAGTCCTTCCCATCGAGCCGGAAATTCCCTCACTCCGAGTGCCGCTGGAAAATGACATCAACGAAGCCGAATGGCTCCGAAGCCGACACGACGAATTGGCTCGCTAGACGAGCGACGACTAAAGGCTATGGAACACGTCCCGAGCCTATCAAAGCAGGATGGCTAGAGCTTTCGACAAGAAAGTCAAATCCCGAGACATCGGAAGGCGACCTTGTACTTAAAGAAAAGCCTCCCACTCGAACCAACCCACTGGGAAAATGGGAACCAACATGGATCGGCCCTTTTGTGGTTCAAAAGATCTTCTCCGGAGGTGCCATGAAGCCGATGCACCTAGACGGCAATCCCTTCATGAATCCAAACAACGGAAGCAAACTTCGCAGATACTTCGCCCGAAGAAGAACAACCGCGCATCTCTTGGCACTCCATGTAGTGTCGAACTACGTGCACTGAGCCCTCTAGTCCGGGGAACGTAGGCAACCTTAATTGGTCCGGTCTAAAAATACACAAAAAGTCAAAAGTTTGAATGTCAATCAAGACCTCCATCAAGCTACGCACTTTTCAAGAACACGCCCAACAGCCACCTTGACCAAACGACGGCGGCAACATCAAAGGACATCCGAGGGTCACTCAAAGCATCAAACGACCGACTCATGTCCGCTTCTGCCAAGCTGGGGCTTCGCCTTCGCCCTCACGCGCTTCAAAAAAAAAAAAAAGAGCTCGAGCAAGGGCTCACAAAAAAAAAAAAAAAAAGGAGAGCTCGAGCAAGGGCTCACAAAAAAAAACAAAAAAATAAAAGAAGCTCAAGCAGAAGCTACCAAAAGAGGTCAAGAGCCCGACGCCAACAAGAGGCAAGGAAGCTACGAAAAAAGACCGTCAAAACGACTTGTCGGGAGATCATTCAACCTCTCAGTCCAGCACAAAGCCTAAGCAAAGGGGATTGCCGTCATGGCCTGCATCGCTTCCCGCAAATGCAAATGTAAAAGTTCAAAGATGGACGCCGACAAGACGCACAAAAGAAACAAAGGCAAACAAGAGATCTTGCGTCTCGACAAAGCTTTAAAAGTAAATCACAAATCACTAACGGTTACAACATTTCTTGATGAGTTCAAGCACGGTCTACTCTCAAGTTCACAACATGCTAAAAGACAGCTTAATACATTTAACTAATAATGTGTTTGCAATGCAATGAATGGATACCTAGGAGGTCATTCCACGCCATCTGCGCTTGTCCCCTCACCATTCTTTCCTTTCTTCCCTCGTCCCCGGCGAGTCTTCTTTCGCTCCACGTGAACCAACTCTGCGTCTCTCGCCCGAGATCGTGGGTCCTCCCCGTAGTAGTCAAACAATCCAGCAGCTCTCGTGGCTTCATTCGCCCGTGCTTCGGCTCGGATCTCCTCCCCGCGAGCCCGCAAAAGAGGACCTCTCCCCGTCGCCGGTCAACTCTAGTCTCGTAGTCAAACAAAGTGTCTCCCGTCACATCCAAAGGGTCGACTGTGCTTCGCACTCCTAAGGCAATAGCTACTACGTAACCGGGTCCCGTAATCGCTACACGCCTCGGCTCCAAAGCCACTTAGGGATCGCCCAACACGCCGCTCATACCAAAGCCAGGTATCGAGTCGTCAATACGACGCTCCCAGACGTCTAAGGAGTACCACAGAGGGAACGCGGAATACTTCCATACCTCGTAAAATACAAGAAGGCACATGAAGCCGCCATACAAAGGGGAACTACCTCCGCACAGAGCAAGGTCATCCCACCAAAAAGGCTCTGCTTCATCCCAAACCGCCGGAAACAAGCGACGGAATATAGAAGGAGGACCAAGACAAACTCCGGAACTCGACAACGTAGGACCCTTCCCGCAAAGATCCTCCTAGTCTCAATCCTCCAACCAAGGAACCCACCAAATGCGGATCCGATGCGTACCAAGCCGTGTCATCCATCTCTCCCAGGCGGACTGATCCATATCCAACACAAGAGGTCGCTGAGCAAATGACCACGGACTAAACGACGTAGGAGCCTCTGGCATGGCCTGAAGTCTCTCTCGCAGCCACAAGGTGAGCAAAGTGGGGCTTCCCCCTCTCATGAACCGATCCCCAATCGCCAGACGGTCGATACCATGAAGAGTCTCCCCCAGCACCAATGGGACAATATCATCTCCAGCTCTGCAGTGCCCAACCACTGTCCTCAGCAGGACCTTGCTCCAAATTGCCCAAACACTAGCCAAAGCCATTCCCGGCAAACATACACTACCCACAAACGCACTCTCAGCTCACGTGGCATGCACAAAATAAAAAAAAATACTAGCAACAATTTCTAGGACAATTCCCAGGAATCCCAAAAATGACATTACATCTTAAAATAAAATGCTGTTTGCCATGCAAATACGAGTGTTTTATTACAGGTACATCAAATGTCTGTTGCTAAACAAAAAAAAGAGAAGATATGGAAAGAGGGAAAGCAAATGGACCCTAATCCGACTCTTCAGCATCATCATCATCCTCGCCGAGGTCCTCCAGAGAGAAGTCGGGCATCCCTGTGAACTCGCCCGCCACGTCCTCGTCATCGAGTACCGAGCCCCGCCGGAGGCCGCCACTCAAAATAATCCGAAGGATCAAATCCGACGAAAGGATCGAAGAAAGAAGGCTCGAGGATCCTCGCCCGCGCATCCCGAGGAGGGAAGAACTGATAAAAGGGCCGCCGCCGGAGCTCCCGAAGACGTCCCGCATCCATGCTATGCCGCCCCTCGAAGGTCCCTCCCGCTGCGGCTCCGGCTCGGCTCTCGGTGGAGGAACGTCTACTGAATGCCTCGAAGGCATAGGGTACGCCGGCACGCGTCGCGAAGACCGGGCAAGACATCTTCGACGCCATCTTCTTCGCAAACGACCTCATCGCCACATAACGGCGAGTCAAGATATCATAGGCTCTCCCTGACTCCGCACAAGCAAGCCAAGGAAACGCTCAACAATATAGTTATACTCAACAACAAAAAGAGAAAAATACGTAAAAGATGCCAAGATGGAAAAGAGTAAGCACACTCACCGATCTATCGGGATCCACTCGTATGCACAGAGCCCGCCAGAAGCGGAGGCCGTACACCCTCCTCCTCGATCCGTCCCCACGACATACGTGAAATCCGGCCCGGCATCGGAACCTCTCGGGGAGCTCGCGGGCCGCTCCTCTCTCCTCGCGCACTGCGGCGTCCTCGCCTTCCTCCTCACGAAGGCCCTGTACTCCTCTCCGTACAAAATGAACTCCTCGGCGCCCACACCGCCAAGGTACCTCTCAAAGTCAAGCACATCCATGTCCCGGGAATCAAGCATCCCAAAAGGAGGGTCCCTCGGAGCCACGGGAAGCTCACCGGGGCCATCTTTGCCGGAAGACCCGCTCCCAGGATACATAACATCGCAGGTCGGGCCCTCGCAGCATCTTCCGTCGCGCCGTCACCTCGGGAGCCCTCAAACTCATCACCCTCATACCGAGCCCACGGGAACAAAACAAACCCCTCCGGGCTACCCCTCTCCGGACGCTCCCGCACATCCCCGTAGGCAATGGTGAGCTTCCCCCTGCTGGTCCTCCTTTTCCTCGCCGACGAGCCCGGCTCAAAGATAGCGGGTACGCAAGAATGCCCAGGGATCTTTATCCCACGGGAAACACCGAAAAACCTCATAGAACCACACCCGTGACAAAAACAGAAAAGGCTCGGTGCAAAAGAAAGCGGAGAAGCGACAAGTTGCTAAATCAAAACAAAGAATAAACTCATACCTCCAAAGCGAAGTCAAAACAGTGCCAATGAATCGGCCACACCTCGCTAAACCGGTCCAAAGAGAAGTAGAGCTCGCCAAGCCTCGCCTCGCCCCAAGCGATGTCACAAACTCTATCCAGATCAATCAAGCTCTCCAACAGAGCAAAGGGAGCCGTTAGCCGCGTGATTCGAGAACAAAGTCTCGGACAATGCATACCACAAAAGGAGCGCGCGGCGGCTCCGCCGTCACTCCGGCGGTACTCCCGGACATAGGCCCCAATGCCGGTCGTGATCCTCGGCTCCACATCGCTATATAGCATCCCTGCACCCCGCGAGGACGAGGCTCAAAGCCCGGCAGCTCGGTCAACACATCATCGCCTATCATATCCCTCCACCGCACCGGCCCTCCTTTGAAGGAAAGCCCGTAATCGCAAAGAAAGTCGGTCGGCGTCACCGTCACCTCTCCCCACTCGGATGGAAGGTGTGGGTGGTATCCCACCAATACTCGGAAAGGCCAAGGAAGACGCTCTTGTTCTTCCTCGTGTCGAAACTCCGGCCTGTGTTCTCTACGAACACCCCCGTGCCGTAAGCGTAGACCAGCCTCCTGGGACTAGGCCTACCATCCACGGAAATATCGGGCATCCGCTGCCACACCAACAAATGCCTCGAGCGATCCCCGAGTCTTCATCCTCTTGGCCTTCCCGGCCATAAGCCCCGCATCCTGCAGGTAAACACAGCAAAGGTACGTCAATCACAGTACTTAATACAAAACAAAAGGCACAAAAGTCCGTCCCAACACGGAAAGCCATGAAAGTAACCCGTCACAAAACACGGCACACATTGCACATATTTTTCACATATAACCCGTCACAAAACACGGCACATGTTGCACATAATTTTCACATACATTATACATATAATCTTTCACATGCAGTCCGTCACAAAAACACGGCACACACTGTACACATTTTCTCAAAAGGAAAAAAAAAGAGGGATTAAGCCCTACACGACACATTTTCAAAAAAAAAGTCCGTCCCAACATGGCAAAAGCACATATAACCCGTCACAAAAACACGGCGCATATTGCACATATTTTCCCCTCAAAGTCCGTCACCCAAAAACATGGCACACACGGCACGACACATATGCATAACACATTTTTCAAAAAAATCCGTCCCTACACGGCACACACTTTCAGACAAAATCCGTCACAAAACACGGCACATGTCACATTTTTTCACGAAAATTGTCACTACACGACAAACTTTTCTCATAATGTACATACATAAATAGCATACGGTACAAAACACCAAAGCATGCATTTCATTAAAGAGGCACTTTATTTTCACAAATAAAAGCTAATCTACACATTTCTGCACAAAATACACATACCCACAATTTTTACATGTCCATTTTTAACAATTCATCAAGAATTTCGCAAAAGGCATAAAAAAAAAATAATAACAAAAATTCAAAAATGCGAAAAACTAAAACCTAGTTCTAGCATTCAAAAATTCGAGCAGGGAATCAAAACGGAACGGATTTCTTACCTCCCCGACGTTCCTAGAACGACGATTGTGCACCTCCGGATTCGGATACAAGACATCCGGGTTCTTCGAAGATGGAACAAACGAAATCCAATTTCTTTGGAGCTCCATCCGTTGCTCGACCACTTCTTGACTGCGTTGACGACGACTCCTTCGAGATCCTTCCGCCATTGCAAGCGATTCAAGCGAAAAATGGGAGATTTTGGTTAACAATGGAGTTTTTTCCTCTCTCTCTCTCGCCTGGTTCACGAACTGAGGAAGAAGAAGTGGGGGAGCCTCGGCATTTAAACCCGGTCAAAACCTCGGAACCGTAAAAACCAACTTGGTCCGTACGGACCTCTTTTGCAACTGAGGTTGGTCGTGCGGACCTCTTTGCAAGGGGTGGCCAAATTACTTTCCTGCCCTTATAATCTTTGCCCCTGGCTGTCCTAAGGCCTTTTCCAGTAAATCCAAGTACAGAATGGTCCCTAACCCTTCAATTCAACCACCGGCCGTCAATGTAAGACCGGTCCTCGCCCACTTCAACGGCAATTCAACCACCGGCCGTCAGCGTAAGACCGGTCTCGCCCACTTCAATGGCAATTCAACCACCGGCGAGTCGGCGTAAGACCGGTCTCGCCCACTTCAACGGCAATTCAACCAGGTCGTCGGCGTAAGACCGGTCTCGCCCACTTCAACGGCAATTCAACCACCGCCGTCGGCGTAAGACCGATCTCGCCCACTTCAACGGCAATTCAACCACCGGCCGTCGGCGTAAGACGGTCCTCGCCCCACTCAACGGCAATTCAACCACGGGCCGTCGCCGTAAGACCGGTCTCGCCACTAAACGGCAATTCAACCACGGCCGTCGGCGTAAGACCGGTCCTCGCCACTTCAACGGCAATTCAACCACCGGCCGTCGGCGTAAGACCGGTCCTCGCCCACTTCAATGGCAATTCAACCACCGGCCGTCGGCGTAAGGCCCGGTCCTCGCCCACTTCAACGGCAATTCAACCACCGGCCGTCGGCGTAAGACCGGTCCTCGCCACTTCAACGGCAATTCAACCACCGGCCATCAGCGTAAGACCGGTCCTCGCCCACTTCAACGGCAATTCAACCACCGGCCGTCAGCGTAAGACCGGTCCTCGCCCACTCAACGGCAATTCAACCACCGGCCGTCAGCGTAAGATCGGTCCTCGCCCACTCAACGGCAATTCAACCACCGGTCGTCAATGTAAGACCGGTCCTCGCCCACTCAACGGCAATTCAAGAAGGAGCCAACACCTCCCAGCACGAATATCAAGGCACAAGACGCCTCCAAAACGCTCAACGGCAATTCAAGAAGGAGCCAACACCTCCCAGCACGAATATCAAGGCACAAGACGCCTCCAAAACGCTCAACGGCAACTCAACCACTGGCCCTCAAAAGAGGTCCGAAGTCATCTTCTCGCAGAAAGGGGCCCCTCTGGTCACGCATCCCCAGCAATTCAAGCACCGGCAGTCAGTGTAAGCCCGAACCTCGCCCACTTCAACGGCAACGCAAGCACCGGCCATCAAAGTAAGCCCGAGCTCCTCCCCCAACAAGTCAAAGGGAAGTCGTACAAGACTGCATATCCCCAGCACCGGCCATCATCCTTGCCCACTCAACGGCAAAACAAGCGCAAGAAGGAGCCAACACCTCCGAGTACAAATCCCAAGGCGCGAAACGCCTCCAAAACGCCAAGTGGTGAAGCAATCACCAACCAGCATCCTTGCCCACTCAACGGCAAAACAAGCGCAAGAAGGAGCCAACACCTCCGAGTACAAATCCCAAGGCACGAAACGCCTCCAAAATGCCAAGTGGTGAAGCAATCACCAACCAGCATACTTGCCCACTCAACGGCAAAACAAGCGCAAGAAGGAGCCAACACCTCCGAGTACAAATCCCAAGGCACGAAACGCCTCCAAAACGCCAAATGGTGAAGCAATCACCAACCAGCATCCTTGCCCACTCATCGACAACATAAGCACCGGCCATCAAAGTAAGCCCGAGCTCCTTCCCCAGCAAGTCAAAAAAGGGAATCCTTGCAAGCCCCTACAAGGCCACGATAAATCCCCAACGGATGAACACCGGCAGCCATCGTAAGTCCAACCTTCTCCCCAACGGACAAAGCACGAGACATCTAAACCTCTCGAAGCTCAAGGCAGCCATGCCTCCACCACCGCCGCCAGAAGACGATTCAAAGTCCTCCCGCGTGGCACAAACCGCCGCCAGAAGACGATTCAAAGTCCTCCAGCGTCGCACCAACCGCCGCCAGAAGACGATTCAAAGTCCTCCCGCGTGGCACAAACCGCCGCCAGAAGACGATTCAAAGTCCTCCCGCGTGGCACAAACCGCCGCCAGAAGACGATTCAAAGTCCTCCCGCGTGGCACCAATCGCCGCCAGAAGACGATTTAAAGTCCTCCCGCGTGGCACCGAAACCGCCGCCAGAAGACGATTCAAAGTCCTCACGCGTGGCGCAACCACATTCAGAAGACGATTCAAGTCCTCGCGGCCGGAAGGCTTTAAACCACTCGGTCGGGAAGACCGTATAAACCTCCCAAATCACTATCTCAGGCCGGAAGGCCTTAAACCACCCGATTAGGAAAATCGTAAAATTTCCATCTCGGGACACCACCACGTCCTCACTTGATTGACCTCGGCGGTCACCACATCTTAGGACACCACCACGTCCTTACCATTGACCTCGGCGGTCACACAACACTTCGTGGGCACCACCACGCCGCACTCACAGATTTCACGACCTCCGAACTACGACTGGGCTTGATTCCCGCCGGGGATACGTAGGAATCCTATCACGGGGTCCGGCCATCGACCTATGCGGTCACCCGGACACCACCACGTCCTACCACCGACCTCGGCGGTCACACGACACTTCAGGGCACCACCACGCCCGCATTCACAAAACACTCACCCCACACCCGAACTACGACTGGGCTTGATTCCCGACAGGGATACGTAGGAATCCTATCACGGGGTCCGGCCTTTACCGACCTATGCGGTCACACAATAGGACACCACCACGTCCTCACACCGACCTCCCGGTCACTTTATCTCCCAAAGACGCGATCCAGTTAGGACCACTTATCTTATCGGCGACCCCACTTCTTTCATAAGTGACGTCGTCGAGGGGCTTTCGTAAGTACCCCAACTGATCACCCCCTTTCAAACACACGGGAAACACCGCGAGACTCATCAACGCAGTCTCGACGACCTACGGCACTCAAAACCCTCTCAAAACCCCCAACCAAACCAAGGGAGGAGCCTTTGGGATAAAAAGGGACAAAAGGACCTTTTGGGAATTTTCAGAAATTGGAAAAGCAATAATGGTCCGTACGGACCTCTTTGCTTTAATAATTACTGCGAATCCTCTTAAAGTCCACAATATTCCCTCAAATCCAGGGAAAATGATTACCCCCTGCAGAGTTGGTCCGTACGGACCTCTTTGCATGTCAACTTGGTCCGTACGGCCCTTATTGCACAGTGGAACATCATAATTGCAAATATTTCTCCATCATCACAGATTCCCTCAAATCGAGGAAAACCAAAAGTACGGATTACCGGGGAGGTCCGTACGGACCTTCTTGCACCAAATACGGCACTATAAATAGAGGGCTCCCCTCCTCATTTTCACACACCTCCCACTTCTCTCTTCCTCCCTAGGCCTTGGCTTCCCCTCTAAGTCCTTTCGAGGCATTCCGGCCCCTTTCGGATCCTTCCGAGGCCTTCCGAGCCCCCTCGAGGTGCTCCGAAGCCTCTCCGAGCGCTCCGCGACGCTCCGCGCTGCCCGAGGCACTCTCGAGGTACTACGAGGCCCCTCGTGGTACTCCGAGGCCTTGCCTCGGTCTTTCCACGGTGTCCCGGCTCTTTCCGAGTCAAACCGCCGATCCCAAACCACGCCGAAACTCTGCCCGAGTGACTCCCCGCCACCACAACGCACGCCAGAACCTCTGCCCGAGTGATCCTGCCGATCCCCACGCACGCCGAACCTCTCGCCCGAGTGATCCTGCGATCCCAGCGCACGCCGAACCTGCCCGAACGCAGCCCTACAACCTCAACTCACGCCGAAACTCTGTCCGCAGACAACCGGCCCCTCCTGAAGCAATCCCGATCCGTACCGAAACGCTACTCCGACCTCAAACACTATTCCCCGGCGGAAGACAGACACAAACCAACATTGGTAAGGCTTCCTTCCGTTACTATTTCAATACATTTCCATACATAGCATACAATGTAGACATCCGATACAAAGATGCATTTTTAAAAGCACACACACACACACACACACAACATTTAAAGGATATTAGGGGTATCCGAAAGACTCGTTTTACGAGGCGACTCGGGTGAGCTCTAATATTCTAATATTCTCTTCCCGAGGAGTCATCTGACCTCCGAACTCAAAATCTCATCACACAAAAACAGTTTAAAATTATCTTTAAACTGATGCCCTTTTTCAATGTTTTGGGCTTAATAAAAACGGCGTGGCGACTCTACAAATGCGAAAACAAACGGCAAGACACCTCCAACAACGAAAACCGCTGCAAAGCGGGAAATGCCAGATGCCGGGGCGCGATCGCGCTGCCTCTCGGATCCGGGCTATTTCAATAGGTCATCCTATTCTTAAAGCTTATATGACAGCCTCTCATCTTATCCTTCAAATTATGTTTCAAATTTACAATGCGAAATGAATGAAAACATTCAGGCAACACGTCTTTCACTGCTTGAATAATGCCTTGATTGTGATCAGACACAAATTTCACTTGCCTATAATCTATGAGAGGTTTATGTTGCTCCAAAAACCATATCCAATTTGCATTATCTTCACCACCAACAATAGCAAAAGCAATGTTAAAAAGCCCTGGATAAAAAAACTACAGTAAGAACAATTTAAGAAACAACTGATAAATACAATACACTATACTATTTAATTAAAGAATAATATATACTAGAGTTGCCATCTTTGGCCGTTGCAGCAAGTAAAGTCCCTTTGTATTTTCCATGTAAAAATGTACCATCAGCAAACAGCAATGGACGACAAAATCAAAAACCTCTTATACATGCCCCAACTGAAACAAAACACATTTTAAAGTGACCTACTTTATCATATTCAAGCACAAACTGATTAGTCGCATCCAACTCCTTCATCTTCTTAAAGTAACCTCTCAAATTATCGTAAGATAACGATTCTTCACCGTAAACTACTACCCTAGCTTTCTCAATAGCTCTCCACCCAACTTTGTAAGTTACATCAAGTTCATAACTAGTCTTAAGAACCCTAAGAATTTCAGTTGTACCAATCGAAGGCATAGAACGAACAACATCAACTATTGATTCAGCAAGAACACCAGAAGTAACCCTACTACCCTTTTCACTCCTATGCACATCACCACATATATGACTTGAAGTATATGTTTTTATGTAAACAAATCCATTTGACTTCTCAACAAAAGCATGGATCCTCCAAGGACATCCTACAGTACTTTTATGCTTGCATTGTGCAGTAACACGTTTTTTGTCATTTTTAATATACTCAAAACTAAATCCAACCTCACAGGCATACTTAAATAATTTGATACGAAACTCAGTAATTCCTCCATCAAAAACTTGTCTGATACCTACTATTTCCTTAGCCCACTTTGCAGTTAACAATTATTTTTCTCCATGATGGAAAAAGTTCACAGGTATTTCAAATGCAAGCCTACTAGAACAACTATGCTCAAGTTCATTAGATATAGCACCACAACCCACCGTAGATGTAGATGATTCATAGGCACAAATAGCTTGACTCTCTTTAACATGAACAACAACAAGTTTTGCACCACTATAACCTAACATGATGCCCATATTCAAGAAATCCTCTTCATTCTCCAGTAAGCAACTTGAATTATCAAGTAAAACATATAACAATGATATAGAATCCTTATTCAATGACGGCCACCTTTAACAAACAAGCTCAACGACTAGAAATAAGAAGAAAACTGAGCAAATCTTGCTATTGCAGTCAATTCACTATACTTAAATGAAAGCATCACTAGAGTATCCATATCTATGAGATATAATGCAGCTGCATAAAAGAAACATCAAAAATATTACAACTGAGAAATTCATTTAACAATATTGGATTATCATAGAACTATATCATTGAATCAATTACAAAAGCATAAACACACAATGTATTACAAGAAAATCGAAGCTACAACGGATTTCGTTCTAAAAAATAAGCAAATCAAAAATATCAAATCTGAATATGAAATACATTTGCAGAGATATAAAATTTCCACCAATTGATATCTGAGATGTGGAAATCTAAATCAATCAATTGACGCCTCAACCAAGAAATCGAATCTGATTCTACTTCGAATTGAGATCGAGAGAAGACATAAATCTTCTCTCGAATTGAAATCGAGAGAAGAAAAGGAAAATGGCGCAGGCGCAGGCGCATAGAGAAAGGGATTCCCTTTCCTTTTTCGAACCGTAAAAACCTACTCAAATTCACAACGTATATATGTATATATACAGGGACATTTTTGGTATTATGAAATATTTTAAAAGGTGCAGGGGTTTATTGGTAAAATGGATTTCAACTTATGGACCCTAAGGTAGAATATGAAATGTTGTGATTTTTTTTTATTGATAAATTCCACCTTCTAATAGGGGCTTATTGGTAAAAATCCCATAATTTTATGGAAGACCCCTTTATAATTTTAGATCCCACAAAATTTATAAACTAATAATTCTTAGAAATTAAAAAAAAATATATATATTATAATTCTTAGAAATTGAAAAAATAATTACTACAATTTAGTGAAAATATAATTTTATAGTTGTTTGTGCATATATATATATATATATATATATATATATATATATGTATATATATATATATATATATATATATATATATATATATATGTATATATATATATGTATATATGTACGTATGTATGTATGTATCTATGTATGTATGTATGTATATATATTGAATATAATTATGAGCATTTACCATATAATCCCTCAAAATTATCAATTTTACCTTCTTATAAGACAAGCAATATTTTATCTAACCAAATAATTCCTAGCTTAATAAGTACACCCTCCCATCATTTTATTAAGTCCACCATTTTTAACAATTTATTTTCTCTCCAACCACCATCACCTTAGGTCACCCCCTCCCCATCTTCTCCAGTCAACAACTTCGGCAACTATCAACTCCGGCGACTTTTTATTTTTTTTTACGCCAGCGACCTCTCCGGCGATCAAACAACTGAGAACTTAAGTTATCAGTAAGTTCTCAGTTGTCAACTAAACTAATAAAAACAACATTAACTCCGGCGACCACCAACTCCGGCGACCACACAATTGAGAACTTAACTTATCAGTAAGTTCTCAGTTGTTAACTAAACTACTAAGAACACGATCATCTCCGGCGACTACCAACTCCGGCGACCAAACAACTGAGAACTTAACTTATCAGTAAGTTCTCAGTTGTCAACTAAACTATTAAGAACACAATCAAATATGGCGACCACCAACTCCGGTGACCAAACAACTCAGAACTTAACTTATCAGTAAGTTCTCAGTTGTCTCTACTAAGAACACGATCAACTCCGATGATCACCAACTCCGGCGACCAAACAACTGATAACTTATTAGTGAGTTCTCAGTTGTCAACTGAACTACCAACAATATCAACTCCGGTGACCTCTCCAGGGATCAAAAAACTGAGAAATTAACTTATCAGTAAGTTCTCGGTTGTCTCCACTAAGAACACGATCAACTCCGGCGATCAAACAACTGAGAACTTATCACTAAGTTCTCAGTTGTCAACTAAACTACTAATAATACGATCAACTCTGGCGACCACCAACTTCAGCAACTAAACAACTGAGAACTTATCAGTACTTCCGAAGTCCCAAAATGAATGTCCAACAATTTTCATATTTACTCTTGATATTTACTCTTGATAATGAGCAAATTTGAAATTGTTTTGTACATTCATTTTAGGATCGAGGCACTATATAATCTATTAGTATATAATCATGAATTGTATTACTCCCTCCGTCCCTGAAAGATTGTCTCATTTGCCATTTTGACTTGTCCCAAAAAGTATGTCCCATTTCTAAACTTAGGCATGAATGTTAGTACAAATCTACTAAGGTACAAGAAAGTGAAGCTCTTCCTTAATAATTGCAAAATGTACAACAGGACAATCTTTTAGGGACGGAGGGAGTATATGATATAGCTAGTATGTTGTAAATATAATCCCTTCAAATTTCTAACAGATGGATCAAAGTTGCACAAAGCCAATTAACCAGATATACTAAGTGAAAATCTTTTCTACTCATTTCACCAAACAGATTTCGTGCATCAACCAAGTCATTGAACAAATATCAGCATAATTCAGTACTTCCCAAATACCTTACCATTAATGGAATCATATCCTCATTTCACCCATTTAGGTTGAAATTAGTCAAAAAAAAAAAAAAAACCTTTCAAACCTTCCATATGTATATTTGTTTCTCCATTAATCATAAACTCAAAACAAAAACTATGTGGTTTAATTCCTACCTTGGGTTTCAGGGTCCTTAGGAGTCCCCCGGGGCGCATCTGTGCGGTTAAGGAAGCAGCACTGCTGGGCTTGCAATCTCAGTGTAGGGAGTTCAAATCTTGGCAGGAGCACTGGAGCAGCCATTTGGTGTTGTAAAAGTGATGTAATTGCCTCGACAGGAGCAGCTGGAGCAGCCATTTGGTGTTGTAAGAGTGTAAATGCCTTGTAGGAGGGCTCCCTTGGGGCCAGGAGTATAAGGGGTGCTGCCACCCCAGGCTGCGCACATCCCGCGATTTACCTCCGCCAAAGATAGCATCGAGGGCGTGCGCAGTGGTCGGGATTGATCCGGCGAAGCTGAAAAACCTTGGAAATCAAAAAAAACAAAAACAAAAACTAATTCCTTGGCCACTTGTTTTCACCTTGGGTCATACACATTTTGTAAAAACTTCTCAGTTACAATGAGAGAAATATGAGTCGACCGGAGTTTTCCGTCAGGTCTATGGCATGAATAGAGGAAGGTGAATCAGCCGGAGCTTGGCAGCTGCTCTTGCGTAGTTGTCGGCATCCAGCTTGTCTGAATATTCCAGATTTGGTGAGCGGCGAAGGTAAAAAGATGTGAAGGAAGAAGGTGAACTGAGGTGGGGTAGATGAACGTCGGAGTTGAGGAGGGAGACATTCGCCGGAGTTTGGGAGGGAGACGGTCGCCGGAGAGGGAGGGAAGGAGTTCGCCGGAGTTGGGAAGGAGAGGGTGTCGCCGGATTAATAGATGACTGAAGGGAGGGTAGAGATAGAGAGAGAGAGAGAGAGAGAGAGAGAGAGAGAGAGAGGAGAGTAGGGTTTTATTTGGGGTAGAGGAGAATGTGGGGGTAATCTGAAAGTGGTGGAATTTTTATTTATTGTTAGAGAGATTATATGGTTAGTTATTTTATTGTGTAGAATTAAAAGGTAAATATGATAATTTATTGTCTTTAACATGTAGATTAGGTTATATTGAGAGATTAAGACGTAATTTTCTCATATAATTATTCTTTTTGTGTACAATGAATTCAAATGAATTCAAAGTTATTATCCAACTTTCAATTCCTTTAACTAATTGTGTACGTACAATAAAATAAATTTAGTTTATACGAAAATTTGAAATTCGTCGAACAATAAATTTAGTTTATACGAAAATTTGAAATTCGTCGAATCGGCTAAAAACTCTTTAAATTAATAATTATAAATAAATTATTAACTCTATAAATTACTATAAATTAGTAAGTTTCTATAAATTAATAAATTTCACCGGTCCGACATAATTAAATAATAAAGTTTATATTGTATAACCAAGACAACCACAATTAATCAATACATTCACTCAGCAACTTCACACAAAGCAAAAGCTCCATGAGAATACACAAAAATTGTCTCTTTCCTTTTTCTTTTTTTTTTTCTACAATCACACACTATACCAAACAAGCACCTATTACACCCCCCACATTATACCTTCAACACAAATGACAAACCTCAGATGTGACCCCGGTCCAACTAAACATCAGCAAACACAGATTTGAAAAAGTTATCGGCATTTGGTAGGGTCACAAATGAAGATATATCCCAAGCAAAGCAAAGTGGTACTGCTTAATATGCACAAGGTACAACTACTCTGAATTGCAGTAGGATAATAAAAAATTTATTCTTAAGGAATTCTGTCAAGCATTTATCTCGGAATTACACTGTTGCTCTCTACTGCAGCTCCGTCTCCCCCAAAATATTCCCGAACAACTAGCCTTTTCAAGCCTCATCCCACCTTGTTTGTCTTCCTCCCCTATGACTTGGGCTCTATGAGGAGATTCTCGTCTTTCTACATCTCTGGGTTCAAAAGACCTGCACTGCCCTTCATCGCACGTGCATAGAGGAATGGAAACTGAAGGGAAAGGACTACAAGTGACGGGGCAAAATAGGTCAGAAGAAACAGAGGCCACTCGATTCTTTTTAATCTCTGGTGTACAACAAGCTGGTGTTGAATCGGATGGTTCTCGAGGGTGAAGGATGCAGGGTGTACAGAGGCTTAGGGACAGGTGAAGTTTGATTTCTTTTGCCGGAGAACAAGGTAATTTTACAAAAGAAACAATGCCATGGCGGCATAGAGGGCAGGGAATGGATCCAGGTGGGGCCAATGATTCGGAGGGGATATTGCTTGTTGAGCAAAGGTAAAGTGCACATCTGACACAAAGTTCATGCCCACAACCTGAAAATTTGTCTTCATCAATCCAAGTGCCATTGTGTTATTTGAATTCTATAAGAACATATGAACTCTCTCTCACACACAAACACACACACAAATGCACAAAATCATCCAATACAATATATTGGAACATATAAATATGGAGGAAGAGAGAGAGGGCAGACCTTCAGCAGCTACAGTGCATGCTCTTTCTAGACAGACAGAACAAATATCCATGTCCTCACAAGAGGTTGCTGATGACTGCAGCCCATATTCTCTGCAGAGAATTGTCCAAAAAAAAAATCAATTTTCTATTTAATAATATTGCAGACGAGGCAACCCACAAGAGTCAGAGACAATTAAACTTTCTTTAAATCTTTTAGAAGACAATAAAGCATCATTGCAGTTCAGCATTTGATTAAAAAGGTGAATAATATATATACTACCTATGTCCCAAAATGAATGGCCAATTTTTTTTTGGTCATTCATTTTGGGACTGAGTATCAATTATCAACATGTGAAAAAAAAAAAAACACATAATATGGATGGGTATGATTTTGCAAAGAAAGGGACACTTAGGATATTTGATACTCACTTTTCCGGTATAGACCACCCCTTGGGTGTTTTCATAAAACCCTAATTCCATTGTGTTTGGGGAAGTTAGAGCTTCATGAATATATTATTTTGGCATATGCCTAGAAAATAAGAATCTTGCTGAGGCACGAGCACAAATTAACTCGGTTCGCACCAATGATCAACATGCTAGCATTGTGGCACACCAGTTTTCAAATACTCCGTAGAAAATAGGCTCGACATTGCCCCCCACAAGAAAACAGCGACCTGTGTATTTAGTGCTCAAGGATCATACTAAGCAATCAAAGGAAAGATGACTTATTTGACTAGGGCGATTCATGTTTTCACAAATCTCCTACATACAATGTCGTCCGTCCCCAGATCGACACACATACTTCTGATTTGGGTTTCATGTTTTCACCATAATTCCAACATTGTCCTTGTATGTGACATCAGACAGACCTATCTCTTATAATATAATTATATAAACATTCCAAGTTTGACATGTAAATTGAAGTAGGGGGTTTTTGTTTTTTTTAAGTGACAAGTGCTGAAATCTGATTTCAGTTCTGAAAATGGCTGAATGATTAAGAGGCAGCAACTGAAAACTGAATTCTGAATTGGATAAGTTGTTTGATTTTGTATCTGAATTCATTATCTGAAACAGTTAAAAAAAAAAAAAATCGTAAATGCATTATGAAACAGTAAACAGTTTAAAAAAAAATTACCCAAAACCAAATATGAAACAGTGGCTTTCAGAGGCTTTCAGAGGCTTTCAGAGGCAATTCAGCAACATTTTAACCTCTTAAAATTAAGAGGACTTTAAGAGCCTAACAAGCCTTATTTCAAAAAAAAAACAAACACACTTATTTCTCTAATCCTCTTAATAAATAAGTGTTAAGAGGCAAATAAGACTTAAAATGAAAAAACAAACGCCCCCGTAGTATCCATTCATATCCAAGTAAACATAAATACCACGTTGGGATATGTGAGTGAAAACCGAGGGCATTAAGTATATGGGAAATTTGAAAACAAATCTGAAGCACAACTATCTGCCAATCAATAACATAGTACATCTGAAGACTATGAAAGAAAAAAAAAACATGAAAGTACAATTAGTAAAATGGGTCATTTTTTCAATGTCAAAATTAACATCAGGTGACACTGTATTTCAAGAGCTTATCAGTTAAATGAATAAATAGCACACAGTAGAGATGACAAGAACTCCACATTCCTCTTGGAACTGAGTCATCTACTAAACGAGCCCCACACTTCAGAGAGAGCTTAGTAAATGCGAAAATGGTGCAATGCCAGGTTTTTTTAAAGAAGTTAGCATCCAAAATATTATCCCATTTGCTCCCTAATTCAAAAACTGTTTAGTTTACACAAACCTACTGATCCCATTAACTTGGAAGGACTTTACCAAAGTCATTAAAATGAAGAAAGATAAATTCAAATATAACTAACGAATTACCAAAATAGATTCTGATTTCGTATGCATGATCCTCCATTATCTCACACACCTTCACAAAAAGCCAACGAAATGCTAAACTCATACATCCGCTTTATGTTAAGAAAGACACTAAGAAAATACTCCAGGACAATCTATAACGCTAGACAACATCCATACTCCAGACCAGATCAAACTATCCAAAAACATGAATTTTCTACAATGCTTCTTGAACTTCCTTTAACTGCATCACAGTCCTTTTCAAAAAAGTTAAGAGCTTGCTCAGTTCTATTGCTGAATTACTTATGGGGTGTACTAAAATAGTTTATCATGTCAAAGTGCTAACACGACCTACAGAAATGGTTATTGAACTATTAACGCATCATGAAAACTCGGACTTCCTTTTTGGGGCAAAAAGTTGCATGAGCAATGATATACATATAGTACTTCTCAATTGTTTAGATATTAATAATTGTGAATTACCTAGCAATGTTTAGTATGCTCATGAGGGGCAATGACAGATAATTAGAAGGAGGAAATGTTGGTATCGCAAGGTCAGAATTGGGTGCTAGCAAAGGCTCAAGCCAATGGCGTCCCCACATCCTTGCAACATCAAGAGGGAGCCACCTTCAAGAGTAGAGATTTCAGTAAGAGACTTTCAAATGATGGCAAGTCAAAATGTCAAATGGTTAAAACCAGAAAAACAAAATTACGGAGTACTATATATTACCCATTGCAATTTAATGTCAATCGACTCGCACCTCTTGCAAGGAGGATCTGAAGAAAAAGAACATGGCGTCAAAGATTAAATCTAGGAGATCAGCATCTAATGACAGCAGTCATTACATAGTAATGCCACATCATTATAAATAAAAATCTAAAAACCTCAAGCAATTTTCCACAATGGTAAAACTCCTTTTTCAACTCTTTTATGGGTCCCACATATAACAAGAAGAGTGAATGACTTGCATAGAAAATTGGTAACATTAATGATAAAATCACAAAAAATAGTTCTTTGTAGAAAGAGCTACTCTTTACTAAAGAGCTCTTTAGTAATTTCCACAATGGCAAAAAGCTCTCTAGAGTTTTTTCACAAAACTAAAGAGCTCCCAAAAACCTCCCATTGTGGATGCTCTTAGTCCTTACTTGACAACATTTCAGATTTCCCCCGCAAGCTGCATAATGCAAAGGCGTACTTCCCGCACCTACAAATGAAAACAAATGCACAAAGAAAGCATTCACATGATGCAATATAAGGACAAGTTCGGGAAAAAAAAAAACTTAGTAAAACTTCATCATTAACCTACCTATCAAATCCATTGATGTTCCATAGTGAAATGTCACGGCCGACACATTGGCATGAAGATCAAGAAGGAGCTGTACACAATCAAAATGCCCATTCAATGCTGCCATATGAAGAGCTGTGATGCCACAATCAGCAGCCCTATTTACAAATTTGGCCAGTGCACTGCAATGGAATAACAAATAAGAAGACCAATATTGACATTATCAAGTACCCCGATCCATAATATATGTCACACTTTCCTTTTTGGTCCGTCCTAAAAGTAAATGTCGCATTTCTGAATTTGGAAATAGCCTAAGTGCAATTTTACCACTGTAAAAGCAATGCAAGTAAAATACATTCCTTAAAAACGAATGAAAGTCAAATGCGAAATTTATTTATGGGACGGAAAGAGTATGAAACTCAGGATCACTAACCTTTGATTTTGTTCATTTTTTAGACTATCACCTGTGTCATCATCATCTGATGAAGTATTTATAGCTTTAAGGGGAGCACTAGGAACAAAATCAGCTACCACAAGTCGTATGCATCTAACATGTCCATTCACTGCAGCAAAATGGAGAGCAGTTCTCCCACTAAGATAGTCCGCTCTGGTAACCTTAATAATGTAAAAGACACAATTAGGAATTTCTGTTTTCATCAATTAACATAGGCATTCAATCAAAGTTTAAAGAAAGAAATCTTACATTGCATCGAAAGAGAAGAAGCGTTTGAACAACTTCCCAGTGCCCATATCGACAAGCTTGCATCAATGCAGTCTAACAATACGAAATTTCACAAGAATTGGACAACCAGTAAACACAGATCCATTAATTTATAGCATCAACAGAATTCAAAAATTCAATTTCATCTCTAATCACATCGAAATAATTAAATATGAAACCATACTTGAGCTAACCTATTAAAGATCATCCAACCAAACTCCCTATTCAAGTTTATAATAAGTGTAACTTTGGAAATTGAAAATTGAAAAAATCAGGTGGAAAATTTGAAAAATGTTGTGTACCTGGCCACAATAATTTCTTGAATTAACGTCAGCCCTATTCTCAAGCAACAATGCGACAATCTACAAATCACAAAGATATATAAGAACATAAACGTATTGATCATGAAGGCAAAAGGTGAAATTGGGAAAAGATGGTGAAGGAAAGACCTCATTGTGGCCTTTAGCGGCGGCGAAATGGAGGGGGGAATTAAGGCCACCAAATGTTGAGTACTTGGCGAGACAAGGATTGCAGTGAAGCAACATCTGAGCTTCAGCCAAATCGCCGTCTCTCGCCGCCGACACCAATCTCTCTCCCGAGGCCGAGCACCCAAAAGAATTCCCCATTTTCTCTATCTCTCCCACCACTTTCCAAGAAAATTCAAAGAAAGTGTTTTTAATCTCTGTTTGAATCTTATATAGGAGTATTAATTTATTTGGATTACTTGGAAAGGGGAGGAAATTAGGTCAACTGTCGATTAACAATTTCAAGAAATCAAAAATCAAATTGAAAGGAGATAACAACAAATGGGAAAGAGACTGCGTGTGTTGAAAAATTGAGATTATGGGTATTAAACTATACTCCCTCCGTCCCACGTTAGTTGAGACTAACTTTTTGGGCACACCAATTAAAAAAAAGTAAGTGAGAGAAAAAGTGAGAGAAAATGTTGTGAGTATGAAGAATTAAATAGGAGAGAGAATGAGTGGGAGAAATAGTTAGGAGAGAGAGTATTGTGAGTGTAAAAGTGAAATAGGAGAGAGAATGAGTGGGGTAAATAGTGAAGATTCCTTTGCCATTTTGGGCAGTCTCAACTAACGTGGGACGGCCCAAAAGGGAAAGAAGTCTCAACTAACGTGGGACGGAGGGAGTATGGATTAACATACAGATTGTATACTCTTATTACATACAGACAAAGAGAAGGGAGAGAGAGAGAGAGAGAGAGAGAGAGAGAGATGTTTTCTCTCCCTGGGCTATACAAGTAGAATAATTTAAGAAAGGAGTTTTTTTTTATTAAAAACTATATCAAAAAGATACTATTTTTAAAAAAATTATGTAAGTTGTGATATTAAAAAAAAAACTACATTAAAAAAATTATTTTTTTTGCCTTTTCACAGTTAAAATAATTGATAAATGCATTTATCAGTTGTTTATAACTGATAAATTCATTTATCAATTTTTAAAATAGTATTTTATGCTTGATTTTTTGGTTAAATAAGTGATAAATGCATTTATCAGTTGCTTATAACTGATAAAAATCTATTTATCAGTTATTTGACAGATAAATACAAAAAAATAGTTTTTTTGTAATATTCAAAAAAAATATTGTAATATCCAACGTGTGTATATTTATTTTTAATATTCATATTTTAAAAGTAGTTTTTGACAAATGTTTCTTTAAGAAAAGTAAGAAATTCTGAAGAATTGGGAAAATATGAGAATGGTGGTGTTGCCAAAAAGGGGATTTGTGTTTGCTTTACTCAACAAGTTGCAACCATGTCAATGACAGCATTACCTTTTTTGCAGCCACAAGTTCTTTTTATATATACTCCCTCGTCCCATTCCATTTTAGGCTTTAAAAAATTTAGACAAAAATAATTAAGAAGAAAATATTTTATATTTTTGATTTGTCCCTAAATTAAATTAAAATAAATGTCAAAAAAATTATTTTTGATTAAAAGTAAATTTGAGATTTTTTACGATATTCATTTAGATTTAGAGATAAAGGAAGAATTAATATATAAAAAGTGGGATGTGGTGTTATGATTTCCAAGTATAGAAAGCGGGTATGAAAGAGAAAGTTGTGACAGTGAATAGTATTTAATAGTTTGATTATGATACATGAGGCCTAATAAATAAATGAATAAAATATTACAATTGAAACTTTCTTTATTTGGATTTTCGAATTAAAAGGAATGTTTTTGAGATATAAAATGAGACGGAAATGAGTTGCTCTTATGAAAAACTAGTTTTTTCATAATATAATGAAAAATAACATGTTTTTGAACCCGATTAAATTTTTAATACGCGAATTAAATCGGAGACCGGTTCAGTAACAAAATTGAATCGTATTTTGTCAAATCAAATCCAAACGAACATAAGGTCACACACAGTAAAACACAGAGTTACGACGCCGCAACAGAGAAATTCATCGAGCTAAATCAAAATTCAATCGAAAATCATTCTGTTTCAGACGATTTAGGTAATATATGATTCACCGTCAATTATAGACTATGAATTCATAAATTTACAATCGTTCCTAATTGTTTTATTCAATACTGGCGATTTTTTATTAGGTTAAGATGGGCTTACGTGATTTTGAAGATGAAACTGGAAGTAATGCTACTGTAATTGATCGAATTCAGCACGAAGATGAAACTGGAGATAATGCTACGACAATTGATCGAATTCAGCACGAAGATGAAACTGGAGATAATGCTACTGTAATTGATCGAATTCTGCACGAAGTTGATGATAATCACGATACAGGTAATCCAACTTCATAATGCCAGTTTTTTTTATATATAATGCTAGTAGTTTGAAGTACCAGTTTTAATTTTTTTAATTGCCAGATTGTGTTATTTGGATTGCCAGTATCACTTATTTCGAGTGCCAGTTTTAATTTTTTAGGATACTTTGTTCATTGAAGTGCCAGTTTGTGTTTTTAGTGGTGCCAGTATCACTTGTTTGGAGTGCCAGTTTGTGTTATTTAGTTCCAGTTTGTGTTATTTGGAGCTTCAACCACTGTCTTGTTATTGAAGTGCCAGTTTTTGTTGTTAGGAGTGCCAGTATCACATATTTGGAGAGCCAGTTTGACTTATTGAAGTTTCAGTTTGTGTTTTTTGTAGCTTCATCCACTGTCTTGTTATTGAAGTGCCAGTTTTAATTTTTTTAATTGCCAGATTGTGTTATTTGGATTGCCAGTATCACTTATTTGGAGTCCCAGTTTTAATTTTTTAGGATACTTCGTTTATTGAAGTGCCAGTTTGTGTTTTTAGTGGTGCCAGTATCACTTATTTGGAGTGCTAGTTTGTGTTATTTAGTTCTAGTTTGTGTTATTTGGAGCTTCAGCCACTGTCTTGTTATTGAAGTGCCAGTTTTTGTTGTTAGGAGTGTCAGTATCACATATTTGGAGTGCCAGTTTGACTTATTGAAGTTCCAGTTTGTGTTTTTTGTAGCTTCATCTACTGTCTTGTTCATTGAAAAGCCAGTTTTAATTTTTTTAATTGCCAGATTGTGTTATTTGGATTGCCAGTATCACTTATTTGGAGTGCCAGTTTTAATTTTTTAGGATGCTTTGTTCATTGAAGTGCCAGTTTGTGTTTTTAGTGGTGCCAGTATCACTTATTTGGAGGGCCAGTTTGTGTTATTTAGTTCCAGTTTGTGTTTTTTGTATCTTCAGCCACTGTCTTGTTATTGAAGTGCCAATTTGTGCTGTTAGGAGTGCCAGTATCACATATTTGGAGTGCCAGTTTGACTTATTGAAGTTCCAGTTTGTGTTTTTTGTAGCTTCATCCACTGTCTTGTTCATTGAAAAGCCAGTTTGTGTTTTTAGGAGTCTTAGTATCACTTATTTGGAGTACCAGTTTGTGTTATTTAGTTCCAGTTTGTGTTATTTGTAGCTTCAGCCACTGTCTTGTTCATTGATGTACCAGTTTATGTTTTTAGAAGTGTCAGTATCACTTATTTGAAGTGTCAGTTTTAATTTTTTAATGTGCCATCATATAAGTAATACTGGCACATTCAAAAATTAAAACTGGCACTTCAAACCAAACTAACTGGCACTACAGATCTAAAGAGCCAGTCTTAAGGTTTGAAAGTGCCAGTCTTTGGTTTCAAAGTGCCAGTCTTAAGGTTTGAGAGTGCCCGTGTTATGGTTTCAAAAAGCCAGTGTTATCTATAGTGCCAACATTTGCTTATTTTTGCAATTAAATGTGAATGTGCAACTGTTTCGATAGTGCAAGTGCAAGTAAATGTGACTGTGCAACGGTTTCAAAGTGCCATATTTAGGGTTTCAATAGAGCCAATGTAACGACCCTAACCCTAGGCACAATTTTAATATAACATTATATACTTTTAATATTAATATCAACCTTATGTGTTTATTTTAGATCTTTAAATTTCTTATATTAGAATAAAATGATAAAGAAATAAATAATGTTCTAAGGGAAAAATAATAATTAGAAATAAATAAAGTATTAGAATGGAGTGGTAATAAAATGGACAAATAAAATGTTGTTGGTTGGGAAAATTATTTTAAATTGGGGAAAGATTTGTTGTAGGGGATTTTTGAGTAGGGGACAAAATCCCCCAAAACCCTCCCTCCAAGGACCGGCCCCCCCCCTCTTTTCCTTACCACATTTATACTCCTCTCCTCCTTCTTCATCTTCTTCATTCTTCCTTCTTCCATTTTTCCATGGAAGCTCCATCTTCAACTCTCTCCTTCCAAAAATGGTAGTTAATGCAATTCTTCTCCAATCGACGATCCGGGTGTACTTTTGGGTTCGTGGAGTCGAGAGGAACACATTGAGCTAAGAAGATCTTTGATCCACTTCATAATTGCTAGGTGAGTTATTATGACCCTTCTCTTCTCTAATTGTTCATGAGATAATTATTGTTGTTATTGTTGTTAAAATGCTCATAGGATGCTTTGGTAACCCTCTTGGAGGAAAGAATTGATTTAGATCATAAGGAAATGTGGGTGTTCTTGGAAGTGTTAAATAATGAAAGAAATGGAAGGAACTAGTTTAGAATGGTTGGAATCCTCTTTGAAGTTAAGAAATGGGTAAATAACATAGTATGATATTATTGTTAATGGAAGTAAATTTGGAAGTATAAGAAATGGGTGGAGTTAGATTTAGAATGTTAAATCTTGAAATGTGTTAGTAAAATGGGTTGGAAATCATGTGATAAATGATCTAGGTTATATCATTTTGGGTTTAAATGATTTAGGATGAGGTTGTGAAGTATGATATTGTCTATGAAAGTTGATAAAAGGGTAAGAAGATGGATTGATTAGATTAAAAAGGGATTACATGGAAATCTTGAAAATTGGTAGTAAATTGGGTAGAAAATCAAGTGGAAATGATCTAGGTGTGGGACTTGATACCTTGGAGATTTAATGAGTTAGAAGTAAGTAACCAAGTTAGAAAGTTCCTTTAGGTTGATAACTTAGAAGGCACTTGGTGGAAAATTTGGATTCTTGGAAAATTGTGATTGTTCTTCTTTGTTACTACATCGGGCCGAGGCACGAGTCGTGCCCCTTGGCTCGAGTCGTGCCCTTGGCCCAAATCGTGACCACGAGTCGTTCTATGGAGTTCCAATCGTTCGAGTGACTTAAGGGAGTGAGCACGAGTCGTGCCCATAGGCACGAGTCGTGCCTGGCCTCGGTGTTTCACATCAAATTTAGAGCCGTTTAAACCTAAACAAACTCGAACCGAAATAGAATCTCTCTAACCTAGATTAAAGTAGAATACTTTGGCTACACATTAATATCCTAAGTGATCAAAATGGAATTGGGAAGTACTTTAAATGTTACTTGGAAAATGCTAGTTAACTTTGGTTTGGTAACTTAACGTAAATGATTTCAACTTGGTAGAGTTAAGCGGGATCCTTATAGAGATCATATATTATTGTATAATGACTAAGTAAGATAGGTTGATGATATCTCATTATCTTACTGGAGTATTTATTCATGGATTGTATTATGCTTAGCGTGTTACATAAATGTTTGCACTCGATTATTGGTTGAACATGAGTATATTTTACCATGTGACTATATTGCTTATTTATGCATAGTGTGTTAAAGAAATGTTGCACTATGATGTTGGTTGAGCATGAGTATATTTTACCATGTTGCTATGTTGTTTATCCCCTTTGTGGATTTATTCAAGTATCTATTATATGCTTGATTATGTGTGAGTCGGTGACATTTGGGGGTATAACATAATACGATCAATTATGGAAGTGTGACCTAATGTGATCGGATTATGTTATACTGTGACCGTCCCCTTCTGTGGCCACGGTTTGGGGTATAGCATCCGTAGTGAGCCAAAAGCCTTACGAGAGTTGCTCTGTCTTATTTGGTTCCCTGAAAAACGGGTCTTATAAGACGTGAGTATTGCTTAAGCGGCTCATTAAGATTGGAGTATTATTATACCCAATGTTGTACGACTCTTTGTTCGAGACGGGAAAAGGTAAACCAAGGTAATGTAAGGTGTTTACGCCTTTTCCAACGTGTTATGTGCAACTTGTTATGTGTTGCATCTTATATGGCATATTCTTTGCATTCATAATAGCTTGTGAGATTTATTCTCACCCCTCTCCCTTTCTTGTTTTAGATTCCGAGAGACGGTGGACCGGCCAAGTAAGGGCGGTGAGGAGTTTGGAGGTTATATTTTGGGAATTGTTGGGTTTGATTAGATTGGTATAGGAAGTGTACTTTAGTATAAATCATTTATGGGAATTGTATTATTAAATCTTCTTTTATTGTTATAACCGATGTCTTTTTGTAACTAAACAGTTTCGTACTTTCTAAGTTAGTCAACTATTTCTCCATTGTGAAAAGGTGTAGACTTATTTTGAAAATGGTTATGTTATGTTAAATAAAAGGTTTTAAAATAGAATTGAAATTTGGGTTAGTTTTGAGGACGCTCCAGCTCGGGATACGTGTAGGTTCCGGGTCGGGGTCCTCACAGTTGGTATCAGAGCTCGGTTAGAATTCTCGGGGTAGAGTCTAGCTGAGTGAGAGTGTGTGGTAACTTACGTCGAGAGTTTAATGCAGGAATTTGTTCAAAGACAGAAAATGATATTGACCAACCAAGGAATCAAGGAAAGGTGAGTCTTGGAAAGATAGATTTCCCCACCATCATTTGAGGTATTTTACCTGTCTCAGGAATTAGGGTTCATACTTTTATAAATCCTCGTGCATTCGTTCTCATGTGACATTACATTTCATCTTTATGTGCATAATTGGCCTAAAAGTTGTTTTATGTGCTGGGGGTTCTACTCCTATGGGGTCGTACCTCGAATCATCCTTAATTATCTTAGTAGTTGTGATTAAGTGGGCATGTATTGCCGGTGGATTTGGTCGAGTTACCAATCCGTGAATCATCGTTATATTAACCTGAATTATTTGAGTAGTTGTTGTGTTTGAGGAGGACTGTCGCAAGAAGCGAGTCTCCTTATCTACGTTTGATTTACCTCTGAGTGTAATTGAGTCGGATAAATTATTAATTGATATTATGTCACATATGCGTAAATGTCGAAAGTCTGACCTAAGGAATGTAAAGGTTATTTGGGTTGTGCGATATGTTTGATTTAAAATACACTTAAGTTATCTCATGTACAGTGGTAAATGAATTTGCGAACTCTTAGTTGAGGTTAGGTATATGACCTAATTAAGAGTAGTTTATAGTTGTATAACGTGCGTGAGTATTTATACATTGGTGTCGCGTGGTAGAGACTAGGTATATGAGACTAGTATTGGAAGTGATAGTCTAAGTGAGATTATATGAGTTATAAAATATCGCGAGTACGAGACCTTATAGAACTAATATAACTTTGCCTTATGTGTTATTAGTGGACTAAGTGGTGTATTCTACGTGAGTTTCAAAATGGGTTTTCATCAGGTATCATACCAGGATATTGAGATTTTGAGTTGCTATAAGGTACTAATTTGGTATTCGGATTCCTAGATAAAGGACACTAATTGGGATGATGGACTTGATGATTCATCTTGAGAAAGTATTTGATAAAGCAGATAATTAGCTTAGCGACTCTCCGTAAGGTAAATTAGTACTATATTGAGGAAAGATGATACTTGGTGGTTAATTATAAGGTTATAGAGATCTTAAATAGGTAACTGTGAAGAATAAGTATTCGTTAGCACTTGCTGACGATTTGTATGATGATTTTAGAAACTAGTAGGATACTCGAATGGTTATTAGTTGAAATTTTCGGAGTGTTACAATTACAAAAAAAAAAAAAAAAAAAAAATTTGCTTTAAGGATATACTTAAGACAACATCTATATTTAGTATGACCGTTTTGATTTATGGATTGTGTACTAGTTATGGAGAGGTAAATAGGGTAAATGTGAAGAAGTATAATAGATATAGTTATTGGTGACTTATAGGGTCAACTTCAGAAATTGGTAAGATAGGTATATGGTTCGTTTTGGGAATTGATTATCATTAGTTGAGAAAATGAGGATGAATCTTATTGGGAGACAGGATACTTTAGGATGGTTATATACTATAGTTCGACTTAGTTACGTGAATCATATGGGGGATTTGTGTGATGCTTGAAAGATATTGACGTTGTACGGATTTTAAGTTGTTGATGGTTATGGAGAGTTAAGTTAGATTATA
Source organism: Adenophora triphylla var. japonica (assembly GCA_022495995.1). Taxonomy (NCBI): domain Eukaryota; kingdom Viridiplantae; phylum Streptophyta; class Magnoliopsida; order Asterales; family Campanulaceae; genus Adenophora; species Adenophora triphylla. The sequence goes on along the minus strand of JAFEMH010004965.1, from coordinate 94,842 downwards.
CCGTAATGTTTAATTGAAAGTTGGGAATGATTGATCTATGTGAATTCCGATTATATTTTCTGATTTAGAGATTATGGTATTTGATCGGGAACTAGATGTTTACAATATGTTGTTGTTAAGTACAATACCAATATCAAAGGTGGTGAATAGATGACTCAAATTAAATAAAAGTGTTGAACTTTCAACTAGAGGAATTATTGAATTGAGGATGATTTACCTGGTTATAATCTTAATGATTGTTTTAGTGTTATTTATCGGGGATAGTAATAGTATTGCGAGATTGTGTTTCTTATAGAGAAATTAACTAAGTCTAAATAGTATGAGTGGTGGCTACACTATAAATAGAGGTCAACCAAGAATATTTTGTTAAAATTGTTTTAAAGGTGTTTTAAAACTTTGGAATTCATATTGGACCTCTGTGTAAGTATTTGTGCCCTTCGGGGATAATTTGATTTAATAAGGCCAATAAACCGTTTTCGTGAGCATTAAAAATCTGTGAGTAATTTAATTATCTACTCTTTTGGTATGGGACGGTTGTAGATACTTAAATCACTCGAGTTATTTTTGGTAGCTTATCAATCTTTTGAAAATTTCTTAAAAGTGTGAGTGGTTTAGTTAATTAAAAACTGGTATGGGACAGTTTTAAATAAATAAACCATTCGAGTCTCATTTGATCTCATTTTATCTATCCTTGGAATTTTGAAAGATGTTGTAAATTTTCGAAAGATTGGTTATTTTAAAGTTATAGTTCGTACAGAAGCAAGTAGAAAAGCAACCTAGTTCCCCTATAGTGATTTATTGTATTAGAAGTTTTGATCCGAGAAATAATTGATAAATTGTGGAATTATTAATGTGGAAGTCGCATAGACTTGGTTTTGTATTGGAGTTGGATCGGCTCCGTTGTGGGCGGCCAACCATTTGATTTGAATATTGATTTATCACTAGGCCTGAACATAATTGGAACATTGAATGGTGATAATAGAATGTTGACGTTAGAAGGTTTATTAAAATATTTAGAGTTCTAGGTTGAACTTGAGAGTATTATCACTATAGATATTGTGATTGAGTTACATTGAAAGTAAAGAAGGGTATGTTGGTCTGTTATAGAAAGTTGAATTGTATTTTCTACTCGTTGGATATATAGCTTGATGAGATGTTGTTATTACAGTCCTCACATATGTTAGGGGATAGTTTGATTGTATAAACCCTATAGTATTAAATGGATTGGATAGACATCGTTCGGGAAGGTCCTTTTGGGAAGGTAGGAATACTATTAAGTTTAACCTTGTAAAAAGTTGAGGAATCATTACTTGTGGTTGATGATATGCTACGGGCATGAACAATGGATGTTAGTAGTCAATAGGACGTATGGCTACCGTGGTTGAGCACGTATAATAGTAGTTATCATTCTAACATTGAGATAAAACTGTATGAGGCATAGTTTGGGAGGAAAATATCGATCTCTAATTTGTTGGGGTGAGTTTGGAGAGGCAAGGCCTAAGGTAAATTGGCGCCAAAGTTCATTAATCCATTTGAAGCTTTAGAAAAGGTTGGTGATTTGAATTATAGACTGGCTTGGAGCAGCTTATAGAGTATTCAAGGTTTTAAATGCAATATTTAATGAATTTGGTTATATGAGTTGTAATACTTTTATTTATGTATATTTTATTGAGGTCGTGAAAATTCGGGTTAGTAATATTGTAAGGTATTCTTGGAAAATTAAGTTGTAATATCGTATCATTAATGGAATTAGAATCTTGGGGAAGAATCACAACATTGAAGGACTGTTTGGGAATTGAAGTCTAAAGTATACATGTAATCAAGGCGGGTTGATCTAGTAGGTAAGTGACAGTCAAATTCGGGACGAATTTTCTTTAAGGGGGAGTGAGTGTAACGACCCTAACCCTAGGCACAATTTTAATATAACATTATATACTTTTAATATTAATATCAACCTTATGTGTTTATTTTAGATCTTTAAATTTCTTATATTAGAATAAAATGATAAAGAAATAAATAATGTTCTAAGGGAAAAATAATAATTAGAAATAAATAAAGTATTAGAATGGAGTGGTAATAAAATGGACAAATAAAATGTTGTTGGTTGGGAAAATTATTTTAAATTGGGGAAAGATTTGTTGTAGGGGATTTTTGAGTAGGGGACAAAATCCCCCAAAACCCTCCCTCCAAGGACCGCCCCCCCCCCCTCTTTTCCTTACCACATTTATACTCCTCTCCTCCTTCTTCATCTTCTTCATTCTTCCTTCTTCCATTTTTCCATGGAAGCTCCATCTTCAACTCTCTCCTTCCAAAAATGGTAGTTAATGCAATTCTTCTCCAATCGACGATCCGGGTGTACTTTTGGGTTCGTGGAGTCGAGAGGAACACATTGAGCTAAGAAGATCTTTGATCCACTTCATAATTGCTAGGTGAGTTATTATGACCCTTCTCTTCTCTAATTGTTCATGAGATAATTATTGTTGTTATTGTTGTTAAAATGCTCATAGGATGCTTTGGTAACCCTCTTGGAGGGAAAGAATTGATTTAGATCATAAGGAAATGTGGGTGTTCTTGGAAGTGTTAAATAATGAAAGAAATGGAAGGAACTAGTTTAGAATGGTTGGAATCCTCTTTGAAGTTAAGAAATGGGTAAATAACATAGTATGATATTATTGTTAATGGAAGTAAATTTGGAAGTATAAGAAATGGGTGGAGTTAGATTTAGAATGTTAAATCTTGAAATGTGTTAGTAAAATGGGTTGGAAATCATGTGATAAATGATCTAGGTTATATCATTTTGGGTTTAAATGATTTAGGATGAGGTTGTGAAGTATGATATTGTCTATGAAAGTTGATAAAAGGGTAAGAAGATGGATTGATTAGATTAAAAAGGGATTACATGGAAATCTTGAAAATTGGTAGTAAATTGGGTGGAAAATCAAGTGGAAATGATCTAGGTGTGGGACTTGATACCTTGGAGATTTAATGAGTTAGAAGTAAGTAACCAAGTTAGAAAGTTCCTTTAGGTTGATAACTTAGAAGGCACTTGGTGGAAAATTTGGATTCTTGGAAAATTGTGATTGTTGCTGCTGTTGTTACCTGTTCTGGGCCGAGGCACGAGTCGTGCCCCTTGGCTCGAGTCGTGCCCTTGGCCCAAATCGTGACCACGAGTCGTTCTATGGAGTTCCAATCGTTCTGAGTGACTTAAGGGAGTGAGCACGAGTCGTGCCCATAGGCACGAGTCGTGCCCTGGCCTGGTGTTTCACATCAAATTTAGAGCTGTTTAAACCTAAACAAACTCGAACCGAAATAGAATCTCTCTAACCTAGATTAAAGTAGAATACTTTGGCTACACATTAATATCCTAAGTGATCAAAATGGAATTGGGGAAGTACTTTAAATGTTACTTGGAAAATGCTAGTTAACCTGGTTTGGTAACTTAACAGAAATGATTTCAACTTGGTAGAGTTAAATGGGATCCTTATAGAGATCATATATTATTGTATAATGACTAAGTAAGATAGGTTGATGATATCTCATTATCTTACTGGAGTATTTATTCATGGATTGTATTATGCTTAGCGTGTTACATAAATGCTGCACTCTGATTATTGGTTGAACATGAGTATATTTTACCATGTGACTATATTGCTTATTTATGCATAGTGTGTTAAAGAAATGTTGCACTATGATGTTGGTTGAGCATGAGTATATTTTACCATGTTGCTATGTTGTTTATCCCCTTTGTGGATTTATTCAAGTATCTATTATGTGCTTGATTATGTGTGAGTCGGTGACATTTGGGGTATAACATAATACGATCAATTATGGAAGTGTGACCTAATGTGATCGGATTATGTTATACTGTGACCGTCCCCTTCATGGCCACAGTTTGGGGTATAGCATCTGTAGTGAGCCAAAAGCCTTACGTAGTTGCTACTGTCTTATTTGGTTCCTGAAAACGGGTCTTATAAGACGTGAGTATTGCTTAAGCGCGGCTTCATTTGTAAGATTGGAGTATTATTATACCCAATGTTGTACGACTACTGTTCAGACGGGAAAAGGTAAACCAAGGTAATGTAAGGTGTTTACAGCTTTTCCAACGTGTTATGTGCAACTGTTATGTGTTGCATCTTATATGGCATATTGCTGCATTCATAATAGCTTGCTGAGATTTATTCTCACCCCTCTCCCTTTACTGTTTTAGATTCCGAGACAGGTGGACCGGCCAAGTAAGGGCGGTGAGGAGTTTGGAGGTTATATTTTGGGAATTGTTGGGTTTGATTAGATTGGTATAGGAAGTGTACTTTAGTATAAATCATTTATGGGAATTGTATTATTAAATCTTCTTTTATTGTTATAACCGATGTCTTTTTGTAACTAAACAGTTTCGTACTTTCTAAGTTAGTCAACTATTTCTCCATTGTGAAAAGGTGTAGACTTATTTTGAAAATGGTTATGTTATGTTAAATAAAAGGTTTTAAAATAGAATTGAAATTTGGGTTAGTTTTGAGGACGCTCCAGCTCGGGATACGTGTAGGTTCCGGGTCGGGGTCCTCACAGCCAACATTTGCTTATGTTTGCTTATATTTAGGGTTTCAATAGAGCCAACATTTGCTTATGTTTGCTTGTGTTTTCTAAGTACCAGAGCAACTGATTTGAAATCGAAGAACAATATGACTGAAAACAAGTAAAATTATACCTTCGTTACGCTTCTTGCTCCTCATTTCTTTGGATTGACCGGTCATAATGTCGAATAACAAGTAAAAACACGAATGAAAACAGCTCGGAGATGATGAAACTCGGTGGAAATTGATACGCCGCAACAGCTCGGAGATGATGAAAACTAGGGAAAATCGAATTGAAAGGCACAAATGAGGAAATCAAAAATCAAATACGCTGCAAGAAATTGAAACGGACCGGAAAAGCGTATGAACCGTCCGTTAAATTGAACCGCGGACGAAAAACACGTTTTTTGTTAACTTTAACAAAAAACGCGTTTTTTGCAAGTTTTTTGCGACGAAAATAGTATTTTCTTTTTATGCAAGTTGCAGTGTTGCACTTTCACATTTTTAAGTTTGGTAGATTTGGAAATATGTTTTTCTTTCTCAAAATATCGTTTAGACCATAATGCCCCTCTAACTCCCTCACACGCGCTTACAAACGCTTCGTCTCTCTACCTTTTTTTCTTCTCAAAATTTTAAAATGTAACATCTCAAAATCTAGAAATCAAAAATATGATTTGAAACCACCGTTTTATAAGTAACTCTTGTGAAAAACTAGTTTTTTTCAAAATGTTATAAAAAAAACTAGTTTTCAGAACAGTTCATCACTCTTATTAGTTAGACTTAGTGCTTTAAAACTAGTTTTTTCTTATGTTACGAAAAAATTAGTTTTTTGCAAGGTTTTGGCCCGTTTTATTCATATCGTCAAGATAAATAAAACAAGTACACTCATCTAATATTCCAAATTTTTGAATTAAAAATTTTATTTTTCACTTTTAAAATTTTTAGAAAATCATTTATTGTTTGTTCACACATGAGCATAAAACTGAGACATTCATTTATCATTTGTTTATTGTTTGTTCACACATGAGCATAAAACTGAGACATTCATTTATCATTTGTTTATAATTGAGTATAAAAACTGATAAATTCATCTTTCAATTTTTTTCACAAATGATATTCAATTTTTTCGAATGTTTAAATTTAAAGAAGAAGAAGAATTATTATTAATTGTGATTAATTGTGATTAATTAAGTAACAGTAACAGGGCAAACATTACGCTATCCGAATTGAAAATTGATGAAATTTGTAAATTTGGTGAAAAACGGCTATAGAGACCAATTTTCACTTGCACCACCTTATAGATTGGATCTCCAGTAACTTCATAACGCATTTGAGATCCAATAACGACTGGAATATGTGTATTGACATGGAAACCAGCTATATCATCAGCCTAGATGCAAAGCAAATAATTTTCGAGTAATGATGAGATTAAATAAAGAACTAAAATTACATAAATGAAAAAAAAAGTCTTATTTCTTCACTTATCAATATTGCAAGGGCTTTGCACAATAATGGACAGAGGAATTTTGGTAGCCAACTTATTCTTAAAAACAAATATTCTTTTAAAATAAAATCACCTTTGCAAGTATACATCATATGATACTGTTGAGAATGAAGATTCATTTAGGGCATTTTTTTTGGACCACGCCAATGGCAAGGGCACTACCCTTCTGATAAGATGTCAAAAGAAACTACAATAATAACTACACATGCTAAGCAGTTAACAGTTAACACCACTCACCAAAAAGAAGTAGCAACAATAAGACCAAAATGAAAAACAATGACACAAACAAATCAAGAAAACCAATAGTTCCGCTGAAGTTGGGATTACTTGTCCAAAGAAATGACAATCCAAAACCTCAGGCACCGTTGTAATCATTTTTTGTAAAACACAGAGACAAGCAATAGCCAGTAGTTTTCCATTACCTTTTTACAGAAAGGCTTTGTTATATCATAAAAATAATCATATAATCAACATTCAGTTACTTTATGCTGGAAGAATAATGTCTGATAACTGTACCTCCACTGATGAAAATCGGCAAAATAATTATGATAAAGACCCTTGCAATATATTTAGCTCAAAAGTAATTCCAAGAGAGAAATAAGTGATCATACCTTCAGTAACTGCAGATCTTTCTTCAACTCACGTGATTCTTCATTCTCAGATTGAAGGGTGTCTGCTAGTCTATTTGGATCACTCATGATATAAACAACAAAAAGGAGAGAGCCAAATTATTAAAATGATCAATCGCGAGTCAACCAAATAACGTTTTTTTTCTATGAAATGGTTGTATAAGCATAGAAATGCTTTTACTGGAACTCCTGAATTGATGCCCCTCCTGTTGCATAGGTATGAGAAGAGTTGAAAATATCCATAAAGAACATTCCAATCTCCTGGCAAATCATATAACAGGGCAAAAATTACGCTATCTGAATTGAAAATTGATGAAATTTGTAAATTTAGTGAAAAACGGCTATAGAGATACCAATTTTCACTTGCACCACCTTATAGATTGGATCTCCAGTAACTTCATAACGCATTTGAGATCCAATAACGACTGGAATATGTGTATTGACAAGGAAACCAGCTATATCATCAGCATAGATGCAAAGCAAATAATTTCGAGTAATGATGAGATTAAATAAAGAACTAAAATTACATAAATGAAAAAAAGAGTCTTATTTCTTCACTTAGGCTCCGTTTGTTTAGCGTAAAACATTTTTCGGAAAATGATTTCCGGCAAAATGTTTTCCGGAAAATGAAAATGTTTTCCGGAAAATAAGATAAAAATGAAGTTTTTTTCATTTTCTGGTGCGAAACAAACACCGGAAAATGAGGAAAATGTTTTCCGAAAAATATTTTCCCCCAAACAAACGGAGCCTTATATTGCAAGGGCTTTGCACAATAATGGAGTGAGGAATTTTGGTAGCCAACTTATTCTTAAAAACAAATATTCTTTTAAAATAAAATCACCTTTACTGCGAGCAATCCAAGGTAAAAACTTGGAGAATTTGAGGATTTTGTTTTGAGAATGAAACCCTAATTTAGAACAGATGGAAGGAAGTAAGAAAAAGAGAGAGAGAGAGAGAGAGAGAGAGAGAGAGAGAGAGAGAGAGAGAGAGAGAGAGAGAGATTCAAGGGATCACAAAGAATACCTTGGAAATATGAGATTGAAAAAAGACAATTACTTGCTCCGCTCAAGAATGAATCAAGGCGGAAAAATCAAATTGATTCAAAAGAACGTCAAGGGAAACAAATCGCAGCAAATCAGACTCAACCGCTAGCAGATTAGTTCGTCTAGTGATGGTGTTAAGGGTGGTAATCGGTGACAAATGGAGGAATTTGTGAGGGAATCGTATGGTGGAGAAGATGTAGCCATGGCAGAAAGAAGAGGAAGAGGAGGGAGAGAGAGCGACAACGGTCACGGAAGAAGGGAGAGAGGAGGGAGAGGGAGTGGCAGCTACCATGGAAGAATAGAGGGGAAACGGCGTTTGTAGCAGAGGGTGGGGTTGTTCGGGGGAAGCGTTGTTGGAGAGGGAGGAGAGAGAGAGAGAGAGAGAGATAAGAATAGTGGAATATAAACGGGCTATTTATTTTGTACGTGATAAAGGGCAATTTTGCTATAAGAGAGAGGTGTACTTGGTAACGATGATAGGGGAGAATGAATCGGGTCTTTTTTCAATCTAGGTGCTAGTTTGAGCGGGAAAAAAATGGGTGTGCTGAAGTGCTTTGCACTTCAGCTTTTATATAGTTACTAGTGTAGCACCCGTACGTTAAACGCACGGATAAAAAGTTGTGACAACAAATTTATATAAATAAGGAAAGTGCAAAATATAATTTTTTTTTACAATGAATATAATTTTTTCCCAGAAAACAATTACTTAAATTGAAGTGGCTGAATAAAATTAAAGAAAAAATATCATTTTATGTGATTCAGAGGGGTAATTAGTAGCATTATTGTAGTATAAGTAGTGTCTCTTTTTTTTTTAAAATAAAGAAAATATAAAAAAGTTGGTCTAAATAATTTGATAAATCAATAGCTATTGTTATTTCTCCTTAGAATATGCTTAGCAAATTAACTGTCATTTTAGACTTCTGCCCATCTTAGAAATTAAGAATTTATCATGAAGAAATATTCAAAATTGATTGTTTGTAGGTGAAAACAGTTTTATGAATGTGATATTGGGGAGGAGGATAAAAAAGGTGCAAGAGTGTGGAATTGGGTGAAGGTGATCTTTAAAAAGAGAGAAATGAGTAATTAAGAAAATTTGAGGAAGCATTAATCATTAATTAAAGTATTGGCTACTTGAAGGAAGCAATTAAAGATCTTCTACATTACTTTGAAATTGGTGCACTTGAAATAGCTAAATTCTAGAATCATCTTTGTTTTGGAGGGAAAATGAGTGCTCTTATGCACTTCCCTCTTTATATAATTATAGATAGATGCGCATAGAGATAGAGAGAAAAAGGAGATTGCGCCGCAGAGAGAGGGCAGGGGTAGTTTTGGCTATATAAATATGATCAATATGCGTTTTGATTTCAACCCATTGATCCTAAAGTAAAAAAATAAAATATAATTTTATTTTAATAAATTTTACCCTATCTCAAAAATTTATTGGTAAATTAACAGAGAGAAAAAAACAAATACAAATCAAGAATCATATCCGAGAATAATTTGGAAAGTTTTTTTTTATGAGAATGATTTCCAGAGTTTAGTCACTATTATTCTTTAATGGATATTCATTTTTATAGAATCTATTACTATATAAAAGATCTATTTTACTATATAAAAGATGAAGTCACTTAGAGCACCTTCTCGCTCAAACTCTCACCTATACATTATTTTGAATAGATTCATTACCCTTCCAAGGTTAGTTAATGAATACACCACTTTAAACTTGAGTTACCCGAAAATACCCCTTCTTTTCATTATAATCGAGAGTTATTAATAACCTTCAATAATTATGTTTCAGTGAGAGTGCAAGCATGCAAGTTCTATTTGATAACAGTTATTAAACGCAGTTAATATAACCTTGAAAACATTTAATTATTATATCTACCGAAAATAAAAATAAAAATTAATTAGTTGCTGATAGATTTCACCAAATTGAATACATTGAAATAACAAACTCAATAGTCCAGTTTATTACATATTTAACATAAATACAGATTATAAAAAAAAATATAAGAAAAGACTGGAATATGAACGGTTGGTTTGATATGTTAAAATATGGTTGTCTTTTATTTGAAAAGGTTACTCATCCCAAGAAAACATCAAAAACATTCACATTTACAAGTACCATGGCATTATACATCTCTCCTTTTAGTAGTGACCTTCGAAAAGGAAGATCTGATTGGGTTGTCAAGGTTAGACTAACACGAAAATGGGAGATTAAACCCAAAAATCCATTGCGCTTACCTGCAAGTGTTGAGTTAGTTCTAATATTCTCAGAGGTAAGTAAAATATTGTAGTTGTTGCTTATAAAAATAACAAATTGTTTTCTTTTTCTTTCTCTGATACCAAAATCTTATTTTCTTTATATTAGGGTGAAAGAATCCAAGCAACTATACCAAGTGCTTTTACAAGATCTATTACTATTGGCGGCAAGAGAAAGTTTAATGAAGCAGTAAAATGTATGTATTTTAATTTGTTTTTATAAATTTTTGAAAAACATTTTTCATGCATTTTCTGTACTTAGATTGTAAGTATATGTAGTTTATTGATCTTGTATGTTAACTAATCAATTAGATGAATAAAAAGTAAAATTTACTTAGAGTGTACCTGATCTGATTGGTGCTTGAAATCATCAACTGAGTAGCCATAATACGGCATATGGTTTAAAACTTCAGTTGTTGCTAACTGCATCTCAAAGAGACGCCTTCTCTCAAACTCAAGAAGTTGTTCTTCACCTTCAATAAGTGTTGCTTCCTCACAAATATGACATTGTCACACATTCTGGGCACTGCATAAAAACGTAAAATAGTGGACGTGAATGTAAAAATATGTTGCGTCAACCTCAGAAAATAAACATTTTACAGTTCATTTGGATTTGATTCAACTCATACTTCCTTTATTAACTATTCAACTGTTGGTGTTCTTGCCGGATTGCAAGTCCTAAGTTTGAGAGCTTAGATCTCTCTCTTAGTAGCCACAATAATATTGTTCAACTTCTCTTCTTACAGACTGAGAGGAAAACTGATGACGCCAAGCTTTTCAGGGTCAGGAGCGGTTCAAGGATATCTGGTTAGGATATTTTGGTGATTTGCTTGTACCTAGATCACAACACAAATGAGCACCGTTAAGGTCAAAGTTGGATGTTACTCCAACTCAGGCCCTCGGGTGTGAGAGTAAGAATACTGAGTAATAAGGCTTTGAATACCTTGGAGTGTGTGTGTGTGTTTTAGGGTTTAAGAGTAATATGGCTTACTCAATATATTTGGAACTTACCTTGCCCAAGGGGACAAAGACCTTCTATTTATAGGCAATGTAGTGGTGCTTGTTGATGTAAGCAATGAGATCAGCCCTAGGGGGCACTTTGGTATTTGACCAGCTACACGTGTCCGCAGCTAATTGGCCCTGTCAGGGAGGGAACATTGACTGTCAGAGGGGGCATGGCTGAAAGGGACATGAGCCGTGTAGATGGCTTGGCGCATTAAATGAAATAGTAGGCGCCTGACTGAGCCGCATTAAATGCGTGATGGGGGAGCCGGCAACTTGCATGTCAGAGCCAGTAAGCTAACTTGCTCAGTAAGGCTTGATATTAATCGGGAAGCAGACATGTGCCCGCGGTCAACATCGTGGCCGCGGTCAAAGGTATTTGACGCGGGCACAGATGGAGCGGTCATGCCTCCTGCGGGCATGGGTCCCTGCGGTCATACAATCTGCGGGCACGGACCCAACGGTCATAGGTCGTGCGGGCATGAATATAGCGGTCAGGATCCTTCCGGTCTTTGATAGGATTAATGCGGGGAGGGACACGGTCTTGACCTCAAGGGCCTATCTGTCCGCGGTCTTCCCCCCAGCGGTCTAGGTACTGCCACGTCACTGGTTCCTTGGACCAGACCGAACGCAGGCCCGGTCCAGTAGATCCGGGCTCATCAATGGCCCCTAGCTCCGAGTGTGATTATTTATGGTCTGAGCGAGGAGGTACTAGAAGCTCGGTTGGATTAGACCGCGGCTTTGGCGAGCACCAGTGTTAGCGTTTTTGTTGGTTGTTGCTTCGCCCCATGGGCCTATGAAAACGTTCGGGAGGCACCAGTGAGAGACACGTGGCCCCTTGCATGCTGTGCCTCCCGGTTAATCAAGTGGGCCCCTGGGCAGATGAAAAGATGGGGCGTGGTACGTACAGGGGTACGTGTCAGTCATCCAAGGGGGGCAATAAATGCTTAACCGGCGGAATTTTCGAATTTTCAAACGTTTGGAGACGGTTCAGGGTTCAAGGCATGGTTTGTGGGCTAATTAATACGGGTTAATGGGTTAACCCGTATAGGTAGGCCTTATAAATACGAAACCCTTAAACCTCAAACCCTTTTTATCGTTTCCAAACCTTCAAAGAGCCTTTGAGAGAGAAATTTCTTGCTGCGAATTCTGTGCTAGTATTCTCCGAATCCAACCTTCAAGTCTTTCTTCGTAAGTAATTTTGGGGTGTTTCTTCTGTGTTTCTTCTTCATCTCTTTCTGTTTTTCTTTCTGGGTTTTGTAAAATGACTACTCGTGAGTTTGGACCCCGCCATCCCATAGAATTAGGAGATGGATCCACCCCTGATAATACCTTTGCCGTTTGTAAACGGACGGGGGGAATCTTTAGGAAGGTAGGGCTAGGGTGGATAAGGCTATCCTTGCATAGTTTTTTGTATTTCTGTGAGAAAGATGATTGGGGGCCGTTCGTCCCACCCCGGTTGTGGGAGGCCAAGAGGAAGTACATTTATAACCGTGATGTACTGGTGTTGGGGGATCACCGTAGGCTAAGAAATTTTGTGATGGGGGTTTTGTGCAGGTTTCCCCGCGAGAGAGATCAGGCTTTGAACGCCGTTGAATTAGTGAGGAGAGCGATTCGCGTTCCCGAAGTAATTTGTGACCGGGAAAAGTGTGAACTGATGGATTCTGAACAAACCAATGCTTCGCGGGCACCGGGCACGGACCTGAATGACCCTTTGGATGTTCTGCCCCTGAGGACCATATTTCCCAATGTGCCCGCGGCCCCTAATAACCCAATCGATCTGAGTAGCAGCGAGAAGCTGGAGCCTCTGAATTTTGAGGCGACTGGAGGCGGGGAGAATGAGGCTGAAGTAACCTCTGCCCGTGGTGATGCCACCGGTCTCTTTGGCTCGTCGAGCTCGGAGACCGAGGAGGATGACCGCGAGGTTGAGGATAGGAGGGCCGCGGGGACCTCCAAGAGGGCTAATGAGACTACGAACATAGTCGATGCTTTTTCTGACCCTGACTCCGAGGAGGAGATAGTGGTGGCCCCTGCCCGGAATAAAGGCAAGAGGCCAGCTGCTGAGGTGAACCCTGGCCGTGGCCGCGGTAAGAAAGCCAAGGAGGTGGCTTCTATTGACTGGGAGGAGGATATCTATGAGGTCTACAATGTTGACCGCAACGCCTTCCGTGTTCGCACCCTTGGGCATCTCCATTTGAAGGATAAGGATAAGCTGCGGCCAGAAACCATAGCAGATGTCCGCGAGGACAACAGAGCCTGCGTCTTCTATGGGGCCCAGTTTGAGAATGGCTTGAGGCTGCCTTTGGACACCTTCTTTTACTTCTTCCTTGAGTTCAACCATCTTGCTCGCCTACGCACTCGACTCTAACGCCATCAGGGCTATTGTTTTCTTCATAGTTATTTGCAGATTATTGGGTTATGAACCTACCCTGGCCGGGCTTTACGCCTATTATCAGAACCAAATCAGTCGGGGTATCCTGAGCTTGAAGGCTAGGAATTACTCTACCAGGACCTTCTCTCCCCCATCGAACAAATTTGACCAATGGAACCAGAAGGATATTTTGGTCATCGAGTCTAGATTTGGTTGGCCCTTCTCCAAACCCTCAAGCCCAGTCCCGATGAAGGTGGCCGCTAGTAGTTATCCGGACCCATCCTCTGCCGATGCCATGCGCTGTGCCTTAGAGAAACATCTGGCCACCTATCTCGACCGCGGGGAGGAGCCCGTTTATGATGTGGGTTCTATCGTTGAAGACGAGCCTCTCTTGATCTACTCGGGGGTGGCTCCTCGCAGGGAGGGCGCCCCACATGCCCCCAGAGTAGAAATAGAGCCCTTGCCCCGTGACCCTGATTGGAGGGTGCACGAGCACTACCAATTTGAGGCCGACTGTAGGACCTGTATGCTGGGCGCTGAGTGCGATCCTCCAGAACTCATCGGTCTCTGATTCTTTTTGTAAAACTGTTGCTAATTTATTTTGCCTTTGATTTTTCGAACTGTCTTCTAACCATTTTTCTTTTCCTCCAGAGTAGATCCCGAAGAGTACAATTTCTGATGGCCCCCTTAAGTGCTGCTCAGATGAAGGCCAAAAATATGAAGGCCAACAAGGAAGCTGCTTTGAAGAGGCAGCATGAATTGGGAGGTGTCCCGGGCAAGGACAAAACTGTGCCCGTGATAAGCAGAAGAAGCGGGGAGCCTCTGTCTGCTCCCAAGGTTATCAACACCACGGGGAATCTGCCTCCACCCCCCAGGGGTCCTCCTCCAGCCAACGTTGTCCGAGTTCCCTCTCCAGGCCGCACCATTTCTTTCGGCCATCACGTGGATTCCCGGAAGAGGAATGAAAGGGATGGAGAGGAGGGGCAAGGACATAGGAAGCTTCAGAAAGTTGGGGATGCTCCTCCCCGGACTACCACTGCTCCAGCTGTCCTCTCATCCACTTCTCCCCCCATTGGGGGGTCAATCTGCTCGGTTGCTTACCCGGTGGCCCCTCTGACCACCCGCGAGGAGACTCTGGCCGTCAGAAGAAAGTTATCTGATGTGCCCGCTGTAACTGGGGTGGACATTTACACCCGGAATTCAGCCAATGCCTCAGTGGGGATCGGGCTGGTGAATCGCCTCTACTCCCCGGACTTCTACAAAAATGTGGTTGTCGAGGAGAATGCCTCTGCCCTGGTGGGGGATATAGGCCTTGCTCTGACCGAGGTAGATAATCATTTTTCTCTTTGCCTTCACCCTTTCCCCCCCCCTTTCAATCTTTGTCTAACTCTTACTCTCCCTCCCGTAGGTGAGCACAAAGTCTTTGCGGGCCGCGGGAGAGGCTGCGATAGCTTGTCCGCCGATGTGGAGAATAAGACCTCCATTTTGGCGGCCAAACTCCGCGAGCCGGAGCAGCTCAAGAGAGGGTTGGGACTTTGAACTCCTCATTGATGCCAAGGATAAAACCCCGTCCACTCATGAGGCCGACACGAAGGGTTTCCAGGAGAGGAGTGACGAGTTGGAGAAGAGCCCGGACAAGGCGAAGAGTCACGGATGAGCTCCGCGGCATAAGGCCGAGTGGGAGCCTAGGAACAAAGAGCTCGTGGCAAGTTTGGAGGCCATGAAGGTGACCGTGGACACCTTGGAGAAAAAGGTGGATTTAGCCGTCCGAGGCAACTTGCTTCCCCTACAAACGGTTGGAGGCGGAGGGGAAGTCCGCTCTGGATGATGTCCGCAAGGAGGCGGTGGAACAATATAAGAACTCCGAGGAGTTCAAAAACTGGCTCATTGCTGAGAATCTCGGCTCGCATGAGGCCGGGGTCCGGACACGGATTCGTAACTTCGCGGCCACGGCAAGTTTTACGTGCGGAGGAGTTGGCGTGATTGGCTCGCTTGTTGCTACGGATCTGGAATGCACGTCTAGGGCATGCGTTAGTTCCCTTGTCCGAGGATGAGGTTAAGGGCTTGGAGCTGTCCGCTGCGGCCTCCTTGACCCCTGTGGCAGAAGTAACTGCCCTCAGCCTGATTGGAGAGCTGGATGAGCTGCGATTTGGGGAGAACCCGATATCACTTGGGAATGCCCTTGCTCGCGTTCTTCCAGGTGGGCCTGCCATAGGTGATCTCTTTCCTCAGCGGGCAGCCCCTGCTCCGACCTCTGCTGAGCCTTCCTCTGATCCTATTACAGAGGTGCTCGTGACTAGCCTTCCCTCTCCGACTCCGGCTTCAGATGCGGGCACAGAAGGTGCGGCCACAGAGTCCACTGAGGCCCCCAAGGATCAAACTCCCTTAGTATAGGTCTTTTTTGTTTCTTTTTTTTTTGTAATAGATTAGGACCCTTGTAAATACTTATTTTTCCTTAATACAAGAATTTTTCTCCCTTTGTTTCTTGCATTTGTTTATCTTAATTGCTCGTCTTGTAGGCTATTTTGAGTATTCAGCAACTTTCGAGCACCTTAGTACTTGCCTTCTTACTTTTTCCAGCGTTTTTGACTAACAATTAAATTTTATACTCTCCTTCTGCGGTCAAAAGCTTAATAGGCCCTTTGCCCGCATTTTTGAGTTTTCCTAACTCTTTATTCAAAACCCCTTGAGGTTTTTAGTGAGAGTCAGCCCTATTTCTCTGTGACCGCGTTTGTTTAGCCTTGTGGTAAATTTAGGGGTCTTGACCCCAGTTTGTCTATTTGGCTTTGTTAAACTCTTTTGATCACTCCCATCCATTTACACTTATTCCCAGCCTTGCGAGCCGTAGTGTAAGTCAAAAGTAACCAAGGCAAGCTACTTTCATAGGGCATGTAGAAGGTGGCCGTGAGGCTATTGTCTACGCATCAGTAGGTAGGAGCATATTTAGCATAGAGGCCCTTTAACCTACCGGAATCGTATCCCCTTATTGGAGGTTCACGCTTTTTGACCCTTTATTCAAAACCCCTTGAGGTTTTTTGTGAGGGTCTCATGGCGATCAGGTGAACGGGCTTATATGTAGGCCTTTGTCACATACAGGCATACGAGTAACGGCCCTAACGAGGACCTTCGCGCACTGAGCGGGGCAGACTTTCGGTCTTTGTCCCCGCTGGCATCTATATCCACTTATTTTTGGTGGTGTCACACGGGCAGGACGGAGTATCCTCCCCGCGATCTAGTACGGACGTAATGGCCCTTTGTACACATATAGGCTTGCGGATCTTAAAGGATCTTTGCGCATCAGTAGGTAGGAGCTCTTGTGTTGGCTCTTTAACCTACTGACATCCGCTTGCGGGCATCCACTTTAGCTTTTGAGGCTGGTGGGAATAGGTTTTTGCATCAAAATATGATGATAACTTCTCTCTTATATATATATATATAGGGGTCTATACTCCCTCTAAAAATTACAAAGATTTCAAAAGAAGTATCTTTTAAGGTGATCGCTATTCCAAGCGTGCTTAAGCTCCTCTCCTTCTTTTGGTCGCAATATGTAGGTACCCTCTTTGACAATTTTGGTAACCTCATATGGTCCCTCCCATTTCGAGGACAGTTTATTGAAACCAGGTTGGGCCCCTTGGACCTCTACGCTTCTAAGTACCCAATCTCCAACTGAAAAACTCCTCTTATTCACCCTTTTATCGTGGTGCTTCTTTGCTTTCTGCTTGTAGTTCACCATTTTTTCATATGCCCGCATTCTCTTTCCTTCGAGATCGTCCAGGTCACACCTTCTGTTTGCCTCATTTTGAGACTCGTCGAAGTATGTGACTCTGTACGAGGGTAGGGCAACCTCAACTGGAGCCATTGCCTCTGACCCATACGTGAGCGAGAAAGGAGTTTCTCTGTAGAATTTCTTATAGTTGTGCGGACAACCCATAATGCGTGCAGCTCGTCCAACCATCGTCCTCCTCGCCCTCCAAATTTTTCTTTAGGGCGGTCGGGACTAGCTTGTTTGCGGCCTCACTCGGCCGTTTCTCGAGGATAGGCAACCTGCAGATTTGCGGTGTTGTACTTTCATTCTCTCACACTCCGCGGTAAACTTTGCGGGAGAACCGAGTGCCATTATCTGAAATTATTGCTCGAGGAACTCCAAATCGTCAATAGATGTGGTCGTGGACGAAATTGATAGTATTCTCCTCAGAGCTGGTAGCTAAGCCCTTGGCTTCGTCCATTTAGTAAAATAATCCACGGCCACAACAACATACTTAATGTTTCCTCTAGCTGATTGGAAATGGTCCAATAAGATCTATCCCCCACGTATCAAACGGCTACGATGGTACTACCAAAGTCTCGCTTCCGTTGATGGTAGTCTAGGAATGTCCGCAAATCTCGGCACTTATCACACTTTCGACGTACTCTTGTGCATCCCTCCTCATCGTAGGCCAAAAGAAACCTTGGAATTTGATTTTGTCTCGAGAGCGCGAGCACTGGATGTCCGCCACAAACTCCTTCATGGACCTCATAGAGTAAGTTGGTGACCATGTGAGTTTTGACGCATCTCAAAGAAAGGCTTGGTGAACGATCGTCCAAAAAGTACCCCTTCGAGGACGAGGTATTTAGCGGGCACCGTTCTGATGGATCTAGCCTTTACTGGATCCTCGGGAGGGTTTGTTTCTCGATGTAATCCTTGATCTCATCTACCCACCCCTTACTTGATCCTCAAGATTGTTTATCCGAATTCGATCTATAGCAGGGTCTTTCGTGAACTCAATCTCGGCAATCTGTTTCTAATTCCTCAATTTCTTGATCGGTTATTCTGGAGAGGAGGTCAGCTTCCACATTATCCTCTCTCATGACTTGGTTCAGCTCATAGTAGGTGAAATTTTTGATGAGGGTTTTTGCAAGGCCGCAGTACTGAGTCAGTACTGGGTTGATAGTATCATACTCCCCCCTAATTTGATTAACTATGAGCTGAGAGTCACTATTGATCTCTATATTCTGAACTCCCAAGTCTCTTGCCAATTTCATGCCTGCTATAATTGCTTCATACTCAGCCTGATTGTTAGATGCCTCGAACTTGAACCTTAAGGCCCTCTTAAATTTCTCCCCGCAGGGTGCGATCAGAAGTATGCCCGCGCCACTAATTAGCTTGCTCGCAGAGCCGTCCACGTATAAAATCCATACCTCCTCTGGACGCTCCCTTGGCTGTATAATTTTTGTGCTCGGGCTACTTGGGACTTCTTCGCATTCCCGCCCGCTTTCTTTTTCCCAGGTCGCTGTCCGCCATTCTGAATGATGATTCTACCACAAAATCTACTAAGGCCTGCGCTTTGATTGTCTTTCTCGGGAGTAGGTGATCGGAGCTCAGTGAGCTCGATAGACCAAGCTAGCATTCTCCCGAGGACTCCTGGGTTTGTGTAAAACCTATCTAAGCGGGGCCTCGCCAAGACAAGCTTATAGGGTGTGCGTAAAAGTAAGCTCTTAATTTTCGAGCAGATACAAGCAAGGCGTAAGCTAACTTTTCTATATTAAGATAACGCCCTTCTACGGCGGACAACGCCTTAGATACATAATAAACTGGTTTTTGGGAGTTATTATCCTCCCTTACAAGAACAACAAATGCACGCTGTATCAAGAATCGCTAAAAATGTAAAAGCTCTTCCCCGGCACCGGCCGCCGAGCAGAGGTGGCCGCCCGAGGTATGTCTTGACTTCTTCAAAAGCTTGATGGCATTCTTGATTCCATGCAAATTCATCAGGCTTCTTCCCCCCTTTTAGAGTTTTGAAGAAGGGGAGGCATCTCTCTGCTGACCGCGAGATGAAGCGGCCAAGTGCGGTGATGCGACCATTGAGTTTTTGTACATCCTTCACGCAAGTAGGAGGTTTCATGTCCAATAGGGCTTGGATTTTTTTCTGGATTAGCCTCTATCCCTCTTTGATTGACCATGAATCCGAGGAACTTGCCCGCCTTGACCCCAAAAGCGCACTTAAGGGGATTTAGCTTCATGTTATTGCGGCGCAAGTTTTTGAAGGTTTCCTCCACGTCGAGCTCGTGGGAGTTTTCCTTAGTTTTTATAACCATATCGTCAATGTAGGCCTCAAGATTTCTGCCTAGTTGGTTTTTGAAGACCATATTGACCATTCGTTGATATGTGGCTCCTGCATTTTTTAGCCCGAAGGGCATCATTTTGTAACAATAAGTCTTGCCCACAGCGATGAAAGCAACGGAGCGGACATCTTCAGGAGCCATTTGGATCTGATGGTAGCCGGAGTATGCATCAATGAAGCTCAATACTTTGTGGCCGGCTATAGAATCCACCAATCTGTCTATGCGAGGAAGAGGGAAGCAGTCTTTGGGGCATGCCTTGTTGAGATCCGTGAAATCATCACACATCCTCCACTTGCCGTTGGATTTTTTGACCATAACCACATTGGCCAGCCATTTTGGATAGGTAATCTCCTTTATTACCCCCGCTTTGAGTAATTTTTCCACCTCTTCCTTGATCGCCATTTCTTTCTCCGGAGAAAAGTACCTTGATTTTTGATGAATGTTTTTGAAGGATGGGTCATCATTGATTTTATGGAGGATCACGTCCTCGCTGATTCCTTGCATATCCTCCACCCTCCAAGCGAACACATCACAATTTGCTCTAAGGAACCCGATGAGTATCCTTCTCTCCTCGCAGTGAATTTCCAGCCCAACCTTAACAGTTTGCTCGGGGAAGTGGGGGTTGATTACCACCTCCTCGAGCTCGTCGTTAGGTTGAAGGTCGCTGATTTCACGATTGTGCAAGGAGTCAATGATAATAGTTGGGGGCCGACCCGAGCTCCTGGCCGTGTTGCCATAGAGTATATGACATCGCGGTCAATCTCTCCCTCAATTCCTCGATCAATGTATCCTCCCTCAATAGGGGCCAACTGTTTGGATTTTCTGCTCGTCTTGAGCTCCACCTTAGTGGAATGGAAAGAAAGCATGCCAATTGGAATGGGTGGCGGCACAAGCGCTAGGGCCTTCCCTTTCTTCATTTTGTCCTCGCCCTCTATCTGCGGGCAGGATGTCTGGCCTTTATTTTCCTTTCTCTTCTCCTCGAGTGCTCGGAGGAATCTCCCGGGCTGGTTCTTAATGGTAGCAACCCCGCCCGGGGTGTTAAATTTCACCCTTTGGTGGGGAACGAAAGTAACTATTCCCACCCGGCCCGAGCAGCTAGGGCCGAGAATAGCATTGTATTGGGAAGGAAGATCGACCACCATGAAAGTGATTTTGGTCATCTTCTGCATGGGTTTTTCCCCAATAGTTACTTCTAACACAATCGTCCCCTTTACCCCCACTGCGTGATTTGTGAAGCCTTCCAACATGCCCGCATAAGGAGTCAGGTTAGCCTCGGTCATCCTCATGCTAACCAACGTGTGGTAGTAGAGGATGTCTCTGGCCGCGCCCATATCAATTAGGACTCGGTGTATGTTGGCCCGGTTTATCTTCATTGGGATGGTAATGGGCTGAGTAGAGTGGAATAGGGAGGAGGCAAGTTCACTCTTTTTGAACCCTATTTCCTGCTCTTCTTTCTGAGTCACGGGGGAATCAAAAACTTTCTCCAAAGTGCGGATTTGAAGGGAGAGTTGTTTATTGGAGGGAGGCTCCTCGCCAATGAAATGAATGTCATAATACTCCAGATCATCATCATAGTTATCTCTCTCATTCCTTTCGGGGCCACGTGTATTTCGTTCCCGCTGCTGGTTATTATTGTTGGGGGCATTGTTGTTGTTCCCTTTAACCCACTGGGTCAGCTCCCCGTTATTGATTTTCTGCTGGATTATTCTCTTTAGTTGGAAGCAATCTTCAGTACCGTGCCCGTGGTCGTTGTGATACTCACAGAACTTAGCCCTACTCCTCTCATTTGGTTTTCTGAGCATTGGGGGAGGAGGAGGAAAATCTGAGGCTCTCATTATTACAACTCTTGGCTCGGTGAGCTCGGTGAAAGGTGTACTATCTACTGCCTTACGGAGTTTGTCTGACCCACGGCCTCTGTTTTTGCCCTGATTATTGGTGCGGGCAGGCTCCGGGGTGGTCTCCTGGACTTGGCTTATTCTCTCCTTAGCGGAGGCTTGGGGAGCGGGCACGCTTGGCTCTTCTGCAGATGCTATGGCCGAGGCTCTTTCATACATCTCCTCCACGGTTTTTGGCGGGCTGGAGGCAAAATTCATTTTGAGGAAAGAGGAGGTGAGGCCGCCCTCAAAACAGAGTCTGATATCTCCTTCCTCTAAGTTTACAATCTCCTCGCTCACCTTTCTGAACCGAGAGATGTAATCTTTTGTTGCTTCGCCCGGGGCCTGCTTGACACGGACAAGGTCTGTCTTTGGTCTAGCGGGCACACCAAAGACCAAAGAAAGGCATTAAGAAAGATGCTCCCGAACCGGTTGAATGATTGGATGGACCGAGGTTTGAGAGCCGCATCCAGATAGGGCCTCGCCCGTGAAGGTCGCAGCCTAAGGCTTTGCACATCACGGACTCATCCGAGGAGAATAAAGCCATTTGTCCCTCAAATCGTCCCATATGACTCTTGGCATTTTTGGAGCCATCATAGGTGTCCATCCGGGGGCTTCGCCCTCCGAATAGGTGCCGCGCAATTTTGTCGCCGAAGGCGTCCATGGTGCGGCCACATTTCGGGCGGCCTTCGATGGGTTTCCCACATCTTTTGCATGAAATCCGCAAACTCGTGGTTCGACTATCAACCTTCGCTTCTTAGCTCGTGGAGTCACGGCCTTCTCCTTGGCCGGACCCAAGGGTCTCGGCTTTGGACTTCGCACGTAGATTGGATTGGGCCTCTTCTCCCACCTCCTCGCTATCTTCCACTTGCACCACCGTGCGCTGGCAGCCGTCCGCGCTCAAGCGGTTGGGTTCAACCCGCTTTGCCCCCTAGCTTGACCGGCAAGTGATTTAGGGGGAGCTCGCTGGGAGAACCTTAGTGACCCCGAGGGAACCGGAGCCCTCCGTTGGCCTCTATCTCAAACATCTCCACCGGGCGTCGGCGATGGCTACGGCCTCCGCGACTGGCTTCTCCTCGGAGGCCAGGGATTTCTGGTCCTTCTCGGGATTTGCTCCGGGAGAGTGGAGTGTTTAAGGCGATATTTTTCAGAGGAGCTTGGGGGGTTTTTGGGCTATTATTTAGGAGGGCTTCGGGCTTTTCGGCTCGGGCCTCGTCTGTCGGGCCTTGTGTATAGCTATCTGGCCGGGGGAAAGGGTATGAGCAGACTGGGAACGGGCCCCTATACGATTAAAAACAGAGGTCGTAGCCTTTCCCTTATTGACATTAGAAGGTGAGTCCTGGTTATCCTCCTATAGGGTCAAATGACCAGCGTTTTGCAATATTCTAGACATGTTTGGAAGAGAAGGAATATGACTGAAAAGGAGAGCTTTTGACAGTCAGTTGTTTAGAATACAAGGTGTATCTGAAAACAAAGATTTTAAACGAGAAAAACTAATGAAAGTCTCGGTTTCCCGGCAATGGAACCACTGATGACGCCAAGCTTTTCAGGGTCAGGAGCGGTTCAAGGATATCTGGCTAGGATATTTTGGTGGTTTGCTTGTACCTAGATCACAACACAAATGAGCACCGTTAAGGTCAAAGTTGGATGTTACTCCAACTCACGCCCTCGGGTGTGAGAGTAAGAATACTGAGTAATAAGGCTTTGAATACCTTGGAGTGTGTGTGTGTTTTAGGGTTTAAGAGTAATATGGCTTACTCAATATATTTGGAACTTACCTTGCCCAAGGGGACAAAGACCTTCTATTTATAGGCAATGTAGTGGTGCTTGTTGATGTAAGCAATGAGATCAGCCCTAGGGGGCACTTTGGTATTTGACCAGCTACACGTGTCCGCAGCTAATTGGCCCTGTCAGGGAGGGAAAATTGACTGTCAGAGGGGGCATGGCTGAAAGGGACATGAGCCGTATAGATGGCTTGGCACATTAAATGAAATAGTAGGCGCCTGACTGAGCCGCATTAAATGCGTGATGGGGGAGCCGGCAACTTGCATGTCGAGCGCAAGCTAACTTGCTCAGTAAGGCTTGATATTAACCGGGAAGCAGACATGTGCCCGCGGTCAACATCGTGGCCGCGGTCAAAGGTATTTGACGCGGGCACAGATGGAGCGGTCATGCCTCCTGCGGCCATGGGTCCCTGCAATTCATACAATCTGCGGGCACGGACCCAACTGTTATAGGTCGTGCGGGCATGAATATAGCGGTCAGGATCCTTCCGGTCTTTGATAGGATTAATGCGGGGAGGGACACGGTCTTGACCTCAAGGGCCTATCTGTCCGCCGTCTTCCCCCCCCCCCCAGCGGTCTAGGTACTACCACGTCACTGGTTCCTTGGACCAGACCGAGCGCGGGCCCGGTCCAGTAGATCCGGGATCATCAAAAACATTTTAAGTTCTTAAAAACACACCTCTCAGTTTAGTATTATTGTTGTGGGAACCAAAATGAAACAAGAATTGTTGGACTTTTGGTAGGCTTCTCAAGAACTTAACAGAAAACTTAACAGAAAAAGTAACGGAGATTGGAAAAACTATGAGACAAGTCGAGTCTTGTATTAAATACAATCTCCGTAAGAAGTTATTGCCCCGCACAGGTGCTTACGGTTTCAATGGCAATCTTCTAGTAAGATAAAATGACTTTTAAGTATATGATAGGAGCACTCCAAATCAAATACTCTAGCGAACAATTGGCTATTTGAAACTTTGGACTTGAAGGAATTATATGCAACAATATGAAGATGATTAGGCAATGTTAATCTATCTCAAAGAGGGTAGGAAAGGCTCAATTTACTGTGTATATCAATTGAAATTCGGAGGGGAAGTATATAAAGAGAGTTAAGGGGTTTGTGTCTTTTCCCACGAAAAGACACAACTTTTTTGTTTGAATTGGTCACTGTTCAGACCGCTCGGCCGAGTGGGACTCGCTCGCCGAGCACCAAGCCGCACCTGGCCGAGTCAAGTAACTCGCACGGCCGTGTCAATCACCTGCTCGGCCGAGCAAGGCATATGCCTCGGCCGAGCAAGCTTGTCCAGAGACTTTGGCCAATTTCTGTGCTCTGCTCGGCCGAGTCAAGGACTCTGCTCGGCCGAGCACCTCAAACCGCATCAAACACCCTTTAAACAACTCTCGTTAAGTTACAAATCTTTTGTCATTAATTTCTCATTCACCCGGAAATGGTTTTGAGACAATAAATGAGTTTCATTATCTACCCTAAATGTAGAATAC
The DNA here is from genome assembly GCA_022495995.1 of Adenophora triphylla var. japonica. NCBI lineage: Eukaryota > Viridiplantae > Streptophyta > Magnoliopsida > Asterales > Campanulaceae > Adenophora > Adenophora triphylla. The sequence continues at coordinate 70,209 of JAFEMH010004965.1, read as the reverse complement.
ATTTTGTAACTTACTTCGTTAACAAATAACGAACTCCGTTGAAAGTTAACGAACTTCCGTTAGAAAGTTAGGTCAACGACAAGTCAAACTTAACTTTCGTTACCCATTTCCAACAATCCCCCAGATGAATGACAATTAATGCATGAATGCAAATTTGTCCAAAAGTTCCACGAACTATTATTACATCGGGATAGATAGCTTGTGGCCTTGAATCTTCCCTAGTGAAATATTATCGGATATACTAGCCATTTGGTAGCGAGTCGCTTTGAACCGTGATCGTATAATGTATACCAAGACAACAATACTCACATAATAATAGCTCTAACAATTATTGTTCTCATGTTTTGTCCATTTCGGCCTTGGACCGTATCCCATTCATAATCGTTTACTTATTAAGAAGCGGCCAAACTTCAACACTTATATAGGTGATTCTCCTATCAAGAGTAACACTGTAATACTCCACCTTTTGAAGGTATATGAATCATTAAAAGCTCTATGCTTATCCTTACCACACGTCAACTTGGATTTCAATTTTCAACATCTCCAGGTTAATAAACCGAGTTTGGTATTTCCAAGTAACTCTACTAGAATGTCCATAACTTAGTTGTCTCTTTGAACCAAGTTTGTGGGATCTCCACTCATCATGGTTGAGTTACCGCTATGGATTTCTTTTAATGTGTGGGTTTCAATCCCGTTCCCTTACCGCAATTGTACAGCTTGATCTCTACTACTACCCTTAGGTAGACGGATCCGCTTTTGACTTCACATGGCCAGTTGTGACAGTAACATTTTGAGATCAATTGTCTTATGGTATTGTGTCTAAGACCATTGTGTCTTGACTTACCACGATGTTCTACACCTTTTCCTATTTTCCATTGTCGTCACAATGCCTTAGGTCGTGCAGACATAGACTTATTCCACAAAGGAATATCTTTTCCAAGAATTTATTAGATCAATAAGCTTTTACTTTAGCTTTGTCTAATGATATCAACTCATATTCCATATTGAATTAAGTTATACATATTATCTTGGAAGGAAATAATGACACTTTTATTCCAACTAATGTGAGTGTATTCTCAATTTGTGTTTAGTGTCGAATATTCAATCAGTATACTCTTTCCATACTATTGAATACCATAGGTATTGTAATCTTTAATCATAATCATAAGTATATCTTTAAGTACACCAAGTACTATGACTATACTATTCTGGTGATTGATTACAATTACAATTAGACTTTTAGTCTATCTAGAATGATCAGTCCCTTCGAGTGATCAAATTCTTCTATCGGTCAGTTTCTTCAAGTGGTTATTATCTCTGTACCGTTCCGACTTCCCAAGTATTCAGTATCTCTAAGTGGTTTGACCTCCTTAGAGTCTACCTTTCAGGAATCTACTTTACAGAGATTACCTCTCAAGATTCTACCTTACTAGAGTACACCTCTCAAGAATCTATTTGAACTTTCGAAGTACTTTTTCAAGATAATGAGATTGTGATAGGACTATTCCTTCTGATGTTCTAGAAATCTTTATTTCTAATATGACATCGGCTAATCCCATATCTTTCATGTCAAAGTTCTTCTTTAACATGTCTTTGGTATTCATGATCAATTCATGACTACCATTATTAGCATGTTATCCACGTAAGGACAGACTATTAACAAATGATTCAGATGTTCCTTTAATGTAGACACATTTGTCACATTCATTAATCTTGAATCCATTTGATAACATAGTTCTATCGAACTTCTCATGCCACTGTTTAGTTGCTTGTTTTAGTCCATATGAATACACAAGTAGATCCAACACGGTTGTGCGACATAAAACGCTCTGTTGTGTCAATGGGATAATCTTGCATGAATCATCATGTCCTTTTGACAACTAGCCTGGCTTTATACTTATCAACAGATCCATCGGCTTTATACTTTCTTTTAAGAATCCATTTGCAACCTAATGGTTTGCAACTTGGAGGGAGATCTACCAATTCCCAAGTATTATTAAGCATTATGGATTTTATCTCACTGTTAATAGCCTCTTTCCAGAATGAACTATCCGGACCAGATAACGCTTCCATAACAGTTGCTGGTTCGTTTTCCAACATAAATGATAGAAAATCAGGACCAAAAGACTTTTCCACTCTTGCCCTTTTACTACGTCTAGGTCCTTCATCTTCTACTTGAGATGGACCGTTTGTAGATTCATATGTTCTCTTTTGAGAATTACCTTCTTTCCTGTCCTTAGCAGGAAAGATATTTTTCAAAGAATACTGCATTCCTTGATTCTATTGTCTGTAGAGACTACCTTTCAAGATCCTTTTATCAAGAAAAGTACTTTTCACTCTTTAGACTAGACCTCTTGAAAATTCTTCCTATTGATTTTAAGAGTCTAACATTTAAAGGTTTCATCCTTGGCACATCTAGTTTTTTGCAACCCAACGGTTCGCATAAGGAAGATCAACCATCTTCCTAATAGAGTAGGATGAATTTGTCCTTCAACTGTATCTTGGTTCTTCTTCTTATTAAGAAAACCACTTACAGTTTCTATAAATTTTCTTATTAAAATTTATACATTTCCTATCATTTCAAGAAAGTATATTCTTAAAGAATATAACGTGTCTTGCTTAAGTATTACTACTTTTAGCCGAATACCCCCACATTTAAGGTATTTATAAAACAGCTTACAAATACTTCAAATTCGTTAGGAGTTTTTATCAAATTCATCATTTAAATATTTCCTTTCTAAGGACCCATTTGTAACCCAATGGTTAGCATTATGGAGGAAGTTCTAATAATTTCCAAATATATGATGAGACATCCTTTTTACTTTGTCAAGGTACTTCAATTCCTTGAGATGAACTGATGACATAGTCATAACTATGTTCAAGTGAGGTTTCTTTAACCCTTTTCCTTGTAAGGAAACTTGGTTTCGAAGAATACAGCAACTTCACTTCAATAATCGTTCCCTTTGTCATATTGGGAATTTTAAATTTGTTCTTCACAAATCTATATGCATTACCAATTGTTTGCATCTCTAATGGAAACGTAATTCATGGTTTTGGGTCTTATCTTAACCTCTTTAGGTTTAGATATTTCTACCTATACTAGGTATCCCCACATTTTGTCAATTAAGACGGAACTTATCACTAAGGAGTTCAACCTCTCCTTACAAGTTCTATTCTTCCTTTGGGAGTGTAAGTAGCATTCGTTTGATAAATAAGTGTCAGCGTCCCAATTATTTTTCAAACAATACTACATACTCTCCACAATTAAGATGAATCACTAACTCATTCTTTATTACTTAAACCTCTTAAGGTTTCATCTTTACTATTTCAAAAGATGTACTTTGCATTATCGAGTGCAAATATCAATAGAAGTAATGAAGAACTGATTTCCACAGAAGAAATCACATTTGGTTTGCGAATCAAACTTCATCTTAGGTAGTAATTTTAAATTCACTAGTCGACGGAATGAATTTAAATTTACAAGACCTAAATGAACAAGTCATAACACAAGCCAAGTAGGAAATAAAAACTGATATTTTATTCTTCGCTCTTAGGCGGATTACATTCAGATCAAGGTACCCTTTTCTAATATAATACAATGATCACATTTGGTCAATTCAATCTTATGCCCCTAGGCTAAGTTGATCAAAGTCCAATGAAACATATCGATCTTCAGTCACATTGGCTTGAAGAAGGTTTCCATCTTGGTTGTTGATTCTAGAATGTCGACATTCCCTAGCCATATGCCCGGGTTTGCCACAATTAAAATAACTACCTTTGAATTTCTTGGCGGTTGTAGTTCCCCTCTTTACTTTCCCGGTGTTCTTCCTCTTGTTTCCGGTACTTGTTTCCGCCAAGTTCACTTGCTGCCTTTTTGTCATTATACACATAGAATAGTGCATCTCGAGAAATTCCCAAAGTTCTCTTGCGGTCTTTATGCCACAACACACATAGTATTGTGCATCATCCAAGCCATTAAGAATATAATTGCGACACAAGAAATCGCTGTGATTCCATGTATCCAAGTCATTCTTTGCTTGGGGTTCATCCTCTTCGGATATCAATGGTGGATATTCCCAAAGAAATCGCACCAATTTTAATGTTGTCAAATAGACCAACATTTTCTGTTGCCACCTCTTAAAGTCCATCCCGGTAAGAATACCCGGTCTTTTCGCATGCACGAACGCATGAGACAGAGGGGGAGCATTATGAGGTGCGACACTTGAGGTTGTACCTGAGCCAGGTGAAGGAGGTTTCTCACCTTGTATCGAGTGAGTCGGTGAAGGAGTGGGTGCAACATTCTTTAGCGTTGCTTCGCCTTGAGGGGGAGTAAGCCCGGAAGATTCGGAGGTGTCTTTCTCATTAGACATTGTATGAACGCCTTAAGAAACGTCAAATACTTCTTACGATTGTAGGGATTTTATGGTTAGGCTTCTTAAGGAAATAACAAGAAAGGATGAGAAAGATAACAGAAATTATAACGGAAATTGAAAGCAAACCACAAATAGTCGAGTCTTGTGTTTAACACAATTTCCGTAAGAAGTATTTGCCCCGCACAGGTACTTACGGTTGAATGGCAAACTCCTCGTGAGATAAAACGACTTCTAGTTATCTATAGGAGCACTCCAAATAAATAACTCTAGCGAACAATTGGCTATTTGAAACTTTGGACTTGAAGGAATTATATGCAAAAATATGAAGATGATTAGGCAATGTTAATCTATCTCAAAGAGGGTAGGAAAAGCTCAATTTTCTGTGTGTAACAATTGCAATTCGGAGGGAAAGTATATAAAGAGAGTTAAGGGGTTTGTGTCTTTTCCCACGAAAAGACACAACTTTTCTGTTTGAATTGGTGACTGTTCAGGAGCTGCTCGGCCGAGTCAAGGGACTCGCTCGGCCGAGCGCCAAGCTGCACGGCCGAGTCAAGTAATTCGCACGGCCGTGTCAATCACACTGCTCGGCCGAGCAAGGCATATGCCTCGGCCGAGCAAGCTTGTCCAGAGACTTGGCCAACTTGCTGTGCTCTGCTCGGCCGAGTCAAGGACTCTGCTCGGCCGAGCACATCAAACAACATCAAAACCCTTTAAACAACTCTCGTTAAGTTACAAATCTTTTGTTATTAATTTCTCATTCACCCGGAAATGGTTTTGAGACAATAAATGAGTTTCATTATCTACCCTAAATGTAGAATACATTTTGTAACTTACTTCGTTAACAAATAACAAACTCCGTTGAAAGTTAACGAACTTCCGTTAAAAAGTTAGGTCAACGACAAGTCAAACATAACTTTCGTTACCCATTTCCAAACACATGTAACTCATCATTTATAAATAATAACTATTACAAATAAGCTTATACTCCCTCCGTCCCACAATAAGTGACACAGTTACTGTTTCGCACGGGAATTAAGGAAAAAGTGAAAAGGTTGATGTGTTGTGAATGTAGATAGTTGAGTAGGAGAGAGAATGAGTGGAGAGAATAGTAAATTATAATGGTGTTGTGAGTATTAAAATAATGTAGGAGAGAGAATGAGTGGAGGGAATAGTAAAGATTCTTTGCCATTTTAGGAAGTGTGACTTCTTAGTGGGACGCCCAAAATGGCAAAGTGTGTCACTTGTTGTGGGACGGAGGGAGTATATTTGATCCGTCGCCGATTAAAAAAAGACAGTGATTTCTATCCACACTGACTGCGATATTGTTATAACAAATTACTGCTTAGCGGTTATAATTACGCAGATTACCTCCTCTTGTTCTTGCTCCCAAGCATCAATGCAAAGTAATACACAATTCTAAAGAAAACTCCCCAAGCAAAAGTGATCCACAAGCATTGCCATTTATTCAACTGAGTTACCGCTTGATTCTCCATAATTTCTGCACCCGTAGCCACACAAGTCGCACGAGTTATGTTCATCCCCATTGTGCTCCCCATGCATTGCAACACCTTGTCAACAGTGGCAGCCGGAGCGCCACTAAGGGGTGAACTATCAAAGATTTGAGAACCCCTCACGAAGCACCTCGACGGATCATCAAATTCATTTTGCAATGCGGCTTCGTATGGGTACTTGATAATGGATGCATAGTGAAACCAAAGCCAAGCTATTGAGATACGATCACGGGTTATAAAGAATCCGCTCATGACTAGATAGTAAGAGGTGACAGCTATCCCAACTGTGTAGGCTATCATTGCGTCAGGCACGAGCCCAGAGAGGCATGTTACGAAAGAGTTTCCGCTCCATAGGGAAGATAAAACTACCAGGTAGTAGAAGCAAAAACCCGAGAGTCCGCCTTCTAGGCCGACTCCATAAAAGGTAATTGCGGAGTAAGGTACTGCAAGAATGACCAACGGAGGCACGTTCATAATTGAAGATGAACATTCGGGCAGCCCGGCCCGACCCGCCAGAGACCCGCCCGCGGACTTCACAGATAAGCCTAGCCTGCTGCCTTCTTGCCCGCGGGCCAAGCCCGGCCCGGCCCGCCCGCTTACCCAATGACCGGCCCGCACCGTTTGCCCGTATGGCTGGGTTGGCGGGTTTGGGCGGGCTTTACCCAAATTTTTTTTTCAAAATATAAATAGGGGAAGGGGCCAGGGGGATTCAAACCTGGGCAGTTTGAGGGGTTAATTGAAGGCTTACCACTAGACTAAGCTTAATATTGATTAATATTCAAATGTTAAATAATTTATTAAATTTTTAACAGTTTCTGGTAAGTTCATATTTGTATATTAACTTTTTTTTTTTTGAACTGAAAATACTATTTTAGATGTTTGTTAATACTGATTTTTTTTTCAAAAAAATTTATAAAAAAAGTTAAGAATTTTTAAAGAAATAAAACTTAAAGAAATTAAAAGAAACGAAAGTATATAAAAGAAAAAAGGGACGGTACCCTTAAATTTTATTAATTAAAATAAAATTACAAGAGGGGGACAACCAACCTTACCCTTTTATATATAAGGGGGGACATTTAGGAGCCTTAACCTCAATACTAACTAGGAAAACAATCTAGGAAAATACAAGAAAATATTAATTATAGTCTTAATTAAACAATCTAGGAAAACAAAACATTAAAATACAAATGATTTTCTCCGTTCATAGATTTGAAAACTTTCTAGTTTCCATCCAAAGTATAATCCCCATCAAGATTGTCTTCATCTGCACTCGATTCACTGTCATGTTGAAGCTCTCGATCATTCCCTTGCTTCCTTAGAGAAGCATCGTCCCAATCGGCAAGACAAATTAGCCGCTCCATGAGCTTCGGGGTTAGTTGGTTCCTCGCTGGCGTCACAACTCTTTTAGCGGCACTAAATGCGGATTCTGAGGCTACCGTCGACACTGGAGGGGTAAGAAGATCCCGAGCCATGATGGAAAGTATATGATAAACACTTTGGTGTGCTTTCCACCATTGGAGGATATCTAGGTCCTCAAAACTTGAATCGGAGGGGGGGGGTAGTAGGTACTGGACAAGTATTGGACCAACTAATTAACTCCTTCCGTTGAAGGTCTTCCACTTCCACTTCCACTACGTCCACCCAATCCCTTCTTAAGGAAACCCCAACCAAATTTTGGCAACTTTGATTTTCCCTTTCCACTCGTATCGTCCCTTTCTTCATGGTTTGAAAGCTTTGCTTTGTAATAGGAATACAAGCGGAATAAGAGGGTTTCAACTTCTTCATGTTTCTCCTTCGTCACTTTTTCTACTTGAATCGGGGAAAGATTTGGTCTCATGTTTTCATAAAAAGCATAGAGCAAACTCCACATGTTAGTATGCTTGATCCTCGGATCCATCGCGGTCGCCATTAAGGAAAGTAGAGGGAAATCGGTGTAATACTTAGAAAATTTCTTTTCCATATCCACAACGGCATCTGCAAATATATTATGATTTCTATTGTTCACAATGAGAACACTTAGGCCATAAAGCTCACGACATAAGAGATGACTTGTGGGATAGTACGTTCCGGAAAGTACTTCGGTTGCCCTATAGAAAGGCTGAAGCAATTCTATGAGTTGTGTTACTATTTCCCAATCATCAATAGTAACCTGACGGTCAACTTGATAGATGTCAAAATATTCAGTGATCACCACCATATACTTGAGTGCTCTCTCCAACATTGTATACGTCGAGTTCCACTTGATATATTCGGCTGTTTTGGGCTTCAAGAACTTCTTCCCAAGCAAAGATGACACATCTCCATATAATTGACTAGCCTTTGTCCACTCCCTTTATGGTAATACAAGCTTGGTTAATCTTGTTTGTGGTATAGCGTAGGGACTTAAGCAAGTCTTGAACACATAGGTTGAGAATGTGGCAAGCACACCTAACATGAAACAACTTGCCTTCTATGGGAGGAGTAAGGGATTGAATCATCAATGAGGCAGTACTGGTGTTATAGGTGGCGTTATCATATGAGCATGAGAAAATTTTATTCGTGATAACATACTCACCTAAAACATTGAGAATGTGATTTGTGCATTGCCTAGCTGTATGAGGATATGGCATGGTTCGAAATGATAGGATTCTCTTCTCTAACAACCAATCCTCATTAATCCAATGAGCGGTAATACAAGTAAAATTCTCGGCAGACGAACTATGGTTAGCTTTCCAACCATCAGTTGTCAAGGAAATACTACCCTTGTGGCTTTGAAGAAGATTGGCTAGGGCAAGTGTTCCAGATTGAAAAAGAATTTTAATGTGCCTTGTGATGGTAGTTCGGGACATAGGTTCAAATCCGGGGTTGAGACTTTTGCAAACCCGATGAAATCTCTCATCACTCGAAACTGACAAGGGTAATCGACAACTTACAATAAACATGGCTATGATATCAGCTTTGACTTTGGGGTAGGTGACAGAAGGCATGTTCAGTTTGGTTTGAGTTTTATCATCCCCGCCTTTTGCATGGTTTTCAGTGTGTCTTTTTAGTTGAGAGGTACCCTTTTTGCTAGGGCGAGCTAGGTGTTTTTTTACAAATTTTACACTCAGCTTTTTCTTCACCATGATCATTGATAATCATGTTATAAAATTCCTCATACTTGGAAGCTTTAGGTTCCATAGATTTCTCCTTTCCCTTCCCCTTCCCCTTCCCCTTCCCCTTCCCCTTACTTACGCTAGGAAGACTACTAGTAGCAAGAGATTCACCAGTAACTCTTACATCATCATCATCATCTTCTTGTTCCTCCTCCTCCTCATTATCAGCATCATCATCAATTTGATGATAATTTCTAGATGTGTTTTGATATTGAGATGGTTGGGAGTCAAGCATAAAGTTTGGAGTAGGATCCGGAGTGTAATATCCGGGAAAAGGAGGGGTTGCTACTGTATTTGAACCTTCATTGATTAAATCATACATAATATGTTCATTGTCATTATTTTGTTGTTGTGGTCGGTATAGTCGTGGTGATGGAGGAGCAAATATTCCTTCAACAAAATCCGCCATAATAACCTAATTAAAGAAATAAGTATTAATACTTCGAACCATCATGGATTGGCATAAAGAACTTAAAGGTTAAATGAAGGTTCTTTAAAGCAGATTATAAGCATATCAACAAAGATAATCATAATGTACACCAGGTAAGTTCCCAGGAAAATAGGTGAGCCACAAGGACTACTTAAGTACCAAATCTTTCCTTCGACAGAACTCTCCTAGACATGTACAATTACAATATCAAATGTTAAATGCAACATAATCAATACTTTGTATACTGCCTTGTTTCTCACAACAATTGTAGATAATAATAAAATACACAATAATAGAACCAATTGTAGATAATAATAAAATACACAATAATAGAACCAACTTAAAAATATAAATTTACCTTAACAAGGGGTTGATGATTTCTTCTCAAATATAACTTGCCCAGAAACTATCTTTGAGACTTTGACTTGAGACTTGAGAGAGATATAGAAATTTTGGTGTGAAAAATACTAACCAAGGCATCACCTATTTATACTAAAATATATTACATTTTGGACCAAAAATACCCCCAAAAAATTATTGTGAAGGGGCTAAAATGTCAAAAAAAAAATGAAAAAAAAATTTGAAAATTAAAATTATTTCAACCGACCTGACAATTTATGGCACATTTTTCAAATTTTTTGGAAATTACTATTTGGGATGTAAATTATTTCATTTTTGAGGAACAAAAAAAAAAAAAGGAAAAAAGTAAAAAACCCCGTTTAAGGAACAAAATGCTGTTTTTCATCTTCACTGGCGGGCTGGCGGATTGGGCTTAACGGGCCTGAAATCCCGGCAGGCTTGGCCCGGCCTGTCGGCTCATATTCAAGGCCTGGCCCGTGTGTTTAGGCAGGCTGGGCTAGGAAGGCTTCTTGGGCGGACGGGCGGGCCACGGGCTGGGCGGGCCACGGGCTGCAGGCTGGCAGGCCGCCCATGGGCTTCGGCCCATTGTGTTCATCTTCATTCATAACTGTGTTTGATAGCACGTAAGAGGATCGGCGATAAGCGTTATAAGCTGTCTCCCTCAAGAAAACGAACCGCTCGTAAAGTAAAGTAGGTAACACGTCAGCACATGAGTAGAACATCAATGACATACCAAACGAGAAAAATCCTACACGCTCATGAATGCCTCTCGGGGACTTTTCAAGGTGCCAAAACATTGTCCCTAAGATGATGCTCGTGAGAATTACGGCCGCAAAGCGAATGCCGAGAAGAGCCGGCATTCGCAATAAGTTCGTTGTGGATCTTTTCATTAGGATCCCCATTTCCGTCCAAAAAGGATTTGGAAATGTTATCACGCCAGAGGACGATTTTCCTTTGGCATGCATGGTGTCTTTAAATGACAAACCCTCTTCAACCATTTTACTCGGATAGTTATGAGACTGATCTGTAGTATGTGTAACCAAGTTGTTTGTTCCTCCAGGGGAACCTTCGAGTTCGCTAATAAGATCAAGCGCGAACTCGATCGGACTTTCCTTTTCAGGTATCGGATATCCCAAACCATCAAAAAACAAAGGCAACTTGACCGGTGAACCATAGTAAGCAACTCGCCCACACGATAAAAGCAAGATCCGGTCAAGCAAGCAGACCATTCGTGAACTCGGTTGGTGTATCGACATTACAACCACACTCCCACTTCGAGCCACTCTCTTTAGTACCTTCACCATGTTGGGATTGGAGCCAAAACCAAGGAGAGGATCAAAACCATGGAGGAGCAGAAAATCGGGACGGACTGTCGAGGTGGGCAACCGCCCATAGGGGAGGTGGGCGACCGCCCAGTAGTACAGAATGTTGGCGGACGTTTTTCTGCAAGTGGCGTGTAAGGAAACTTGGAGGAGAATTAATTTGGTAACAAATTAGTATTCCTATTTGTGTGATACTCCTTCCATGTCAAGGACTCCGGGTGAATCAGATTTTGATTAGGAATAGGTTTTGTATCCCTATAAATAGACTGTGACTACCACCATAATATTAGTACCAAAAAGGGGAGAAAGTTAGGATATCAAGGAGAGCCACAAAGTAGTATCTAGGAGGGGGCCGGGGGCCTAGGAGAGCCATGGGGGCGATCCTACAACCCGGCCATGACTGTGTTATTTTGTGTGTTCTTGGGGAGGTGAGATAATATATATGAGAGATTGCTCATGGAGAGTTACTATGCTAGATCTGTGTGAGTGCATATGTAAAGTTGTAATCCTTCATATATTATTATAGTGATATCCTGGCTTGGTGCCTCCGGATGTAGCCACAGGTGGTGGTGAACCGGGTTAACAATTCTTTTGTTATTGTGTGTGTGGTGTTCTTGTTCTTTCATATTATCATGTGTTGATTTATTTTTTCTCCATGTTGATGACTGCTAGTATGGGCTAGTGGATGTGGTGATCCCCCCAATTTCACAACACACCACCATGTAGGCACAAGTCGAATCGAGCCCCGAAGTTGGCTCATCAAGCAACAAAACAATGGGGTCATGTATTATGTCAACTCCGATGGAAACACGTCGGCGTTCTCCACCAGAGACGCCTCTATGGCCCGCATCACCAATGATGGTATCAACCGCTTTCCGAAGCCCTAATTGATCAATTAGGGCTTCAACTCTCAGTCTCTTGCTTGACTCAGACACTGTTCCCGGAAGCCGAAAACGTGCAGCATAAGTCAATGTTTCTTTTACCGTTAACATCGGAAACAACACATCGTCCTGCATCACGTAGGTTGTAATAGACTTGAAAACTTTCGAGTCCAACTTCTCGCCGTTGACTTTCACCATACCCTTCAAGCTTCCTTTGACCATCCGATCTGCTAATGCATCTATTAGCGTTGACTTTCCTGACCCGCTGGCTCCAAGTATTGCAAATAATTCTCCATCTCGAGCTTCGCCGGAGATGTCGTTGAGCAGGACTTTTGTATTCTCACCGGAGGCGGCAAAGAAAGAGATCTTGGGGGCAATATTTGTTTTGGTCAAATTTCAACAAGTATATTTCGAAGGGAAGAAAAATGACTAAAGTGATAAGAATCTAGGTACAATGATTATCAAGTTGAATGGGGACGGACACAAGATGTTTGTTGACTAGGGAAAGCCCTTGAACAACTTGTTCGCCGGCATAAAACCCCGGGAGGATTTGGTACCTGCCTTGACCGTAAGTTTACTATGTGTTTTTTATGATTACAATGCTAAGAGCGTATTCAAAGGGAGCTTAGGCTAAAGTGAACGTGTGTGTAAATACAGTGTGTGTTTTCCCTTTTATACCTCAAATAAAGCTAATTAACAAAAAGAAAAGATGAGCCTTAAAACTCGGGATTAAGGCTGATATTGTGGAGATATATCCGCATTTGTTCGTTGAGGAGAAGATAATGATCCGTTGCTGAGGAAACGTGGTTGAATCAGTCTTCGCTTTCTTTGACACATTCCCTAAAAAATAGGATCAACGTAACAAAGAGCTCAACCTGCAAATAACCAAGATGTAAACAGGACAACTCAAGTTGTTAGTACCAAGTTGTTATATGCAAGTTGTAAACATGTTGACTGAAAATGTAGGGCCCAACAATTGCCCCCAAACTTTTTGAATTTTAAAAATGTAGAATATAAAGAGACAAAAAATTTCAAAAAGTTTGCCAAATATGGAAGAAAAGAACGACGGTTTCTTAAATGAGAAAAAGGGACGCGATGGGACGGTTTTTAAGTAGTTTCCCAAGGCAAAAAGGTATGAGTCCCAACCACCTTCAATCTCCTTAAATAAATAGACTCCTGTTCCAACTCTCCCTTTCACCAAATCAAAAACGTAGCTTTCACAGAGGTTTCTAGAGGAAGAACCAGGGAAGATGGTCCGAGAGGAAAATCAAGTAGAGATTTACGGTGAGTTTCTTGCTTTCCTTTCAATTCCACCTTTGATTTTTTGCTTAAGCTTGTAAAATGGGGAAGAAAAAGACGGTGGCTTTAATCGAGAGTAGTGAGGGTTTGCCAGCGGGTTTTCTAACCCAAAACATGTTGAAGAACCCAGACAAAGAAAAGTGTACAATCCCTGCTACCAATTTAGAGATTATCAAAAAGAATCACGCCATGGCATACGAAACTGAGTTTTTCACACACCCTGACATAACTCCAGAATGCTACTCTCCCGAATGGGTATGCTTTCCTGAATACCCTTTTACTATTGGTTTGAAATTCCCTTTCCCAACTTTAATCACCAAGTTTTTCGTTTCCACAAAACTTAACTATACCCAACTTATGCCACAAGGTTGGAGAAGCCTTCAAACCCTAGTAAGGTTGAATGCGGAAACAGAGTTGGAAATTGGTTTAGAAGAATTTGCTTTCACAACTGAAATTAGGAGTTTTGGTTTAGGGAGATATGGGTTTAGGGTTAGGTCTGGGAGGATGTCTTTCTTGAATGACAACATTGACCCCGGTGATAGAAGGTGGAAGAATAAGTTCTTTTTTGCAAAGAAGAATACCCTGGTGTCGGATGAGGGTGCCAACTTCAAATGGAGGTCTCAAGGTAGTAGAGACAATTTTTCTTATTCTAATGATGCTCCTTAATAGTCCACTAATTAATTCCTTGAATCTCCTTTGGCTTAGTTGCGAAACTGGATGTGCTCTTTGCTTATAAGGACAATACAGAAGAGAATGTGAACATGATTTATGAGTTGGATTTATTAGTGAGGACTTTTAAAGCACTGCCAGTCCAATTTGTTGCAGATCCAGAAGGAGAAGTTGATCCTGAAGAAACCCGAGAAACAAACCCTGAAGAAGCCTTATCTGAGCCTATCCAGATGTCTACAGGTTAATCAAACTTATTAAGTCTTTGCCTATCTCCAACTTGTTCTAATTCATTTGCTCTGTTCTAACTCTACACCCTTTATTGCAGCCACTCGCTCTAAGGATACTGTTAGTGCTGCTGACCTGCTAGCTACGGCTAGAGCAAAAAGCTTGGCAAGGAAAGACAGTAAACCCCCCACCCCCGTGTCTATTGTGGCTAGCTCTAATGTGACTGCATCCAAGTTGAAGGGGGATGCGAAGAAGAGGAAGTTGGTGGAAGCTGAGGTCATGGACAGAAATGGTGACATGGATATGGTGAAGTTAGGAGAGAGGGTTAGAGCTGCTATACCAAGTTTTGTTGAGAAGGTAAAAAATGGAGAATCCTTTTACCAAAGAGTTTGATAAAATATTAATGCTTTCTTTTAAGCAGGAAATCATGATCCCTTTTTTGGCCCATATTGATGCACTAAAGATCAAAGCGGCGAGGTGCAGTTATGAAGCTGCAGAGTCGAAGAAGGAGGCCACAAAAAGAGCAAAGGAAATAGAAAAATTGAAGAAGGAAGCGAACAAGCATGCTGGTGAAGTGGAAAATTTGAAGAAGGATTTTGAGCGTTTAGGAAAAGAAGTGGAAGATGTCCGTGCTGAGAACAAGGCCCACATGAAAGAGCTTGAAGTTGCAGAGGGGAACTTCACGTTCAATGCTACCAAGACTTTGCTAGAGGCCCGAATTCAAATGATGGAGGAATATCAAAATGGACAAGCCGCAACTTGGAACTTGGAGGAGGAAAGAAGAGTTTTAAAGGACCATATGGGGGAGCCAGTGGATGCAGAAGAAGTGAACTCCGCGGCTCTTGAAGCCTTGATTGATGATACTGACAAAGCCCTGAGTACCATAGTGGTATCTCAAAATGATCAAGGGGAGAATACAACACCGGCGGCAGCAGGCCAAATTTAAAAACAGTTTAAAACTTTGTTGGGTATTTTGGATGAACAAAAAACAATTTTTTGCTTTTATTTGTCGTACCTCTGTTGGTACGCACAACAAATGGGGGGAGTGTCCCCAAAACAAGTTTTTATTTTGTAATGGCTCATAAGAGCCGAGACAATCTATTTGGGAGTACTAGGTTGGTCTAGTACGCTTTTCTTAGGTTTTAAGGGATTTGGTTGGCTTACCCAACTTGTCCCCTAGCTGCAAAAATCTTTTGAAAACATTTTAAGGTTTTTATGAAAGTGTTTTAAGCCTTTAGGAAATACTTGTTTGTTTTTTAGATAACATGTTGATGCTATAAGCCTTAGGTAACATGATAATGTTACAACCAGTAGTTCACAACTTGGACAAGTGTGAAAACATGCGCCCAGGCGAAGGTGTCAAAACCTTAATTCGTAAGAAAACATGAATATCTTTTAACCATATGTAATTTGTACCTTTGATAGAGGTAACCGTTTGAAGAGATAGAACAAGTATCAGCCGTCCTGGCGTGTCAACAAGTTCCATCCCTCTCCAGCTAAAGTTTCAACATGTATCAGCCGTACTGGCGTGTCAACATGTTGAACTTTTCTTCCTCAGGCTCAAACATGTATCAGCCGTCCTGGCGTGTCAACATGTTTGTATTGTTCCAGCTTAGGTCCCAACAAGTATCAGCCGTACTGGCGTGTCAACATGTTGAGCCTACTCCGTTTGCTCAAGTGGTACCTTGCAAAACAGATTTATGTTAGGGTTGGGCGTTAGCATAGCTAACGCCCCTCCGATGCTTAAGTTAGTAAGGATTCTCAACAAAAATTAACAACTTGAAATATACGAATGAACTTGACAACTTAAAATAAATCGTACCTGAGAAGTCTAGTTGCAAATAACTGGACTTACATGAAATAAAGTTTTAAGTGGATGGCGTTCCAACTTCTAGGGATTCTGTCTTCACTTGGGGTTGACAACCAATATGCACCTTTGCCAGCTTCAGCATCGATGAGATATGGTCCTTCCCACTTGGGGGCTAACTTACCTGCATTCAATTCTCTTGTATTTTGAAATACTTTTCTCAAAACTAAATCACCAACCTGGAACCTTCTGACTCTGATATTTTTGTTGTAGGATCTTGCAATTCGTTGTTGATAAGCTGCCATCCTTATCTTGGCTAAATCCCTGATCTCATCAATTGTATCTAAATCTTGAGTTAGCAAGAGATTATTTTCATCTTGAGTTAATAAGCCATACCTTGTTGTTGGGATTATTACTTCAACTGGAATTACAGCTTCCGCCCCATATACCAATGAATATGGAGTTCTACACGTGGCTCCTTTTGTGGTAGTCCTATCTGCCCAGAGTACAAATGGTAACTCTTCAGCCCACTTTCCCTTCTTTTGATCTAGACGCTTCTTCAAGTTGTTGACGATCAACTTGTTGCTTGATTCAGCTTGACCATTGGCTTGAGGGTGGACAGGCGTTGACATGATCAACTTGATGCCCCAGCGAGTACAAAAATCCATGGTCTTTCTACTTATAAATTGTGACCCGTTGTCACATATAATCTCTGATGGCACACCAAACCTGCTAATTATATTTTTCTTCAGAAATGAGATTACCTCCTTATCTCTTACCTGTACATAAGCTTCTGCTTCGATCCACTTTGAGAAATAATCGGTTAATGCCAACATGAACACTTTGCCTCCGGGAGCCTTAGGCAACTTGCCTACAATGTCCATGCCCCACTGCATGAAAGGCCAAGATGAGACTATAGAATGTAGAGGCTCAGCAGGTTGATGCAAGATGTTGCCGTGTCTTTGGCAGGCATCACACTTTTGTACATAGATCATAGCATCTTGACGCATGGTTGGCCAATAGTATCCTGTCTTGAGGGCCTTCGACGCCAGTGCTTTCCCACCAGAATGGTTCCCACAAATTCCTTCGTGGATTTCCTTGAGTACTTGCTCAACTTGCTCGTTATCGACACATCTCAAATAATGTCCTGCAAAAGACCTCTTGAATAGCACATTATCTATCAAAACAAAAGTTGAAGTACGAATCTTAAAAGATCTAACATTCTTAACATCTGGTGGAATAGTTCCAAGTTGAAGGAACTCAATTACAGGTTGGGTCCAAGAAGGCTTAGCATCTTGTGCCCCAGTAGGTTGAGTAACCACTTGAGTTTCTTCAACTTGATCTATTACCGGGTACTTAACATAAATGATGGGGATAGTGGTATGCAACATTGATTTGCAAGTGGAACCCAAGTTGGCCAAGGCGTCTGCTTCTGAGTTTTCCTCTCTAGGGACCTGTTCCAAAGAGAATGATAGGAATTTCAAAGCTAAAGCCTTAACATGTTGGAAATACAGAGTCATCTTGGAATGCTTCGCCCCATAACTGCCACTAAAATGGTTAGCTAGCAATTGAGAGTCAACAAAGACATTTATATGTGTAACATTTAAACTTAAAGCTGTGGTTAAACCCATGATTAAAGCTTCATACTCAGCTTCATTATTTATTGCACTGAATTCACAGGCTACAGCTTGGGGTATGATATCACATTGAGGGGATTTTAGGACTATTCCCAAGCCAGTTCCTTTGGAATTTGAAGCTCCATCTGTAAACAGTGTCCAAAATCTAGGATTAGTTTTACCTTCAAGTTGTTGTACTTCCAGTTCCACCTCGGGTTGTAACCGGGGCCGAAGTCGGCTATAAAATCGGCTAGGGCCTGAGATTTGATGGCTGTTCTTGGCTCATACGAAATATCATAAGTGCTCAACTTGACCGACCACTTGGCCAATCTGCCCGACATCTCTGGAGTTCTCAACACATTCCTTACAGGATAATTAGTTCTAACAGTTATAGAATGTGTTTCGAAATAATGACGCAATTTTGTAGCAGCAGTAGTTAAGGCTAATATTAATTTTTCAAGATGAGAGTACCTTGTTTCGGCGTCCAATAGAGACTTACTTACATAGTATACAGGATGCTGTTCACCTTGGATTTCCTTCACCAATACTGCACTAACAGCATTTTCAGATACAGCCAAGTATAAATAAAGGTGCTCACCATGCTCTGGTTTGGCAAGTAGGGGTGTGTGATGATGCCCGATTTTTTTTTGAAAATCAAAACGGAGTCGCCACGCCATTTTTGTTTTAAGGGCCAAAACTTTGAAAAAAGCCCGAGATCAGAAATTTGGGTTCGGAGGTCATGTTACGCGTCGGGAAGGACGTTAGTGTGCACCCGGAGCGCCTCGTAAAACGAGTCTTCCAAACATTTGAAATCCTTTTGTGTGTGTGTGTGTGTGTGTGTGTGTGTTTTGACCAAAATGAGTTGAAACTGAGAAAAACAAAAATGGGGAACTCTTTATAAGACTTTGAACAATCCCCAAGATTTTTGGTATGATTTTTGGGTTGAGTCTTGGCACTCAAAAGATTTTTGGGAGTTGAAAAGCAATTCTGCCAGAATGAAAAAGGCAGTTGACCCTTGACTTTGAAATGGACTTAAAGGCTTCAAAACCTCAGAATCTGGGGAAAGTCCGAGAATGAAAGTTTCTTAAAACACCCTAAATAGGGTTTATGCAAAGGAACTTTTCATTTTTGAGATGATTTGAGGGGTCAAAACCTTCTGGAAATCTCAGATCTGAAATCTGGATTTCCAGAGACTGATAAACTGACCTTTAAAAGAAAATTTGAAAAAAGGAGTTTTACTCACACAAAAAATAAAGTAAAAATATATATGGAAAGATCTGGATGTTGGTTACAAAAAGTATTTTGTAGTCAACACCAAATTCCAAGTTTATCTATGTCCAAAAAATTAGACCATGGACTGAGGTCTGAGAAAATTGCTACTGGACAGCAACTTCTCAAGAAAGAAAATATGATTTTAAAGGGGGTTTTGCATCCATGCTTGTTCCTATTTCCCTAGGTTTTGATTAGTGATCACTTGACATTTTATTGGTGAATCAACTATATCAAACCATCCTTGGGGTACATTAGGACTAAGCACTTCATTTGCTTGGGAATTTTATCCTTTGAAAATGAGATTTGATGTATGAAAATGATTTTTAGGGTTTTGAAAATGTGTTTTCTTTGCAAGAAAGTAAGAACACTTTGAAAATAATGTAGATCCTTGTAGAAGATCATCCATGGAGATGAACTTCCATGGTGATCTTCTTGGATCTAAAGCAAGAAGATGAATAAACTACATTTTGTAGCTTGAAAATGCATGCATGGATGAATTTTAGGGTAAGGAGAGGGAGGTTATACCTATCTTCCTTGTGTTTTGTGTTTGAAGGCTTGAATGTGAGAGTGTTTAAGGCTTGAATATGAGAGTGTTTGAGGGTGTTTAGGGTTGATGATTTGAGTTGGTTAAAGAGAAAACAAGTAGATAACAATGAAGTCCTCTATGTTTTCTCTCTAATCCTCCTCCTATAGGGTGATTTGAGCTTGGATTGGTGTATGTATGAGAGTATGTATGAGAGTGATTTGAAGTGTTTGTGAGTGAGTGAGATTTGGGAAAGATTGGAGAGAAAATGGTGGCAATCTAAGGATTCCCACTGTTTTCTCTCTATATTTCGCCGAGAGTTTCGTTCTTTGTGATCAAATTGTGTTGTTTTAACCGAGAGAGGAGGGTTCAATTTATAGGCCACTGGGAGATGCAATCACATCCGCGCGGAGGGTCTGTTGGCGTGCCTTTGTTCATCCGCTACTGATCTTGGCTTTTGGACAGGGAAGAATAATCTTTTTAAAATTCAAACCGAAGTTTGTTTTTCAACTTACCAATTCGGGTTTTTTCCATTTCTTTTGATTTTTAGGATTCCTTTCCTTGTTTATCTTTAAATGGCAATGCCCACTTTACCCTTGCTTTGTTAGAAAGGTTAGGGTTTGTTAGAAATGTTAGAAATGTTAAAACTCTCGTTAATTTTCTAACGAAAGTACTAACGGCTCAAATTGGAGCACTTACGGTAGCCCTCGGCGACGGTGCTTTCGAAGGAAGCGGGGTCGTCGATAAGAGTAAGGCTCCATATTTGGCGGGATGATCGAGTGAACGAGTGGCTGGACCTAATGATAGGCTACCTACGTATCCCTAGTGAGAATCAAGCCGACCGTAGTTCGGGTCTTTCGACTATCTTTAGTTGTCGACCCTGGAGTGACTGTTTTAGGATGTCAACCTGGCGAGCGAGTTCTACAATCGATTGCTGAAAGAAACTCTGCTGGGGATAAGAAATGACCCTCTTCGGTCTGATGGCTAGGGTTGTATATCCGCTCTGCTGGGGATAGGAATGACCATTTTGGTCTGGTGGCTGAACCTAATGATAGGCTACCTACGTATCCTTAAGAGGAATCAAGCCGGCCGTAGTTCGGGTCTTTCGACTATCTTTAGTCGTCGACCCTACTGTTTTAGGAAAGTCATCCTAAGATTTGACTATTTTTGGGAAGTCACCCTATAATTACGACTATTTTTGGGAAGTCGCCCTATGATCCGATCTGTTTTTTGGGAAGTCACCCTAAGGTTTTGACTGTTTGGGAAGTCGCCCTATGATCTGACTGTTTTTGGGAAGTCACCCTAAGGTCTGACTATTTTTGGGAAGTCGCCCTATGGTTTGACTGTTTTTTGGGAAGTCACCCTAAGGTTTTGACTGTTTTGGGGAAGTCGCCCTATGATCTGACTGTTTTTGGGAAGTCACCCTAAGGTCTGACTATTTTTGGGAAGTCGCCCTATGGTTTGACTATTTTTGGGAAGTCGCCCTAAGTTTTTGACTGTTTTGGGGAAGTCACCCTATGGTTTGACTATTTTTGGGAAGTCACCCTAAGGGATGATTGCGATTTATCGCTTTCCTCGTGTTGTGTGTGATAGCGTTTTAGGTGCCTCAAACCTTGATGATGGCGTCTTAGGTGCCTCGAACCTCGGTGATGGCGTCTCAGGTGCCTCGAACCTTGATGATGGCGTCTTAGGTGCCTCGAACCTTGATGATGGCGTCTTAGGTGCCTCGAACCTCGACGATGGCGTCTTAGGTGCCTCGAACCTTGATGATGGCGTCTTAGGTGCCTCGAACCTTAATGATGGCGTCTTAGGTGCCTCGAACCTTGATGATGGCGTCTTAGGTGCCTCGAACCTCGATGATGGCGTTTTAGGTGCCTCGAACCTTGATGATGGCGTCTTAGGTGCCTCGAACCTCGATGATGGCGTTTTAGGTGCCTCGAACCTTGATGATGGCGTCTTAGGTGCCTCGAACCTTGATGATGGCGTCTTAGGTGCCTCGAACCTCGATGATGGCATTTTAGGTGCCTCGAACCTTGATGATGGCGTCTTAGGTGCCTCGAACCTTGATGATGGCGTCTTAGGTGCCTCGAACCTCGATGATGGCGTTTTAGGATAGATGGTCCTCTAGTGGACTTCATTTGAAGGGATCGGTTTTACGTCTGCTGCTGAAGGAAAGGATGACCGTGCTGGTCGAGTGGCCGGGACCTAATGATAGGCTACCTACGTATCCTTAAGAGGGAATCAAGCCGGCCGTAGTTCGAAAATAGTGGGGATGGTCTTTGATGGTTTGACAAAGATTTGAGGTTTGACTATTTTTTGGGAAGTCGCCCTAAGATTTGATGATAATGTTCTTTTAGAAAAGTAGTTGATTAAGATATGCTTTCATACCTGTGTTGTGCTTACTGTAGGCCGAGGCTACTACTGATGTTGATGAAGAGTTGTTAGGTTGCCGTTCGTGGGACGGTTTCGCCGACGATTTGCCGTCTTTGGAGGCATTTTGACTGAAGGAGGAGTTTGGTTGAGCCCGCATCTTCTTGGTGATCGTCAAACTTGTAGAGGTTTTTGAGCTTGTCTTCACATTGGGACTTCTTGCTTTTGAGAACTTGGTGTCTCTAACCGCATTGTATTTGAGAACTTGGCGTCCCTGACCGATTTTTATTTTGAGAACTTGGCGTCTCTGACCGATTTGTATTGGAGAACTTGGCGTCTCTGATCGTACTGTATTTGAGACCTTGGTATCTTTGACCGATTTGCATTTTGAGAACTTGGCGTCTCCGACCGTACTGTATTGGAGAGCTTGGCGTCCCTGACCGATTTGTATTGGAGAGCTTGGCGTCCTTGACCGATTTGTATTGGAGAGCTTGGCGTCCTTGTGAAATTACCCGGATCCGAGAGGCAGCGCAATCGCGCCCCGGCATCTGGCATCTTTCGCGTTGGAGCGATGTGTCTCGCCGTTTTTGTTTTGTAGAGTCGCCACGCCGTTTTTATTAAGCCCAAAACATTGAAAAAGGGCATCAGTTTAAAGATAATTTTAAACTGTTTTTTGTGTGATGAGATTTTGAGTTCGGAGGTCAGATGACTCCCCGGGAAGAGAATATTAGAATATTAGAGCTCACCCGAGTAGCCTCGTAAAACGAGTCTTTCGGATACCCCTAATATCCTTTAAATGTTGTGTGTGTGTGTGTGTGCTTTTAAAAAATGCATGCTGTATCGGATGTCTACATTGTATGCTATGTATGAAAATGTATTGAAATAGTAATGGAAGGAAGCCTTACCAATGTTGGTTCGCGTCTGTCTTCCGCTGGGGAATGGTGTTTGAGGTCGGAGTAGCGTTCCGGTACGGATCGGGGTTGCTTCGGGAGGGGCCGGTTGTCTGCGGACAGAGTTTCGGTGTGAGTTGATGTTGCAGGCTGCGTTCGGGCAGAGGTTCGGCGTGCGTGGGGATCGTCGGGATCACTCGGGCAGAGGTTCGGCGTGCGTTGTGGTGGCAGGAGTCACTCGGGCAGAGTTTCGGCGTGGTTTGGGATCGTCGGTTTGACTCGGAAAGAGCCGGGACACCGTGGAAAGACCAGGCGAGGCCTCGGAGTACCACGAGGGGCCTCGGAGTACCTCGAGAGTGCCTCGGCAGCGCGGGGAGCGTCTCGGGAGCGCTCGGGAGGCCTCGGAGCACCACGAGGGGGCTCGGAAGGCCTCGGAAGGATCCGAAAGGGGCCGGGAGTGCCTCGAAAGGACTTAGAGGGAAGCCAGAAGGCCTAGGGAGGAAGAGAGAAGTGGGAGGTGTGTGAAAATGAGGAGGGGGAGCCCTCTATTTATAGTGCCAAATTTGGTGCAAAGAGGTCCGTACGGACCTCCCTGGTAATCCAGTTTTTTGGTTTTCCTCGATTTGAGGGAATCTGTGATGATGGAGGAATATTTGCAATTATGGTGTCCCCTGAGCAATAAGGTCCGTACGGACCATCTTGCATGCAAAGAGGTCCGTACGGACCAACTCTGAGGGAGTAATCATTTTCCCGGATTTGAGGGAATATTGTGGACTTTAAGGAGATTTAGTAATTATTGACAACAAAGAGGTCCGTACGGACCAATATTGCTTTCTCAATTTCCTGAAAATTCCCAAAAGGTCCTTTTGTCCCTTTTTATCCCAGAAAGGCTCCTCCCTTGGTTTGGTTGGGGGTTTAGAGAGGGTTTTGAGTGAGAGGGGTCGTCGAGACTGTGTTGATGAGTCTGCGGTGTTTCCCGTGTGTGTGAAAGGGTGTGATCCAGATTGGGGTACTTACAGAAGCCCCTCGACGACGTCACTTATGAAAGAAGTGGGGTCGCCGATAAGATAAGGGTCCTAATCTGGATCGCGTGCAGGGAGAGGAAGTGACCGTGAGGGTCAATGTGAGGACGTGGTGGTGTCCTTTTGTGTGACCGTTTGGAGTCGATAAATTTCAGACCACTGTGATAGGATTCCTACGTATCCCTGGCGGGAATCAAGCCTGGTCGTAGTTCGGGTGTGGGGTGAGTGTTTTGTGAATGCGGGCGTGGTGGTGCCCTGAAGTGTCGTGTGACCGCCGAGGTCAGTGGGCAGGGACGTGGTGGTTCCTGGGTGACCGCATAGGTCGATGGCTGGACCCTGTGATAGGATTCCTACGTATCCCTGGCGGGAATCAAGCCTGGTCGTAGTTCGGAGGTCGTGAATTTGTGAGTGCGGGCGTGGTGGTGCCCTGAAGTGTTGTGTGACCGCCGAGGTCAGTGGTAAGGACGTGGTGGTGTCCTAAGATGTGGTGACCGTCGAGGTCAATTGTGAGGACATGGTGGCGTCCTGGGATGGAAATTTTACGATTTTCCTAATCGGGTGGTTTAAGGCCTTCCGGGCCGGAGATAGAGTGAGGACTTGAATCGTCTTCTGATTGCGGTTGGTGCCACGCTGGAGGACTTTGAATCGTCTTCGGCGGCGGTTGATGCCACGCCGGAGGACTTTGAATCGTCATCCGCGGCGGTTGGTGCCACGCCCAGAGGACTTTGAATCGTCTTACGGCGGCGGTTGGTGCCATCTTCGGGAGGACTTTGAATCGTCTTCTGGCGGCGGTTGGTGCCACGCTGGAGGACTTTGAATCGTCTTCTGGCGGCGGTTGATGTTATGCGCGAGGACTTTGAATCATCTTCTAGCCGCAGTTGATGTAATGCGCGAGGACTTTGAATCGTCTTCTAGCCGCAGTTTGATGTAATGCGCGAGGACTTTGAATCGTCTTCTAGCCGCATTTGTGGAGGCGTGGCTGCCTTGTGCTTCGAGAGGCGTAGATGCCTTTGTGTTTTTGCATGTTGAGTAGAAGGTTGGACTTACGATGACTGCCGGTGCTTGCGTTGCCGTTGAAGTGGGCAAGGATGACGGCCGGTGATTGCTTCCCCATTTGGCGTTTTGGAGGCGCTTCGTGCCTTGGGACTTGTACTCGGAGGTGTTGGCTCCTTCTTGTGCTTGTTTTGCCGTTGAGTGGGCAAGGATGATGGTCGGTGCTGGGGATATGCAGTCTTGTATGACTTCCCTTTGACTTGTTGGGGAGGAGCTCGGGCTTACTTTGATGGCCGGTGCTTGCGTTGCCGTTGAAGTGGGCGAAGTTCGGGCTTACATCTGACTGCCGGTGCTTGAATTGTTGGGGATGCGTGACCTTGTAGGGGCCCTTTTCTGTTGGGAAGATGACTTCGGACCTCTTTTGAGGGCCAGTGGTTGAGTTGTCGTTGAGCGTTTGGAGGCGTCTTGTGCCTTGATATTCGTGCTGGGAGGTGTTGGCTCCTTCTTGAATTGCCGTTGAGCGGGCGGTGGTTGAATTGCCGTTTGAGCGTTTGGAGGCGTCTTGTGCCTTGGGATTCGTGCTGGGAGGTGTTGGCTCCTTCTTGAATTGCCATCGAGTGGGCGAGGACCGGTCTTACGTTGATGGCCGGTGGTTGAATTGCCGTTGAAGTGGGCGAGGACCGGTCTTACGTTGACGGCCGGTGGTTGAATTGCCGTTGAAGTGGGCGAGGTCCGGTCTTACGCTTGACGGCCGGTGGTTGAATTGCCGTTGAAGTGGGCGAGGTCCGGTCTTACGCTTGACGGCCGGTGGTTGAATTGCCGTTGAAGTGGGCGAGGACCGGTCTTACGCTGACGGCCGGTGGTTGAATTGCCGTTGAAGTGGGCGAGGTCCGGGTCTTACGCGACGGCCGGTGGTTGAATTGCCGTTGAAGTGGGCGAGGTCCGGTCTTTACGCTTTGACGGCCGTTGAAGTTGGATTGCCGTTGAAGTGGGCGAGGTCGCTTGCGCTGCCGCGTGCCGCCGTACGAGCCTTTGTCTTCGAGGTATTCTCAGACGTCTCCGCCTAGAGCCGAGCCTGAGCCGCAGCCAGGAGGGACCTTTGAGGGGCGGCATAGCATGGATGCCGGGACATCTTCGAGCCGCAGGCCTTCGAGGAGCAGCCCTTTTATCGCTCATGCCTCCGCATGGCGCACAGGGCGAGGGTTCCTCGAGCCTTCTTTCTTTGATCCTTTCGCCGGATTTGATCCTTCGAGTACTTTTCGTGGGAGCCTCGTGCGGGTGCTCGGTATTCGACGACGAGGATGTGACGGGCGAGTTCGCTGGGATGCCCGACTCTTCTTTGGAGGACCTTGGCGAGGATGATGATGATGCCGAGGATTCCGATTAGTATTCATTTGCTTTCCTCTTTTCATATCCCTCTCCCCTTTTTTTTGTTTAGCAACAGACATTTATTGGTATTCCCGTAATAAAACACACGTATTTGCACGGCAAACAAAGATTTTATTTTAAGATGTAATGTCATTTATTTTTGTGATTCCCGGGATTGTCCTAGAAATTGTTGCTATTATTATTTTTTATTTTTGTGCATGCCACGTGAGCCGAGAGTGTGTTTGTGGGTAGTGTATGTTTGCCGGGAATGGCTTTGGCCGTTGTTTGGGCGGTTTGGAGCAAGGTTTTGCCGAGGACAAAGTGGTTTTTGTACCGTTTGCCGGGGAAATGGGTTCTGCTTTGCAAGGAGGTCCGTACGGACATACTTAGCATGCAAAGAGGTCCGTACGGACCAACCTTGCTTGGGAAGGACATAAATGCTTTACCGTGTCCGGGTTCTTCCTCATTTCCCCATTTGCATCCATTTTCGAGCTTTCTTCCCCATTTTCTCTAGGAACCTCCATTTTTGCCATGGATTCTTCGTACGTCCCTAGAATTTTGCCGAGGCTTTCGCAGGAGAGGCAAGCACACTTCCGAGCAGCTTGAAAACGTGGATGCGCGCCGTATGAGGCACGTAGACGGGCTTTCGAGGTAAGGTTTCGTCTTTGCTCGATTTGGTCTTTTAAGGAGTTGGTTCCCGATTGGGATTTGTTGCGGGCCGCCGCGAAGTTCCTGGGATGTTAGGAGGCACGTGTACCGTTTCTCCTACAATGAAATGGTGCCCACTTTTGAGGATTTTCGGGCCATTGGAGGACCGGAGGCGGAGGCCATCTCGCTTCCTTTCGATTGGTGGCGTTGCCGCGGTGAGCGTGAAGCTTGCAGACTTTCTTCATACTTCGTTGGAAGAAGTGCAGGCATGATCCTTGATTCGGGTCATATCGACATTTCGAGCCGCCGGAGCGGCTCATGGCCGATGATGAGAGTGACGTCTCTGGGACGCATTTGCCTCAGGCGTGATGGCGACGCTTTTCTCTCGGCCGGCCCTTGGCATTTGTGATGGCGCTTGCTAGATGTAGGGCACCGCAGAGCCGGAGAAGATATTGTCCCGTTGGTGGCCGGGGGAGACTCTTCATGGTATCGACCGCCCGGCGACTCGGGGATCGTTTTATGAGAGGGGGAAGCCCCGCTTGCTTCACCTTGTGGCTGCGAGAGAGACTTCAGGCCATGCCCGAGGCTCCGACGTTGTTTAGCCCGTGGTCATTTGCTCGCCGACCTCTTGTGTTGGATATGGACTCACCCGCCCGGGAGAGATGGATGGCACAGCCTTGGTACGCATCGATCCGCCGGGTGGGTTCCGTGACCGGGAGGATTGAGACCAGGAGGATCTTGGCAGAAGGGTCCTACGTTGTCGAGTTCCAGTGTTTGTCTTGGTCCTCCTTCTATATTTCGTCGCTTGTTTCCCGGCAGCTTGGGATGAAGCAAGGAGCCTTTGTTGGGCTGGGATGACCTTGCTAATGCGGGAGGTAGTTCCTCTTTGTATGGCAGCTCCGTGTGCCTTCTTGTATTGTCTCGAGGGTATGGAAGTATTCCGCTTTCCCTCCCGTGGTACTCCTTAGACGTCTGGGAGCGTTGTATTGACGACTCAAGATCCGGCCCGGTATGAGCAAATGTTGGGCAGTCCCAAGTGGTCTTGGAGAGCAGACGTGTAGCGATTCTGGGGACCCGGCTTGCCGTAGTAGCTATTGCCTTAGGAGTGCCGAAGCCTGGTCTCGACCCTTCGGATGTGACGGGAGACACTTTGTTTGACTACGAGACTAGAGTTGACCGACCGACAGGGAAAGGTCCTCTTTACAGACTCGCAGGAGGAGATCCGAGAGCCGAAGCACGGGCGAATGAAGCCCCGAGAGCTACCGGGATTATTTGACTCTACGGGGAGGACCCCGCATCTCTGACTGAGAGACGCAGAGTTGGTTCACGTGGAGCGAAAGAAGACTCGCCGGGGACGAGGGAAGAAAGGAAAGAATGGCGAGGGGACAAGCGCAGATGGCGCAGAATGACCTCCTAGGTATCCATTCATTGCATTGCAAACACATTATTAGTTAAATGTATTAAGCTGTCTTTTAGCATGTTGTGAACTTGAGAGTCGACCGTGCTTGAACTCATCAAGAAATGTTGTAACCGTTAGTGATTTGTGATTTACTTTTAAAGCTTTGTCGAGACGCAAGATCTTTTGTTTGCCTTTGCTTCTGTTGTGCACTTTGTCGGCGCCCGTCCTTGAACTTTTCTGTTGCATTTGCGGACTGAAGCAGTCTGGGCCCTGACGGCAATCCCCTTTTGCTGAGGCTTTGTGCTTGGCTGAGAGGTTGAATGCTCCCCTGACAAGTCGTTCTGACGGTCTTTTTCGTAGCTTCCTTGCCGCTTGTTGGCGTCGGGCTCTCGACCTCAATTTCTCAGCTTCTGCTTGAGCTTCTTTTGTTTTTTTTTTTTGTGAGCCTTTGCTCGAGCTCTTTTTTTTTTGTGAGCCCTTGCTCGAGCTCTTTTTTTTTTTTTGAAGCGCATGAGGGCGAAGACAAGCCCCTGGCTTGGAAGCAGTCACGAGTCAGTTGTTTGATGCTGAGTGACCCTCGGATGTCCTTTGATGTTGCCGCCGTCGTTTGACTTGGTCAAGGTGACTGTTGGGGCGTGTTCTTGAAAAGTGCGTAGCTTGATGGAGGTCTTGATTGACATTCAAACTTTTGACTTTTTTGTGTATTTTTAGACCGGACCAATTAAGGTTGCCTACGTTCCCCCGGACTAGAGGGCTCAGGTCTGCGTAGTTCGACACTACATGGAGTGCCAAGAGATGCACAGTTGTTCTTCTTCAGGCGAAGTATCTGCGAAGTTTGCTTCCGTTGACCGGATTCATGAAGCGGATTGCCGTCTAGGTCTCGTTAGCTTCATGGCGCCTCCGGAGAAGATCTTTTGAACCACGTAAGGGCCGATCCAAGTGGGTTCCCATTTTCCCAAAGGGGTTGGTTCGAGTGGGAGGCTTTTCTTTGAGTACAAGGTCACCTTCCCTGATGTCTCGGGATTTGACTTTCTTGTCGAAAGCTCTAGCCATCCCGCTTGATAGGCTCGGACGTGTTCCATGGCCTTTAGTCGTCGCTCATCTAGCAGAGCCAATTCGTCATGTCGGCTTCGGAGCCATTCGACTTCGTTGATGTCATTTTCCAAAGAAGACTCTGGAGTGAGGGAATTTCCAGCTCGATGGGAAGGACTGCTTCCATCCCGTATGTCAGTGGGCAAATGGGGTTTCTCCCGTGGCCAGTTTCCGACCGATGTGCGGTAGCCCCAAAGTGCAAGGTGCGGCTTCTCGGGCCAATCTCGTCCTCGGATGGTCATTTTTTCTGATGATCCGTTCGAGGGTTTTGTTTGCCGCTTCCACGGCGCCGTTTGTTTGTGGCCGGTAGGGAGAAGATTTGTGACGTGTAATCTTGAATTCAGCAGTCAGCCCGTCGAATTCCCCTTCGAAGTGTGAGCCGTTATCCGATATAACCTCATTTGGGATACCGTATCGACAGATGATGTTTTCCTTGAGGAAATGCGCGACCTTCTTGGAGGTGAAGTACCTTGTAGGACTTGGCTTCGACTCCATTTGGGTGAAGTAGTCGATGGCTACTAAGATGAACTCGTGATCGTTGCCGCTCGGGCGGAGCGATTTTCCCGATGACGTCAATTCCCAAGTGGCAAAGGGCCAAGGTGTAGTCATGCAAGAGAGATCGTGGGGCGGCAAGATGATTGAGGTTGGAGAACCGTTGGCACTTGTCGCAGCCTTTCGGACAAAGTTGATGCAATACTGCTTCCATGGAGATCCAGTAGTAGCCCATCCCGAGAATGATTTGCATCGTGGCTCGCATTCATGTGGGGACCGCAAGCCCCGTTGTGGACTTCGTTCATGAACTTGCTTGCTTCTTCTTGGCTGACGCAGCGTAGGAGTGGCCCGTGGTAGCGTTTCTTGTATAACATGTCCCCGAGGATGACGAAGTGAGAGGCGAGGCATTTTAGGGCCATGATGCTCTTGGTTTTGATCCCTTCTGTGTGTGGGTCTTCCTTGTTCATGAAGGTGTCTTCCCCGCTCTTGAGGTATTGGAAAATCTGGTTATACCATGGCTCATTGACGGGCTTAGGTTATGGATTCGATCTCACAACAAGAGGCAGTGAATTTCCTTTCGTCCGACTTTGAAGGGTTTGATTGCTTTTCCTTCGGGGATTTCCACAAGGGAAGCCAAGGTGGCTAAGGCATCTGCAAACCTGTTTCGGTCTCTTGGCAAGTAATGGAATGTGACCTCTTCGAATTGTGTGATGAGGTCCTCTATGTAGGCAAGGTATTTTTGCAAGCCCGGGTCTATGGTTTTCCACTTGTTGGAGACTTGGTTGATGATCAAGGCTGAGTCCCCATAAACTTCGAGTTTCTGGACATTCCTCTCGAGTGCGGCTTGTAGTCCAGCATGTGCTTCATATTCGGCGGCATTGTTGGTTACCTCGAAATTGAGCTTTATAGCAATTGGGGTGTGCTCGTCCTTGGGATCCACCAAGAGCATACCGATGTCGTTTCCCTTTTGGTTGGCCGCTCCGTCAAAGAACAGTTGCCATCGGTTTTCGCCTTCGATTGCGAAGATTCCTTCGTCTGGAAATTGTGGTTCGGGGCCTCGAGCCTCGTCGGTTGGGAAATCAGCCAGCTTGTTCACCCATGGCCCGTCCCTTGATTGACTTTTGGTTTACGTACTTGATGTCAAATTCCGCTAGGAAGAAAGACCATTTGGCGAGCCTCATTGACAGCGATGGTTTGTCGAAGAGGTACTTGATCGGGTCCATTTTGGAAACCAAGTGTACGTGTGCGACCGCATGTAGTGCCGTAGTTTCCCGACAACCCATACCAAAGCCGCGCAGTTTTCTCGAGGGCCGAGTAGTTTAGTTCGCCGCCTTGAAACTTTCGACCGACGAAGTAGATGGCGTTTTCGACCCGTGACTCCTTCTTTTCTTGACAGAGCATGGCTCCAACTGCGGTGTCGGTCACGCTTAGGTATAGCAACGGTGGCTTTTCCTCGTGGGGAGGACAGAGAATCGGAGGACTCACAAGGTATGCTTTTATTTTTTCAAAGGCATCTTGGCATTCCGAGTTCCATTCGATGTCGGCGTTCTTCTTCATCGGCTTGAAGATTGGCTCGCACATAGAGGTCAATTGGTTGACGAAGCGGCCGATATATTGCGGGCGGCCCATGAAGCTTTTCACCTCTGTCCGAGTTTGCGGTGGTCTCATTTCGATGATAGCTTTGATCTTTTGAGGATCCACCTCGATGCCTCTCTCGGTGACCATGTATCCCAAAACCTTGCCTCGGCTAACCCCAAATGTGCATTTGGCGAGGGTTAAGCCTCATTGAGTGTTTTCGGGGGCGATTGAAGAATTTTCTCAGTCCGTGAGGTGTTGTCCGTCCGATCCCTTTGAGTGAACGATCATGTCATCGACGTACACTTCGATCTCTTTGTGGATCATATCGTGGAAGAGGGCGGTTGTCGCCCGTTGGTAGAGTAGCCCTGCCGTTCTTCGTCCGAACGGCATTACCGTGTAGCAAGAGGTTCCCTGTGGGGTTGTGGAAAGCCGTCTTTTCTTGTTCTTCTTCGACCATCTTGATCTGATTGTAACCGGCAAAACCATCCACGAAGGACTTGACTTCGAAATTGGTCGTAGTGTCTACCAACATGTCGATGTTGGGTAGCGGAAAATCGTCCTTGGGACTTGCTTTGTTGAGATCTCGGAAGTCCACGCAACAGCGTACTTTTCCATTGGCCTTGGTGACCGTGACGATATTGGAGAGCCATGTGGGGTACTCGATCACCCTGATGAAGCCGACGCGGAGCATTTTTTCGATCTCCTCTTTGACTTGTAAAGACCATTACGGCTTGATTCGGCGTAGCTTTTGCTTGATGGGCTTAGCCTCGGGATTCAAGGGATCCGGTGCTCTACAATGTTAGGATCTAATCCGGGCATGTCTCGGTAAGACCAAGCGAACACATCCACGAACTCTTTGAGCAAGTGCTCAATGCGTCTTGCTCGTGCCGGTGAAGAAACTTCCGATTTGCGTCTCTTTTGGCTCTTCAAATAGCGGTTCCCAAATTCACTTTGGTTAAAACCTCCTCGGCACTTGGGCCCGGTTTTTCTCTCGTTTGACAACATGCTTAAAGATGTGCTTAATGTATTGTTCATTTAATGTGTCCGCTTCTTTATCAAGTGAATCGTTATTAACTGTTTGTGGGTTAGTTAATTTATCGCTTGTTAAAGATGCAATGAGAGGATACTCGGAAAGTTCGAAGCATTCATTAAGAGCATACGGGAATACATTATTGGCAATGAGTTCGTAATCTTCGGCGTGAGGCCATCGATGACTCGAGAGACTCAAATTCAAAGCTAATGGACTCAGGATGAGTTTTGACACTAGACTCTAGGACTCGAGGGGTCGACCAAGTTGTTCGATCATGTCCTTTTTGGCCGGGCAGCTGGGTAGGAGAAGGTGGCCCAGTTATTGAGTGGCAATGAGCTTGATAGGAGATGGGGCTTGAAGGGCTTTATGTCACCGTTCCCGATCATTGCTATCACAGAGTTATCAGAAACAAAATCGATTAGATCCGGCATCTCGATTTCTTCTTTGAAGAGCAGGTGGAGCAGTGGCTCGTCCCAAGCATCGTCTGCGGAGTCTCTTGCTTTTGTCTTGGGCATTACTAGCTCGAATGTAGACTCGTCCCGTTTGTTGAAGGCAGGGGTGTTGACAGAGAGTTTTTCGAGTTCTTCTGCCAAAGAGGGGGTTTTCTTGAACCAAAATTCGCTGTGAATAGTGGTGGTTGTGGATCCCGGCAGGGGCGGTGTGTCGAGGAATGCTCTTCGTGCAAGGTGATTTGGCTTCGAGGCCTCGAATCTTGCCAGTTCTCGCCGGAGCTTGTCCATGGTTGTCGGCCAGCCTTTGTTTGGCGCTGATTAACTCTCTGTTCCCTTTTCTGGATCTTCTTCCAAGTTGCCGGCCTTCCTTGTGAAGTACTTGGTCATGTCGAAGCTGTAAGGACGAAGATCGGAGATTGCGTGCGAGCCTCTTTTGTTATCTGTGGAGCGTTTTCGTGCAGCTCGCTTGTCCTCCGCAATGTGTTCGGGAGTAGGAGAGTATCCCAGGCCGTGCAGGGTATTCTGTTCTTTGATATTGATGATCTGTTGAGTGCCACGATGGCGTTTTCCCAAACCGAGCCCCGGGATGTAGTTCATGTGCTTCATCATTTTCATCGGGGGAGGAATCTTGTCCCAAATCAAAGGCAAATCTATGTGGCACACCTGGGCCTTTGGGCTTTCGATGGTGAACCCTGTGAGCATCATGCCGTCATCATCGTGTTTGATCTCTAAAACCGGGACGCCGTTGGTGTCGGTCCTTTCAGTGACTATGCTGTCGCCGTAGATGATGGTCAGATCTGTTCCTTGGATGAACTTTACGCATTGATGGAGAGTGGATGCCACCCCATTGATCTCGATGTAGCCAAGGGCGTCCCAAAATGGCGTGAATGTGATCGGGATGTCGATGACTTGGAAATCTGTAGGGACCATTTGTTTTCCAAACCAAAGGTTCAAGGTGGCTATTCCCAAGACTCGGGCGGGATGTTGAGTCGTATGCCTTGATTGCACGAGTCGAGGTTTTAGATCGCTTGCTTTGATCCCTAGCAAATCCATCATTTTGGCCGGGAGGACGTTCATGGATGATCCCCATCTACCAACACCCGAGGGAGACGGCGCTCGTCCGATTGAACTGTTATGTAGAGAGGCTCGTTGTGGTCGGCCCCAAATTTTGGAAGATCAAGCTCGCGTGAAGGTGATGATATTGCCGTAATTGACGTTGCCAATCATCCGAACCGGCTTCATCGGGTGTCACCGTGATGGGAACCATGGTCCGGGCCAGCTTTCTTCCAACTTGAGCTTGTGCGGGTAAGATGAAGTGAGTAAGGACCAGAGTGAGATGTTAGCCGAGTGCGCTTGAGCCGTGTCAAGACAGGATCTTGAACCTTTGGGTCCAAGGTTTCGGCTTCTTTGGCGTAGGGTCCCTTTTCGGTTCGTGGCTCGGGTATGGCTGGCCTTTTGTCCGTCCGTGGAGGATTCACCGGGATTTGACCGGAACGTGTCGTAACATTCACCTCTGGACTTATGGTTTTGCTTGTCTCCCCCGTTTCGGAGTGGGAGGAGCCCGATTGGCGTAAGGCCGACTGCGCATTTCAATTCGTTCACCGTCATGGCTTTTACCGAAGCATCAATAGTGGCTTTGAGATCTTCCCAAGACGGGGTTGGATTATACGGACCTTCGGGCCTTCGGTGGCGGTGCGAAGCTTCGTCCCGGTGATCATGGAGCAAACATTGCCGTGGCCCCGTGCGTAACTAGGGTGCAGGAGATTTCTGGAGTAGATGACATAGTAGTCAAACTTTCCCGAGGGTTCTCCAAGGGTTCCGACTGGGATCACCAGATTCATACCTCTTTTTCAGTTTTTGTTGAGAAGATAACTTCTTCTTTCGTCGAGGACGGTCCTCGTTCATTGCATCCCGGAATTCCATTTCCGCACAAGCACCGCAATCGCGGGCGTCCCACCGGATGTGTTCGTTGTTTGGCGGTGGTACTGGGACCTCGGGAGGCTGGATGGGCAAGCTTTCCTCTGGAAGGTCTTGTGGCCTTACGTCATAATCGCATGGCTCGTACGAGGGTAACGGGTTGCCTCTCGGGAGACAATGAGAGATGTTAGAGGCCGTAGGAGCGATCATGGCTTGGGAAGCCCTGTGTAGTTGGGTGGCTAAGGTTCAAGTGGTGCATGGCACCTTCGATCCGAGCTTGTTGCTCACCTTGACGTTTCTCAATAGCCATGAGGACCTGCCAAACTTCTTCCAAAGTTGTTGAGGAAATTTCTTGGGGGTAAGGTCCCGTTCTCATCCTTGTTATCCACCGACTTGGCCATGGGAATTGACGGATTGTCACTGGTGACGAGAGGTGGGTAGGACTTCGGGCTGTTTTGACACTTTGGGAGACGGGTTCCGGGTACTCTCGACCACTCGTTAGGCTGGAGGGGGTGATGGGCAAGGTTTAGACACAGGAGTGGCCTAACGGGATAAAAGGGGGAAAGCTCACGTGGCATGCGGTTTCCGTTTCTTTTATTTTTTTGATTTTTTTTTTTTGTTGTTTTAATTTACTTAAAACAGTATTTTCTCAGAATCCTAGGTAGGTTGGAAAAGATTGCTCTTCTTTTTCGCAACTATGCTAGATCTGGGTCGATGGAGACCATCCGTGCGGCTATAAGCCCCTCGTTTTGCACCCGTATTTCGACATCCCAGGGTGGACGGCCCGGGCGAGGGTCCTATAGGGCAAGCGGTTTCCACCGGCCCAAAAGAAAAATCGAACCTAAGGACCGAGCCTGTCATGTTCGTTTTGATGCGTTAGCCATGTGAATAGTGAACCGAGTCGGCCACTAAGTCAAGATATGTCAAGAGTTCGGCATGACCTCTCTTTACCTTGCTTGCGCAAGGGATCTGTGACGTTAGGCGTTGGTGGGTCATATTGTCATGGCCGACGTATCAAAGGCGTGATGACATGGTGTCATGCGAGCATGGATGTATATCAGGACGGAACATCGTGCTGGTGTAGCTTCGGAAATCAAGATCGGGTCAAGATTTTAGCATGACCTTTCATCCCTTTCATCCCTTTGCTTGCGCAAGGGATCTTGAGTTCCGAGCCTTGACTCAAAAAATGGCCGGCATGGTATATGTATCCAGGCCGTATGACACGGGCTGGGTAAAAACCAACCGAGGTACGGGACAGAGTGTGACTCAAGACTCAAACGTGCGGGGTTGACGCTTGGCTAGGATGGAATGTTTGGAATGATCCCGTGCGCGCCCAAGAGGCCTAGGAAGACCAAACGGACTGCAACCGAGACCACTCCGGGTTAAGGGTTGTAGTGTGCGGTGTATCAAGGCGGACGGTGCGCATAGTGTGCGGTATGACCGAGGCTGCAGTGCGCGTAGTGTGCGGTCTCTAAAATTCTTTTTCTGAGTAAAACAGGAGTTTTTGAAGAATTTTAAATGTATGCATAGATGTATATTGATGCATTTTTTTTTTGTATTTTTATTTATTTTTGTAAAATAAAAAAAAGTAAAGCACGTGCACACACACACAACAGTTAAAGGAAGGGGTAAAATGAAAGTTTGACCCTCATCATCGTTTTAAAAATCTTTTGTTTTGTTTAAAAGTTTTTAAAACAAAACGTCCCCAGCGGAGTCGCCAACTGAAATTACCCGGATCCAAGCAGGCCTCGCGGCCCCGGCATCTGGCATCTTTCGCGTTGGAGGTGTCTCGCCGTTTGTTTTCGCATTTGTAGAGTCGCCACGCCGTTTTTATTAAGCCCAAAACATTGAAAAAGGGCATCAGTTTAAAGATAATTTTAAACTGTTTTTGTGTGATGAGATTTTGAGTTCGGAGGTCAGATGACTCCTCGGGAAGAGAATATTAGAATATTAGAGCTCACCCGAGTAGCCTCGTAAAACGAGTCTTTCGGATACCCCTAATATCCTTTAAATGTTGTGTGTGTGTGTGTGTGCTTTTAAAAATGCATGCTGTATCGGATGTCTACATTGTATGCTATGTATGAAAATGTATTGAAATAGTATAGGAAGGAAGCCTTACCAATGTTGGTTCGTGTCTGTCTTCCGCTGGGGAATAGTGTTTGAGGTCGAAGTAGCGTTCCGGTACGGATCGGGATTGCTTCGGGAGATGCCGGTTGTCCGCGGACAGAGTTTCGGCGTGAGTTGAGGTTGCTGGCTGCGTTCGGGCAGAGGTTCGGCGTGCGTTGTGGTGGCAGGAGTTACTCGGACAGAGTTTCGGCGTGGTTTGGGATCGTCGGTTTGACTCGGAAAGAGCCGGGACACCGTGGAAAGACCAGGCAAGGCCTCGGAGTACCACGAGGGGCCTCAGAGTACCTCGAGAGTGCCTCGGGGCAGCGCGGGAGCGTCGCGGGAGCGCTCGGAGAGGCTTCGGAGCACCACAAGGGAGCTCGGAAGGCCTCGGAAGGATCCGAAAGGGGCCGGGAGTGCCTCAAGAGGACTTAGAGGGGAGCCAGAAGGCTAAGGGAGGAAGAGAGAAGAGGGAGGTGTGTCAAAATGAGGAGGGGGAGCCCTCTATTTATAGTAAAAATTTCGGAGCAAAGAGGTCCGTACGGACCTTCTTGGTTATCCAGAATTTTGGATTTCCTCGATTTGAGGGAATCTGCAATGATGGTGAATATTCTGGAATGATGATGTCCCCCATGCAAGAAGGTCCGTACGGACCAACTCAGCATGCAAAGAGGTCCGTACGGACCAACCATGCATTTGGGTAATCATTTCTTCCGGGATTTGAGGGAATATTGTGGACTTTAAGGGGATTCAGTAATTATGACAGCAAAGAGGTCCGTACGGATCAATATTGCTTTCCCAATTTCCTGAAAATTCCCAAAAGGTCCTTTTGTCCCTTTTTATCCCAGGAAGTCTCCTCCCTTGGTTTGGTTGGGGGTTTGAGAGGGTTTTGAGAGGGTTTTGAGAGGGTTTTGAGTGAGAGAGGTCTCCGAGACTACGTTGATGAGTCTGCGGTGTTTCCCGTGTGTGTGAAAGGGTGTGATCCAGATTGGGGTACTTACAATAAGTACTTCTAATATCCAGATGATCAATAGATATATCGAAGCCTTCAACACTGCCAACCAGGCATTTGATCTTGGTGCCATCTGATAATTTTCTATCTCCTAGAACAGCAGAGGAGTAAAATTGATCCACAAAGGAAGGAATGATATAAGATTGGCCTTTGTTGAAGAGAGGGAGGATTCCAGAGGTAGTGAGTCTTCTGATCATCTCTCTACCAAGAGCATCTCCTTGGAGCTCAGGCTCATTAATCTCATAGCCTGGAAGAAAAAATTTAGGATCCTACAAAATGAAACAAAGGTTTTAGATCCATAAAGTGATTCACAATACACAGGCGGTTAAGGCATCCATGCGGTTGGCAATTGATGCGGTTGAAAATGTTGAGAACTCCAAACCTCAAGTAAATTGTGAACACAACAAAACACTTAGAAAATATGTAAAAGATTATACTAGTACGTGGCATTGTAATCCAAGTTTATCCCACCGCAAGCGGTGCTTAGAGAGGAAGGTTATGGTGTCCAGCTTATATACTAAGTAATATCTCAAACACACTTGGCATGCGGTTGCAAAAGAATAAAATAGCTAACAGGCATGCGGTTCAAAATATTATGCGGTTCATGAAGAGCATGCGGTTCATAGAGACCCTGCGGTTCCAAATTGAACGCGGTTTTGGAAAGGTCATGCGGTTTCAAAAGAAAATAAAAATGCATGCGGTTCTTAATTGGGAATGCGGTTGTAAATGGCATGCGGTTGATGTTTCAAAAACCAAATTTATTGAAAATTTTATAAGTATGAGAAACAGATTTTGAAAATCAAGGGAACCAAAACATGTGACAATTTTAACAAGGCATATGAACAGTCATGTTGAAGACAAATGATGAACACGAAGAACACTTAGAACACTAAGAACGAGAGATTCAACAAAGGTTCACCAAAATCAACAAATAACATGTCAAAATGATCACATTGAGCAGTAGAGTAACAATATAACATTAAAAATTCATACTTTGCTCAGAATCACCATGAAAAAGTAAGAACACTCAAATGGGTTTTCAAATGACATAAACTTAAAATCCAAAATCAGTGTTCAAATCAATGATTGATCGTAAAATAAATTACATATAAAGAATCTAACAGTTAATCCGAGCAAAACCCAACTGAAATCATACAAAATGATTAACATATGACACAGTTATGAAGAAAATTCATTCAAGGGTTTCGAAGCTTTTGAAGGTCTGATAATGGCGGATTCATGAATGATTTGCAGAAATAAAGAGAGAAGTAGTTAAGGAACACATACCATATCAGTGAATGGAGCTTTAGGTGCCATTGAAGATTCAAGATTTAAAGATTAAGTTTTGAAGATTTTTAGAGAGAGAGAGAGAAGATGAAGTTTGGTAGGAAAGTACACGGTGCAGAGAGTGAAAAGGTGAAATTGTAAGGGTTGGTAGTTATTTATAGGAACATTCTCAAGCAAAGGACAGTTGAAAAGACATTTTGATTTTCCCATAAAAGAAATCATTTCTCTGTTTGCACCCTTTCATCTTCTTCTCTTTTGCCAATGACGGCTGACAAGAGAGCTTTAAATGCTAATGTTCCCTTTGCATTAAATGCATTTAAATTTTGAAATAACGTGGGAAAACATTTGCAAAAATGCCCTTATGTCAAAATGTGGACTGAAATGAAAATAAAGGAACTTACCTTGGGTCCACGTGGCAGTGCGGTTGAAAAGAGTTTTAAACCGCATAGCTTCCAAAAAAAAATTAAAACTTGATTTTGAAAATACCATATGTTGAAGGCGGTTTAAGATGAGGCGGTCACAAGCAGCATGCGGTTGACCACTCATGCGGTTTGAATGAACGCGGTTCAACAATGGTGCGGTTGAAATTTTCAATGAGAAATACAACCTAAACTCAACACACAAGTTAGTCAATAAAAGGAATGGACTTATTTAAGTTCAAGCATACCCATTTCTCCTCTGAAGAAAGAAAATCTCTTGGAGTTAAGAGCCTTGGTGAGGATGTCAGCAATCTGATTATCTGTCCCCACATACTCTAAATGGATATTCCTCTTCTCCACATGGTCTTTGAGAAAATGATACTTGATATCAATATGCTTGGTCTTGGAATGCATGACAGGGTTGTTGGAGACTGAAATAGTTGAAGTGTTGTCACACATGATGGGGCAATTCCCTTCATAGATTCCATAGTCTACCAACTCGCTTTCATCCAAAGGATTTGACAAAGAACAACTACCAAGCGATTAATATACTCGGCCTACATGGTAGGCAGCTGAAACTTGAAGCTTGCTTCTTGCCGGCCCAAGCAACTAGTCTATTCCCGAGGAAATGACAAGTACCACTAGTGCTTTTCCTGTCAATAGTACAAGCCGCATAACCGCATCCGAATAACCTACAAGATCGAATTTCGAATCTTTGGAATACCAAAGTCCAAGGTTAGTGGTTCCCGGTATAAATAGCGGATTATACGCTTGACCCGCAATAAGATGTGCTTCTCTAGGATCTCGCTTGGTAGCGAGCACATACATGCATACACTAAACATGATATCGGGCCTACTAGTAGTTAAGTAAAGTAATGAGCCGATCATACCTCGATATAAAGTCTGATCAACTTTCTTACCTTTGAGATCCTTATCTAGCTTATAGCCGGTGGCCATAGGAGTATCATATGCTTTAGCATTTTCTAATCCAAACTTCTTTATCAACTCCTTGGTGTATTTGGCTTGGCAGAGAAAAATACCTTCTTCGCATTGCTTGATTTGAAGCCCGAGGAAGAATGTTAATTCTCCCATCATGCTCATCTCAAACTTGCTTTTCATTAGCTTCTCGAAATGCTTACAAAGCAACTCATTAGTAGAACCAAAAATAATATCATCAACATAAATTTGAACAAGTAAAGTATGCTCATTATATTTGACAATAAAAAGAGTTGTATCAATTTTACCACGTTTAAATCCTTTTTCTAGTAAAAATTTAGAAAGAGTCTCATACCATGCCCTTGGAGCTTGCTTAAGTCCATACAAAGCTTTTTGGAGTTTGTAGACATGATTGGGAAATTTGTAGTCTTCAAATCCAGGTGGTTGGGCAACATACACGGTCTCTTGCAGTTCGCCGTTGAGGAATGCACTCTTTACGTCCATTTGATATAACTTGAAATGCTTGAAAGAGGCGTAGGCTAAGAAAATCCTAATAGCTTCCAATCTTGCAACTGGAGCAAAGGTTTCGTCATAATCAATTCCTTCTTCTTGCCTATATCCTTGTGCAACCAACCTTGCTTTATTCCTAGTGATGCTTCCATTCTCGTCCATCTTATTCCTAAATACCCACTTAGTTCCTATCACTCCTTGATCCTGAGGTCTAGGCACCAAAGTCCAGACCTTGCATCTTTCAAACTGGTTGAGTTCTTCTTGCATAGCAACGACCCAACTAGAATCTTGGAGTGCTTCATCAATCTTCTTGGGTTCAACTTGAGATAAAAGAGAAGTATGCTCGTCATAATTCGATCTCCTTGTTTGAACACCGGAAAATAGATCACCAATCACATTTGTGAGGGGGTGACTGCTGACTTCACGAACCTCCGGGGGTAAGTCTGGTTGGATCGAGGTTTCTTTGAAGATCTTCAATTGGAACATCGTTAGATCCTTCAAATAAGTCATGGAAGGTAAGTTGACGAAGAGGTTCTACAAGCCGGATAGGGAATTTTCAACTTCTTCTTCCTGGGAGTTGCATCCGGAGTAGGAACTTCAGTGCGGTTTGAAAGGTGCGGTTTGAGGGAAGGTCGGTTGAGGGTGCCGGATTTTGAGGTTGAGGTTCGGAGTGCGGTTTAAGATGGTTCACCTGTTTCATTATGCTCAACAAAATCATCAGCAACATTTGGAGCCAAATGTGGCTCAAGGAGAGAATGCTCATCAAAAGTAACATGGACAGACTCTACTATTTTTAAACTTGTTTTATTGAAAACACGAAAAGCTTTAGAATGTTTAGCATACCCAACAAAAATACCTTCATCGGCCTTGGCTCCGAATTTACCTCTATTTTCTCTTCCGTTGTAGAGGACAAAGCATTTGCAGCCAAAGATTTTGAAGAAAGCAATGTTGGGGGTTCTTCCTCGCCAAAGCTCATAGGGAGTCTTGTTATGGGTTTTGTTGATGAGGGAGCGGTTCTGAGTGAAGCATGCGGTATTGATTGCTTCACCCAAAATACGAGGCAACTTTGCTTCGTATATCATTGTCTTTCCGGCCTCAATCAACGTCCTATTCTTCCTTTCCACAACCCCATTTTGTTGTGGAACACCAAATGGTGGAAAAATTGTGATCAATCCCATGGTCATCACAATACCGAGCAACACCGTTGTTCTTAAATTCCGTTCCATTATACGATCGAACACTAACGATGTCATCTTCTTTTTGAGTTTGGAGCCGTACTAATAGTGCGGTGAGAATCTCATAACAATCATCTTTGGAAATCATCATCTCAACCCACGTATATCTTGAGTAATCATCCACCACCACTAAGGTATATCTATTTCCTCCAATGCCGGCAAAGTGGTTACGGGTCCAAACAAATCTATGTGAAGCAACTTGTAAGCATCTTGAAGTTGAAGGAGCGGTCTTGCTTGTGAAAGACGACGCGGATCGCTTACTGCCGGCATGCACCGCATTTCTCCGGAATGGTGGTCAGCCACTTTGGGTAAACCACGAACGAGGTTTTCCCTACCAATCTTTGCAAGATACTTGAAGTTCAAGTGGCTCAACCTCTTGTGCCATAGCCAACTATTTTCGCTCACATTCTTAGCTACAAAACAGAGATTAGTAATACTACATACATAATTTAGATCAATAATGTAAATATTACTCTTACGAATCCCCGTGAGTAGGGTGGCGCCGGAGATGCTATCTTTGATAAAGCAATTTGATGACGTGAAGTTGCAAAGCATTCCTTTGTCGCAAAATTGATAAATTGAAAGGAGGGTGTGCTTGAGTCATTCAACAAGAGAAACCTTCTCAATGGTTAGGTTTCCTCTCCTTATAATACCATATCCAATGGTCTTTCCTTTGTTGTTGTCACCAAAGGTTACAGATGGACCACTTGCTTCAACGAAATCTTCAAGTAATGATCTATCTCCATCATATGTCTTGAGCACCCACTATCAAGATACCATTCATTATCCTTGGAGTGACCACCATGAAGCAGAGGACCCGAAATGTAAACATTAAGAACGAGGTCCCCTTTATTCCTTGGGTCCCGAAGTTAGCAACCCTTTACAACCCACACCCGCTTGACAAGGTGGTTTACTCTTCCCGGCATTGGATGTGAACCGCAAAAGGCATTCTGCAGCCTTGTGACTTAAACCATCACACACGTAACATTTATAATAGCTACAAGCTTCATGAGGTTTTACTAACTCCTTACTCTTCTTAGGAGTTGCATGCGGTTTGGGACAAGGAAGCGGTTTTGGAGGAGCAGTTTCACCCTTAAGAGTCAAAAGAAACTGGTTTTGGTTTGACCACGTATTTTCTAGGAACGCTATTCCTGCTTTTGAAGGCAGGAGGAGCGGTCGAAGAAGAGGCGCGGTCAGACCTGCGGTTGCCAGCATCTCTAGTTTCACCAGAGGCAGTTTTAGGGATGCGGCCAACTCCATAAGCCATTTCTTCTGACGCTACACTCTCAGAATCCTTTGGCTTCATCTGAGAGTTCTTCTCATATTGCTTCCCTTTAGGGTAGACATAATTTATTTGTTGTCCTTTACCCTTGACTTTATCATGCTTCCCCTTAGGAATTTCTTTAGTTAGTTCCAAAATTTCCTCGTCCTTTTCATTCGAGGATGCACACTTCTCCTCTTCCTCAGATCCAAATCCTAGACCTTCCTTAATTCCAGGAGGAACTTGGGAGTCCATGATTTTATCCTTGGTGGATTGAGTCTTGAGCCACGAATCAATAATCTTTTGGAGATCGTTGATTTGGGTTACCAAGTCATCATTCCGGAGTTGAAGTGCAGCAACCTTAGTTTCAAGGATGCGGTTCTGATCAGCAAGAGGAGTCATACTTCTGATTTGGTCCTTAAGATTTGAAATTTCGGACTTTATCACAGTTTTCTCCGTCTTGTACAGATTAAGTTCATCATGAGCTAAGCTTAAGGCTTTCTTAAGATTAGAGAATTGATGGATCACCGTTTCAGCTTCCTTGAACATCCTTTCATGTTCCATGGGAGAAACCTCTTCCACCACCTTTTTCAAAATTTTCTTCTTTGGAATTGTTTTTGAAGGTGGAGCATTTGTAGGAGGAAAAATGGGACGTGAATACGAGCAATTTCCTATCTTAATTCTAGGAGTAAGTTTGATATTTTCATCCAACGTAAAATTTGGAAGTTTTGTAGAAACCTCTTTTTCTTCCATATCTTGCGACTCGA
This sequence comes from Adenophora triphylla var. japonica, assembly GCA_022495995.1. Classification (NCBI taxonomy): domain Eukaryota; kingdom Viridiplantae; phylum Streptophyta; class Magnoliopsida; order Asterales; family Campanulaceae; genus Adenophora; species Adenophora triphylla. The sequence continues at coordinate 26,003 of JAFEMH010004965.1, read as the reverse complement.
TTGACTCAGAATCTGACTCATCGGAAGCGTCTGCAATTAAGCAGAGATTAACCTCTTCAGTTTCATCATCACTTCCATCATCAGAATCTGTTTCAATCCAAGTAGCCAATTCCTTGGAATTCTCTTCCTCCTCAGCAACCATTCCCTTGCGGCGAGAAAATTTCGCAGGAGAGATTTTCTTTTTCATGTATTCGTATTTAGGCTGTGGACACTCAGATGCAAAGTGACCAGGTTTTCTACAATTGTAGCAAACTAGATCACTCCTTTTCTTTGTATCTCCAAATTTTAGAAAACGTTGCAGGAGGTTTGCCTTTTGAAAATGATTTTGTGAAAGGTTTTGAGGATTTTCTAAATTTTTGGAATCTTTTCACAAACATGGCAAAATCATCATCATCCATCTCGATGAGTGATGAGGTTGATATGGAAGGATCAGCGGTTTGATTGGATGTAGATGGTTTCTCCTCATGTTCCACGACGGACATGGATAACGATTTGGTTTTCCCTTCAATCTCTTCAATATGATTTAATTTTAATTCATAGACTCTAAGATTGGCGTACAAGTTACTTAACGACCAAGTACCCAAAACTTTGGAGTCTTCTAAAGAGGTAGCCTTATTTACCCATTTAGAACCTAAAGCAGATAGGAAAGTCATATTGATTTCCTTATCGGTTAAAGTTTTGCCAAGAGATCTACAAGCATTAACTACCTCAACATATCGGTCGTAGGTTTGACGCAAGGTTTCGTTGGATTTTCTCGTTGAAGTTGTTGTATGATCTTTCAACATCATATAATTTGCTTTCCTTGCATTCGTCATCACCTTCGAGGTAGCTCTCAATGGCATCCCACATCCGCTGCGGTTTTGAGGTACATCACTTTCTTTAGAGTTGATACGGGGAGGGTTCCGTAAATGATGTGCCTAGCCTTGTCAGTCTAAAGGCAACCAATCTCTTCTCTTCATCCGACCACTCATCTTTTGGCTTTTTGACTTCTGGAGTTTCAGCATTGGTGGTTGCATCAGTGTTAGCCTTCATTGGAATTAGAGGGCCATTGATCACGCACTCCACCAGCATTTCATCTATAGTTTCCAAATGAATAAGCATTCGGCACTTCCAGATGTCAAAGTGGTCTTCGTCCAAGATTGGAATGTGTGAATAGTTAACAGTAGTCATTATCTTTTTATTTGCCATATCGAATCGGCACACAAGCTGTTAAGCTTGAAAAACAGTGGTTTTAAAATGTGCTAGCTTTGATACCACTTGTTGGTCCCAAAGGTGGCAACAAGGGTGAAAATACAGCTAGAGGGGGGGTGAATAGCTGTTACAAATTTTTCGCCCTCTTTTGAAAACTAAACCTTTTGTTTACAAAATCCTCTTGCAGTTGATAATAGACTACACGTGATGATGTAAAATGCACAGCGGAATAAAAGAGTATAAGCGGTTTAAGAGGCGGTTTGTAAAACGCGGTTTTGCTAGGCGGTTTTGGTAAGAGCAGTTTTACAAACACGTGTGTTTTTGACAATGTTAACTCCAAACACTATTTCACAATAATGGATAACTATAAAGATCAAACAGAGACAGAGATAAATAATTAGCAAGCACAGAAAATATAAATGCAGTAAAGTATATGAACAAGCTATTTGGAGTGGTTCAATCGATAAACGATCTACGTCCACTACCAAGATGGTTAGTCTTGGATTTCTAAGAGAGATTTTATATTGAGTATTTGAGATTACAAAGTACAATAAAATCTTTTCTATGAAGAACAAATCCTAGACTATAACCAGTGTATCTCAAATGAATAAACTATGTGTTTAAACAAGTGAGGTGTGTGTGTGTTCAAGATCAAGGCTCTTTAAATCTGAGAGATGTAGAGCTCAATGATTCTTGAATGTGTTAAGGCTTGATTTCTGGGCTGGGGAATATTTCTTGAAGTATGAAGATAAAGATTCAAAGGACTTAGAATTTCTGGGCAGAGCTTCAACTTCTCATGAACACAGCAATTTCTCAAGATTCAAGCAATCTTCAAATGGTGAAGATTAGGGGTATTTATACCCAAGCATCAAGAAACTAGCCGTTGGATACAGCTGTTGTAAGGACAGTACTTGATGCAATCCTATTGGTCCACAGCAACCACTTTTGTCCTTTGGAACTGTTGATGCAGGAAAAGCTGATCAATGCTCACCTTTGCAATCAAGGTGGTTAGGACATCTGTCACCTTTTTAAGATCCTTGCAGATCTTGTCTGAAAAGTAGTCACGTGACAAGATATGGTAGTTGACTTTTGATATTGCTGACATGGATTCCAACGGTCAAAAGAGTTCACATCAAGTAGCCAATCATTGGGGCGGTTCTGGGGTCAAGCGGTTTGACATGAAAGCGGTTCCACCAGAAGAAGGATTTCCAAGAGTGCGGTTTGCACTTTGGTAATCAAGCGGTTTCAGATGAAGGGAATCACAAGGCAAAAAGGCGGTTCTGCCAAGCGGTTCTAGAAGGGCGGTTCTGAAACCCTTGAAACTGCAATCCTAAGATCCAATGATTCTTGAGCCAGTCTTCAAACCTAAATTTAACCTATTCTATAAAATGGACTTAGCTAAAAAATTGAAGTCTAAGCTTCATTACATAGGGTCCTAAAGTCCTTAAAATAAATAGGAGGTTATGGTATCAATCAAATCTAATAAAAAATAGGAGGGTTAAAATATGCATACCCAACACCCCCCACATAGACAGAAACCTCTTCTGCTCTATCTCACTGTCACTGATACGGCAGTTGGGGCTATGCTTGCTCAGGAGAAGAAATACTCTCGGGTAGAAAATGCCATTTACTTTGTCAGCCGAAAGCTGCAGAGGAGTGAGCTCAATTACTCAGCATGTGAAAAGACTTGTGCAGGACTGGTCTGGGTAGTCGGTAAGCTGAAGCATTATATGCAAGCCCACCCTGTGAACTTGGTCTCAAAAATGGACCCCATCAAGTACATCTTTGACAAGCCTTCCCTCTCGATGCGCCTAGCAAAATGGTCCTTCTTCTTGGCTGAATACGACATCAACTACGTGACCAGAAAGGCCATCAAGGGTCAAGCATTGTCAGACCATCTGGCGAACTTCCCCAGTAACGAGGATCGTGGGCCTGAACCCCAATTCCCAGATGAAGGGATCTTTGCAGTCGAGCCTGAGAACCGATGGCAGCTTTTCTTTGATGGAGCCGCTAACAAAAGAGGAAATGGCGTAGGGATGCTACTGGTTGATCCGAAAGATGAGCACACGCCCATAGCCCTTAAGTTGAACTTCCCTGCCACGAACAATGTTGCCGAGTACGAAGCCTGCATTGCTGGTTTAGAAGCTGCCTTAGAAAGGAATGTCAAGGAGCTCGAAGTTTATGGAGACTCAGCCCTGATCATCAACCAGGTCTCCAACAAATGGAAGACTGTGGACCCAGCGGAATCATGCCCATACGGAGGAGTTGACTGGACAGTTCAGAGAAGTGACTTTCCACTACTTGCCAAGGGAAAAGAATAGATTCGCAGATGCCCTAGCTACTCTATCCTCACTGGTAGAGATCCCCAAGGGAAAAGCTATAAAGCCCTTCAGAGTGGGTAGAAGAGAAGCCCCGGATTTCTGTTGTGAAGTAGACTTGGGACCTGAGCCTATCAAGGAACCCGGTACAATCAAATTTACCAGTTCCTCAAAGATGGAGAGTCAGCTTTCAGAGACGAAGAAGGTAGACCAAAATAAGGTGTCAAAGCCAAGAGCTTGCAAGCCCTGAAAAGGTTGGCTTCCCATTATGTCATTTTAGGAGGTAGCTTGTACAAGAAGCGGTACCAAGGACTACTCCTCTTACGCGTCTCTCAAGAAAGGGCCAAAGAGTTGATGTCTGAAGTCCACAATGGTCCCTGCGGTCCTCATATGAATGCTAGAGCCCTGATACAAGTGATCCTCAGAATGGGTTACTACTGGATTTCCATGGAGACAGATTGTGTCCAACATGTCCGAGCGTGCGACAAATGCCAACGGTTTGCCAACCTCAACCATCTCCCGCCTCATGACCTGTACTGCATGACGACTCCTTGGCCGTTTGCAACTTGGGGTATTGACGTGATAGGGAAGATAGCCCCGACAAGAAGCAATGGGTATGAATTTGTGTTAGTGGCCGTCGACTACTTCACCAAGTGGGTAGAGGCCAAGTCCTACAAGGTCCTCACTTCCAAGAAGGTGGCCCAGTTTATCAAGGAAAACATAATGTGTAGATATGGGGTGCCCAATGAGATCATTTCCGATAATGGGTTGCACTTTGAAGGAGACTGCGATAGGTTACTGTCAGAATTCAAAATCACTCGCCACAAGTCATCCCCATACAGACCTCAAACTAACGGAGCCGTGGAATCTGCTAATAAGACGCTCGAACGGATCATCCGGAAAATGGCCACTCGTGGTCGTGATTGGCCCGAAAAGCTGCACCTGGCACTCTGGGGCTACAGGACGTCTGTCAGAACAGCCACAGGAGAAACTCCTTTTGCCCTAACCTACAGGATGGAAGCGGTGTTACCAGTGGAGTTGGAAATCCCGTCATTAAGGGTCCTCCTAGAAAACAGTGTCAACGAAGTAGAATGACTACGTAGCCGGTATGATGAGTTGGCCCTGCTCGATGAAAGAAGGCTAAAAGCCATGGAGCATACCCAATCCTACCAGAGGCGAATGGCCAGAGCATTTGACAAAAAGGTCAAGGCCAGGGACATCAAAGAGGGTGACTTAGTGTTGAAAGTGAATCCCCCTACCAGAGATAACCCCCTGGGAAAATGGGAACCCGTTTGGATCGGCCCGTATGTGGTGCAGAAGATACTATCGGGAGGAGCCATGAATCTTGCAGACTGACGGCAATCCCTTTGTCCACCCAGTCAACGGTGATAAGCTCCGAAGGTACTATGTCTAAAAAAAAATAATAAAAAATAAATAAATAATAAAAGAAAAAAAAGAAAAAAAATATTAGTGCAAAAAGAGTAATACCCAGCTAGGGCCGAAAAGCCAAAAAGGGCGGTCTAGGCAAAAACAAATGGTTGCACATAAAAAAAAGAAGAAAAAATCCGAGTGCAAAAAGAGTAATGCCCAAACTAAGCCGAAAACCCAAAAAGGGCGGTCTAGGCAAAAACAGGGTTGCACATAAAAAAAAAGAGTTCACTGTAATGAACTACGAAGACCCGAGCCCCTTAGTCTTTCTTGTAAAAGGGGAACGTAGGCAGCCATTTATGGTTCGGTCTAAACAATAAAAGGGCGATTAAGTCTCCATGAAATGCGTCCTAAGCAATAATAAAGGATATTCAAGTTTGCATAAAATGGGTCCTAATCAATAAGATATCTCGAAATTTCAATGAAATTGTGTCTTGATTAATTTCTAAGATAATATCTCTTGTTCATTACAAGTTAAAAACTCCTTGATGAGTTCAAGCACGGTCTACTCTTGACTCGCTAACCCGCTACAAAGATCTAAAATACAATAAAATGCCTAATAAACTACCGTGTTTGCAAAAAATGGCAATAAGGGAATCCTAAGAAAAGATCCGTCGCCGTCATTCACCGAGTCTTCTTTGGTCTTCTTCCCTTTACCTCGACCCCGTCGAGTTTTCTTTCTCTTCTTCTCCAAGATGTCGGTCTCCCTCATCCCGATCTCCGGTATCCTCACCGGAGCCTCCATCAAGCCGGTGTCAATAAGTGCCCACTCAACACGGGCACGAGTCCGCACTTCCTCCCTCCGAGCCTCGCCAAGGGAGCGACTTCGTAAAAGCCTCTTATATCGAGCCTCCATATCTTTGATAAGGTCACCCGACCGGTTATGGTGACTCACCTTAGCTTCGGGCCTCCTCGAGTCCTGCTCGAGTCGCAGTCAGCCCCCAATAAAGCCTGACGCCTCTCTCCCAATATGACCCGAGTCGCTCCCATCTCTCTCATACCAATCCAAGTAGACCGTAGTCAAGATGGTACTCTTCCCGCTCCCGAGAATCGCCCTGGGTGGAAAAGCAAAGATACGTCCAAGCCCTCGAGAAGAATGAGAAGCCGGTCGGATCCCTCATATCTAATGGCACCACCTCCATGGTACGTATGTCCTCCCACCGCCCAACGGCTCCCGTAAGGCCCCGAACCGCCCGTATACCAAGCGTGGTATGTAGAAGGATGACCGCAGAACCCCGGAACCCTTACTATATAGGACTCCCGAAATGTCCTCCGGCCCGCAACCTCCAAAGGAGGTACCCACCACCGAATGTCCGAAGTGGATAACCTAGCCATCATCGCCTCCCGGGCTCACCTCGGTCCCGCCTTGCCGAGGAGAAACCCCTCCGGGAAATCACCCAAGGGCACTGAGTCGGTAAAGCCCCTGTGAAATTACCCGGGATTTTGCGCGGAGCGCGAAACGCGATTGTCTTTCGCGGAGGGTTGGTGTCTGAGACCTCGCTTCATGGGAAGGAAAAAATGAGGAGTCTCCAAGCAGTTTTTGTATTTTGAGCCCAAACGTTGAGAAACGGCTATTGAAAATGGTGTCGTTTTTATTGGTAGCAAAAACTTAGGAAAAAGCTTTGAAAATGGGGATCATTTTTATTGGCAGCAAAAACGAGTAAAAATCTTTTAGGACCAGAGATTGTTAGGTTCGGAGGTCACGTTACGTTTCGGGTAGAGTATTACGAGATCGCCCGAAACGCCTCGCATGACGAGTCTTTCTACCTTTCTCGAAATCGTGTGTGTGTGTGTGCGTGTTTTGAAATAGGGGCTTGAATGACAAGCTTAATCTTGGTTTGAATGTCAAACGTTGATTAGGTGACTTATTTGAAAAGGCGAGCGTTTGAATGACAAACGTCGGTTTTGAGTTGAAATGAGCGTTTGCGTGGCAAACGTCGATTTTGAGACGGAAATGAGCGTTTGCGTGGCAAACGTCGATTTTGAGTTTGAAATGAGCGTTTGCGTGGCAAACGTCGATTTTGAGATGGAAATGAGCGTTTGCGTGGCAAACGTCGATTTTGAGTTGAAAAGGAGTTCGAAGGTCGAACTCCGATTTTTTGAACCGGGAATGTCATTGTTAACGATTTTTACGGGAAAAATGCGTATTAAATGATTTTGAGTGTCAAATGGCAGCTTTTAGTTTGAAGATGAGCGTTTGGAGGCCAAACGTCATGTCGCGAGATTTGAAAGAGAGTTCGACAGACGAACTCCGGTTTTGAACCGGGCATTACATTGTTAACGATTTTTACGGGAAAAATGCGTATTAAATGATATGCAATCAACGAATCGGGTTGCGACTCGGACTTTGAAAATTAAATACTATCACGATCCAAACGGGTCTGACTTATAAATGACAGTATTGAAAGCAGTGTCAACGGAATCAAACGATCCGGAATCGTAAATGACGATCAACGAGGCCAATCGGCTCGAATTTGTAAATGACGATCAACGAGGCCAAACGGCTCGGATTTGTAAATGACAGAAATTAAATAACGATCAACGGATCGATCGATCCGGAATTGGTAAATGACATAAAAGTAAACGGAACGGGGTCGGAACGCCGTTTTAACCCGTGATTACTTCTCTTACGGAATGAGAAGAGGATCGAGGGGCTAAAACGTATCGGAACCCGTTAGACGGAGGCGTCTACATTTCGATAACGATGTTCAAAACGGTTGTAGCGACTGGCGCGTAAACCGAGACGGAATGAAAGATTTAGAGAGAGGGAGTTATACCTATGGCTAGGGTCGACTCCTTTGGCTCGGAAGGTGTATACGGGACATGGAAAGTGGTTCGAAAGGTTGTTTCGAAGTAGTAAGGGGCGTATTTGATCGAAATACGAAGGTTTCACGCGAATCGAGACAGAACGGAAGCTCGAAAGGGGTGAAATCAGTTTGGGCCGAGGGGTGTGGTGATTTTTTGGTGTAAAAAGTCCCCTTCTTCTGGCTTTGACAGCCATTTCTATTTATAGGTGAAAAATGCAGTAGGAGTCCGGACGGACTTTGCCTGAATCCAGGGGGTTTTGTGGTATTTTGAGAATTTGAAGGACTTGCTGGCAATTTTTAAAATGTGCAATGTGGAGTCCGGGCCGGACTTTTTCTTGCAAATCAGGGGTATTTTGGTCTTTTGGCCTTTATTTGTGATTGAAGAGTGACTAGAGGGAGGTGGCATGGCTGCCACGTGCCCTCTGAGTCACCAGCCATGTGGGAGTTCGTTCCCCGATCCCGGTTTTGTCCGTTTTTTAAAATAACTGTCCGGAAAATGTCCAAAATGCCCCCGGAAAGTGCCGAAAAATGCGTTTTTCAGGGAAAGCCATACTTTTACGTGAGTGTGAATATGTGCCCCAAATTTTTTTGTTTATTTTGGAAATTCACGCGAGTTTGAAGACATCCGGTTTAATTTGAAAAACGGAGTCGCCACGCCATTTTGATTACCTCAAATCTTTGAAAAAAAGGTTTTATGGGTTCGGAGGTTAAGTTACCCCTTGGGAAGAACGGATCGTCGTTCACCCAAGGTGCCTTGCCGGAGCAAGTCTCCCAAGATCCCATTAATCGTGCTTGCTTGCGTGCTTTCTTGTGTGCATGTGTTTGAAAATAAGGGAGGGAATGTCCCAAGTCGTCTTCCGGACGTACAAACCATTTGTTGGTTGTCGCTCGGGATTTCTTGAATTTTATGTATCCGGGATTATGATCCCGTCCTCATCTTGGACTTGTGATCATTGCATTTTTAACCTCGGGACTTGCATGATCGAGAGAATGACTCTCTTTATAGTCAAAGATGAGTTTCTTTAGAAAAGGAGGGTCCTTAGCCCATCAATCCTACACTTTAAGACGGTCGAGCTCGTATAGATGCTTCATACTCATCTTAAGTGATAATCAGAGATATAGGGTTCAAGGGTGTCCCTTTCTAAAGAAATTGTGAAACCTTTTTGGAAGGAACGATGTAAAGATAGGATCTTTTACACCGGTCTCTTCCAAGGTTGCTAATGGGGACATGGGGGAATGCATGTAAAAATGACATTTTTAATGAAAAGATGACATTTTTGGGTTGCAAAGGATGCATTTGATTTAAAGAAATGATCTTTATTTGCAAATGATGCATAAAGACATGATTTTTATGCAAAGGATGCATTTTTATGAAGAAATTGGGATTTGAATATGCAAAGGATGCATGAAGATTGTATTTTGAAAAGCATAGGATGCTAATTTGGGATAAAGATATGATCTTTAATGCAAAGGATGCTTGAAAAAGGTTTTTGTATGCAAAGGATGCATTTTTATCATAAAGGTTGAATTTTTACATGCAAAGGATGCATGAAGATGATATTTTTATTGAAAAATGAGTTTTTTAGGTGCAAAGGATGCACCTTTCATTCAAAGATTACATCTTTAATGGCAAAGGATGCCTAATGCATGCAAAGGGGGAAAGGGGGATAAAGATATGATCTTTATGATAAACTACCAAGTCCCAAGCAAGATAAATGCAATGTATGAAATGCTATGAGCAATTATAATCACATAAAGCAATTAGGATGCAAGGTTAGGGCGTGTGAGGTTACCAATGGCTTCCTCTTCTTCTTTGGATGGAGCTAGGAGGAGGACTTGATCTCGGGATCTTCAAGGAGGAGGGAGGTAGCTTCTTGGCCTTCTTCTTTACCTTCTTGGGGTTCCAGCACCTCTTGGGAGGATCTTCTTCGTATTATGAGAGTATTATGCTTTTTGTTGATGATTAAAATGGGTAGAGGGAGGCTCTATTTATAGGCAGTCTGGATAAGGCTAATGAAGCCGTGCGGCCAGAGACCTCGAGCTAATGCAGCCGTGCGGCATTATCCCTTGTGACTCAAAGATTTCTAGAAACATGCAAGGTGGCAAATTCTAGAGCTTCCTCCCAATTAAGAAAACGTGTTTCTTAATCGGGAAGCTTCCCTTTCACCATAATCAATTTGGAACAGTTATGAAATATTTCCGAACACTAGGAAGGTCCGGGAATTACCGGGAAACTTACCGAAATTGCCGAAATTTAACCTAAGGCATGAGCCAGATTTGGGTACTTACAGAAGCCCCTCGACAACGTCACTTGCAAGGCGAGTGGGGTTGTCGATAGAAAAGGATCCGATCTGGTGAATGCCGAGACGGATTGAGAGACCGAGGTGGTCGAGTGGCTGAACCTCTGGAAGGCTACCTACGTATCCCGAGTGGGAATCAAGCCAGGCCGTAGTTCAGAATAGATCTGCTGGGGAATGGAGAAGAGAAACTGGTCTCTTGCTGGGGAAGTAGAAGAGAAAATGACCTAAGAGGTCAAGCAATTGATCCTACTGGGGATATGCTAGAAGTGACCGATGTGGTCAGATATCTAAACCTCTATGAGGGGTTACTTCATCACTGATGAGTGACAAAGGAACAGGATGACCAAAGTGGTCGGATGGATGGACCTTTTATGAAAGGCTACCTACGTATCCCGGAGGAATCAAGCCTTGATCGTAGTTCAAGCATCACTAGATAGTTAGGAACGATGTCTAGGATCCTTGAGGGTTTGACAATTAATGGAGGCTGTCACCTGATTGACAATTAATGGAGGTTGTCACCTGAGGAAACTAGAGCTTACGTCACTATCGAGGAGATAGAGGTAGCTAAAGTTTGGAGAACTTGAGCATACGTCACTATTCGGGATAGAGGTAGCTTAAGTTTAGATGAACTTTAGCATACTTCACTATTCGGGATAGATGTATCTAAAGTTAAGAAGAACTCGAGCATACTTCACTATTCGGGATAGAGGTAGCTTAAGTTTAGATGAACTTTAGCATACTTCACTATTCAGGATAGAGGTATCTAAAGTTAAGAAGAACTCGAGCATACTTCACTATTCGTGATAGAGGTAGCTTGAGTTCGGATTTCGACAATTCGGAGGTTGTCACCTAGCGTTATTCCGTTATAACGGAATTAACGGAGGCGACTGGGAAGAAAGCTTAATTGCTTAGGAGATAAGGGACATCATCTGAAAAGGATGTTATCTCAGTTAAAGGATAACGGGAATTGTAGGCCCAAGTGGAAAGTCCAGGGGCAAAATTGTAATTTCTGCTCAGAGCGAATGAGGCCGCCCGGCATGAGATGGAGGCAAAAGAAGTCGTACGGCTAGAAGTCTGTTTTTTCCAGATTATTTAAAACAGATTTGAACGGGCAATTGGGCATTACTGCCGCCCATTCCAAAATGAGGAAGAGAGAGAGAGGAGAGAAAATTTCTTCAAAATTCTTCAATTCCCTTGCTTTCTTTGATCAAGAATGGATCCGGAGGGCAATCCTATGCCAAGGCAAGCAAGAAGAAACATCTCGGAAGCCGCTCGGAGGAGGAGGAAAGAGCTCGTTCGAACGAAGAGAAAGTATGACTTTCTTACGCCTCCATCGGAGCTTTATCCGGGGAGAAGAGAGCACAAATCGACGAACCCGCGATCGGTTGGGGTAAGCGTTCTTATTTGGCTCAATTCCGTCAATTTTAATTGAATTTTGATTGATTTAGGGCTTGACCCGAATTTTAGGAATTTTCTAGGATTTTCCTAGGATTTTTGAATGACATTGATGATGAACCTATGAGGCTAAGAACATGCATGTGCAATTTATTTGATAAATATAATGGGAATGACCCACTTTTTTCTCGAAAATAAAGTAAGAATGATAATTGTTTAAAGTGAGACGGAGTTCTTGCATGTGCTAGAACTAGGTCAAAATTTTGATTATCAATGAGAAACAAGATTTTTGGAAGATGAAAAGGATTCATGCATGCCATTTTTTGAAAGAATAATGCTTATGTGCAAAGAATTGTGAAAATTATGATTTTGTGCTTTAGGAAAGCAATGGGGCTTAACATGACGTGTTTCAAGTGATGAAAGACGCTTTTTTTTATGCAAAGGATGCTAGAAAAACTTTTGTGAATGCTTTTCTTTTAAAAATATGTGCACTTTTTGAAGATATGCATGCTTTTGAAATGAGATGAAAGACTGACACACTTCTTTGTTGTGCTTGTCTACAGGAGAACAAGTCTAGAGGACCATCTGAGATAGCAGTCAGGCTTTGGGAAAGGATGCCTGATTTCGAGAAGAATGGGGTGAATCCCAAGCAGTTGGTGCGGGCTACCGGCCTAGATCTTTTCATTGAGGCTATCGGCAGGGGGATCCACATCACCTTTAAGAGCAAGGGATTGGTCCAGGCCCTATCTGAGTTTTGGTGGGATAGCACTCATAGCTTCCATCTGAGCTGGGGAGAGCTGACAGTGACTCCTGCTGATTTCACGGCTATCACTGGTCTACAGTTCACTGGGAGGCCTGTGACTTGGAGGGACCATATTACAGCTGAGGAGTTCCGAGCTTTGGTCGGGTTTGAGTTGATTCCCAAGGGGCTAGGAATGGAGACGCGGAACGTCGAGGTGGCGCCCGTAACTGCATACGGGACTTTGCCGTTAGTGATGTGACTGCCCAGTAGCTGGCTAGAGCCTTTGTGTGGTTGATGCTGTCGGTCACCATTTTTGCTAATTCTGGGACGCTGGCCATGACTTGCCTCCTCGACTCTCTGGAGGATGTGGATGGGATAGGGACGGTCTCTTGGGGAGAGGCCGGATTGGCGGAGCTCTACTTCTCTTTGGACATGTACAAATGAACAAAGCTGCTTCCATGGACTGCTTTTCATTTGCCCTTGAGGTAGTCTCTCTTTCTTTTCTCTTTTCTCTTCCTGTCTTGAGACTTTTATGAGAGAGAAATGACCCTTTTTTGATGTTTTGAACATGCAGGTCTGGTTCTGTGAGGTGATCAGGTTCTTTCCGTGGAACCAACAGAGCGATATCACCATCTTCCCTGCTATGATCCGCTGGAGGGGAGATGCGAGGGATAAGTTCACGGGAAAGACCCGGATTACTTTTGATTACAAGATGGTGAGGCCGGTCATCAACAGGGATGGGCATGACGGAGTGGACTTCTACCCTCAAAGGTGTATCCGGAGATTTTGGCCGGGAGAAGCCATTGAGGCGACGAGGCGCAGGAGGTGGCTGACCTGGCCGACATGTGATGTCATATATTTGGGGGACCGCTTTCGAGGCAAAGATGGCCATGTCCCTCCATTGGACGCCATTACTCCCCATGATCCTCCAAAGACGGATGCTGCAAAATTTGTGGATTGTGCAGCAAATGAGATAGCTAGGTACTGTGCAGTGTGCGTGGTCACTGAGGAGTATTTTGATATGGATACCCCTACGCCGTGTTTGTGGAGTGCCGCCTCGAGGACGCCTACGTGCTAGTGAAGCCGGCGGTCACTGTGGATACGGGGAGGATGAGCCTATCGACCCGCCGATCCCTCCCGCGCACTCCGTCCTACGTGGTCCATGGAGTACCTAGGAGGATGAGGATTCCCGCCCCTCGACACTAGGGAGCCCCAAGATACCCCGCCACCCGACAAAGACTGTAAGTATACTTTTAGGGTCTTTCCCTTTTTTAGCTTTCTTTGCTTTTTGCAATTCTCGAGATTTTCTCGAGATTTTTTTTCTCTTTTTCTCAGTTCCACCTCGCACCTATGACAGATTGGTCAAAGTGTAATCAGTGGCCGGAAGGACATGTGCCGGCCCCTTCGAGGAAGCCGGGCTCGTGCTTCAAAGGCGGCGGCGGACGCGCAGGAGCCCGGCGCAAGAGAAGGCATGTCTGGGGCACAAGATCTACCTCATCGGCCTCGTAGTACTCTTCCAAAGGCCATGCCTCGGGGACGGGGACCCAATGCCGACATTCTCGGGAGCAACTGGCCGAGTACGGGCACGATAATGTCCATCTGTCCGATGTGAGCGACTGTGAGGACTTGATGAGGGAGGCTAGCGTCTATGAGCTGAGTATTGATGAAGAAGAAGAAGAATCGGAGGCCTAGGAGGTCTCTAGAGTGGAATTAGGAACAAAACAAACAATGGACATATTTTATGCACACTTTGTTTATTTTTTTTACTTTATTTGGGCGCCGATGGGGCGAAGACATTGTAGTAATGCTTTATTTACTTTTCTAATTTATGCTTTTTAAATTTGCATATTATCTGAGCCTTGGGGCAGTTTTTTGCTTGGAATTGGGGCTGAAACTGGGCCAAAATGATATATGATGATGTATAAATGCTTGAATGACTTCTGGACATGTTTTTGTACAGGTCTTGGTTGAGAAAGTGGGGTGAAAACTTCTTTGGGCAGTAACTTTGGTTACTGCAGATTTTTTTCTGCAGATGGCGAATGAGGCCGTGCGGTTTGGTCCTGAGGGCAAATGAAGCCGTGCGGCTCGCGCCCGTCCGAACCGGTTATTTTCTCGAATAAAAGCAAGGCTTGGCCATTTCATTTCATTTTCACTCTAGACTTGTCCCAATTGTTCCTGCAGCACATTTTGGACTTAAAGACACCATCTTTGGTCATTTTACGATGGAGAAGCCCGTCAGATTGCAAAGGGGGAAGCGAGGCCGTTTTCTGTCCGATCTTCAATCTTGGGTGAAGCACAACTTCCAATTTCACAAGGGGCTGCTTGATTCTTCCTTCAAGATCAAGTCTTTATGGTATTTGAGGGATCTCCCGCCCGATTGGGACCTTTTGAGAGCAAAGCAAAGAAGGTTTTGGGACGTCCGGAGACACGTCTACTGCTTTTCCTATAACGAGATTGTCCCAACGCATGAAGACTTCCGAGCCTTGATTGGGGGTCCCGAGATTGAGGCTATATCTATTCCACTGATCGGAGACGTGCCGGTGGCGGTAAAGCTTGCATCTTTTCTGCAGATTTCTGTGGAAGAGGCCGAGGGGATGATGATAGCCCCTGACAGATTGACCTTTTCGGTATCCCGGCAGGTTTGGGTCTCCGGCTATGGCTGCGACCACGGTGGCTATGGATGCCTTCATTCTCTCGCATATTTTCTACTCGTTCACACCGAGTCCGTGGGGACTGTCATGGTGGTCTCTTAGACATGGTCGAGACTCGTGTGGCCGGGAAAGACATTGTCCCACTGGTCTTGGGTGAGACATTGCATGGCATTGACAGGATGGCTAGGGAGACCATTTTATGAGGTCTCTGGGAGTCCACCGTGCTGACTTTTTGGCGCAGGAGAGGCTCTGGCTTTGCCAGGGGCTTTGCCGACTCGCCCTTGGGTGATTTCTCGAGAGGTGCACCGAGGCAACAGACTGTGGTAGATGGGAGCCGACGATGGCTAGGCTATCCACTTCGGACATCCGTTGGTGGATACCTCACCGGAGATTGCGTACTCAAGAGGATATTTCAGGAGTCTTATGCCGTGAGGGTTCAAGTGGTTCTCGCCGGGTCGTCCTTCTACATTCCCCGCTTGGTATCCAGCAGCTTTGGGGCATTACAGAGCCATTGAGCGATTGGGAGGACATCCGGACCATGGAGGTGATGCCATTGGACATGAGAGATCCAAATGCCTTCTCATTCTTCTCGAGGGCTTGGACATACACCGCTTTCCCACCCAGGGCTATCTTAAGGAGCAGTGAAGAGTACCATCTTGACCACTGCCTACTCGACTCGGTACGAGAGGGAAATGGGAGCGACTCAGTCATTCTCGGGGGAGAGACGCTGTGCTTTATTGGGGGCCGACCGTGACTCGAGTAGGACTCGAGGAGACCGAGGCTAAGGCGAGCCGCCATAACCAGCTAGGGTGACCTAATCGTAGATATGGAGGCTCGATACAAGAGATTGTCCGAGGTCGCTCCTTCGACCGAGACTCGCAGGGAGGAAGTGCGGACTCGTGCTCGTGTAGAGAGGGCACTTATTGACACGGGTTTGGTGGAGGCTCCAGTGAGGATACCGGAGATCGGGATGAGGGATACCGACCTTATAGAGAAGAAGAGAAAGAAAACTCGACGGGGTCGAGGCAAAGGGAAGAAGACCAAAAAGACTCAAATAATGACGACCGATGCATCTTTTCTTAGGATTCCCTTATTGCCATTTTGCAAACACATTAGTTTATTTAGGAATTTTTTTTTGTATTTTAGATCTTTGTAGCAAAGTTAGCGTAGTCAAGAGTAGACCGTGCTTGAACTCATCAAGAAGTTTTTAACTTGTAATGAACAAGAAATATTATTTTAGAAATTAATCAAGACACATTTCATGGAAATTCAAATGTCTTATTGATTGGGACCCATTTTATGAAAACTGAAATACCCTTTATTTTTTTAGGACGCACTTCATGGAAGCTTGATTGCCCTTTTTTATTGTTTAGACCGAACCATATATGGCTGCCTACGTTCCCCTTTTACAAGAAAGACTAAGGGGCTCAGGTCTTCGTAGTTCATTTTGGTGAACTATATATATATATATATATATATATATATATATATATATATATATATATATATATATATATATATATATATATTTTATGTGCAACCCCGTCTTTTGCCTAGACCGCCCTTTTTGGGGTTTTCAAATTTAGCCGGGCATTACTCTTTTTGCACTAAGATTTTTCTTTTTTTTTTATTTAGACATAGTATCTTTGAGCTTATCACCATTGACCGGGTGGACAAAGGGATTGCCGTCCAAAGTCCGCAAGCCTCATGGCTCCTCCCGATAGTATCTTCTCGCACCACATAAGGGCCGATCCAAACGGGTTCCCATTTTCCTGTGGGTTGTCTCTCGGTAGGGGGCTTCACTTTCAACACTAAGTCACCCTCTTTGATGTCTCGGCCTTAACCTTTTGTCAAACGCTTCCGCCATTCGCCTCTAGTAGGCTCGGGTGTGTTCCATGGCTTTTAGCCTTCTCTCATCAAGCAGCCAACTCATCATGCCGGCCGCGCAACCATTCTACTTCATTGACACCGTTTTCCAGAGGACCCTTAATGACGGGATTTCCAACTCCACCGGTAACACTCGCTTCCATCCCGTAGGTTAGGCAAAAGGAGTTTCTCCCGTAGCCGTTCGACAGACGTTCGTAGCCCCAGAGTGCCAAGTGCGCTTTTCGGGCCAATCACGACCACGGTGGCCATCTTCCTGATGATCCGTTCGAGCGTCTTGTTGGCAGCCTTCCACGGCTCCATTAGTCTCGAGGTCCGTACGGAGACGACTTATGGCGAGTGATTCCGAATTCTCGACAAAGAACCTATCGCAGCCCCTTCAAAGTGTGACCCATTATCGGAAATGATCTTGTTGGGCACCCCATATCTCGCACATTATGTTTTCTTTGATGAACCGGGCCACTTTTCTCGGAAGTGAGAACCTTGTAGGACTTAGCCTCTACCCACTGGGTGAAGTAGTCAATGGCTACTAGCACAAATTCATGCCCATTGCTTTCCCTCGCCGGGCTATTTTCCCTATCACGTCAATACCCCAAGTTGCAAACGGCCAAGGAGTCGTCATGCAAGCATGTGTCATGAGGCGGGAGATGGTTGAGGTTGGCAAACCGCCGGCACTTGTCACATGCTCTGACGTGCCGGACACACTGCTTCATGGAAATCCAAGAGTAACCCATTCTCGAGGATCACTTGCATCGTGGCTCGGCATTCATATGAGGACCGCAGTGGACCAATGTGGACTTCGGTCATCAACTCTTTGGCCCTTTCTTGAGTGACGCACAAGAGGAGTGGCCCTTGGTATCGCTTTTTGTACAAAGTTGCCTCCTAGAATGACATAATGGGAGGCCAACCTTTTCAAGGCTTGCAAGCTCTTGGATCTCCGACACCTTCTTTTGGTCTACCTTCTTCGTCTCTCGAAAGCCGACTCTCCATCTTTGAGGAACCGGTAAATTTGATTGTACCAGTGGTTCCTTTATAGGCTCGGGTCCTGTGTCTACTTCACAAATGTAAGGCTGGGGCTTCTCTTCTACTCACTCAAGGGTTTTATGGCTTTTCCTCGTGGGATCTCTACCAATGAGGCTAGAGTAGCTAAGGCATCTCGCGAATCTGTTCTTTTCCCCGGCAAGTAGTGGAAGGTCACTTCTCCGAACCGTCCAATCAACTCCTCCATATGGGCATGATACCGCTGCAGATAGGGTCCACGCCTTCCATTTGTTGGAAACCCGGTTGATGATCGTGGCCGAGTCTCCGTAAACTTCGAGCTCCTCGACATTCCTTTCTAAGGCAGCTTCCAAACCAAAGAATGCAAAGGCTTCGTACTCGGCAATATTGTTCGTGGCGGTGGAAGTTCAACTTGAGGGCTATGGGTGTATGCTCATCTTTCGGATCGACCAAAGAGCATCCCGATGCCGTTTCCTCTTTGTTAGCGGCTCCGTCAAAGAATAATTGCCATCGGTTTTCGGGCTCGACGGCAAAGATCCCTTCATCCGGGAATTGGGGTTCGTGCCCTCTCGTCTTCATTACAGTGGAAGTTCGCCAGTGGTCTCGACAACGCTTGACCCTTGATGGCCTTTCTCGGTCACATAGTTGATGTCGTATTATGCTAAGAAGAAGGACCACTTTGCTAGACGCACGAGAGGGAAGGCTTATCAAAGATATACTTGATGGGGTCCATTTTTGAGACCAAATTCACAGGTGGGCTTCGCATATAATGCTTTAACTTGCCGACTACTCTGCACTACTCCCGCACAGTGTCTTTTCACACGCCGAGTAATTGAGCTCACTTCCCCGCAGCCTTCCTACCGACAAAGTAAATGGCGTTTCTACCCGAGAGTCTTTCTTTTCCCGAGCAAGCATAGCCCCAACCGCCGTATCAATGATGACAGAGATAGAGCGTAAGAGGTTTCTATCTATGTGGGGGCATAGCACTGGAGGATGTACCAAGTATGCCTTAATCTGGTCAAAAGCATCCCGGCATTCTTCGGTCCATTCTGTGTCTACGTTCTTCTTTATGAGCTTGAAGATGGGCTCGCACATAGTGGTCAACTGATTGACGAAACGGCTGATGTACTGCAATTTTCCCATAAAGCTCATGACTTCTGTCTGGGTTTGAGGTGGCCTCATGTCCATAATGGCTTTGATCTTTTGGGTGTCAACTTCAATACCTCGCTCCGTGACCATATACCCAAGCACTTTTCCCCTTGTCACTCCGAAGGTGCATTCGCAGTGGTTTAGTCTCATGGAATGTTGTCTCAACCTCTCAAAGAACTTCCGCAGGTCAACAAAGTGCTGCCCATCCTCGCCTTTGGAGTGGATTATCATGTCGTCTACGTAGACCTCAATCTCCTTGTGGATCATGTCATGAAAAAGCGCGGTCGCTGCCCTTTGGTAAGTAGCCCCGGCGTTCTTAAGCCCAAATGGCATCACTGTATAACAAGCAAGTTCCCCACGGTGTGGTGAAGGCCGTCTTTTCTGGTCTTCCTCGGCCATCTTGATCCGGTTGTAGCTCGCAAAGCCATCAACGAAGGATTTGACTTCGTAGTCGGCATGGAGTCCACCAGATGTCTATGTTTGGCAAAGGGTAATCGTCCTTGGGCCGGCCTCTGTTCGCATCTCGGAAATCCACACAAATAGCCGCACCTTCCCATCGGGCCTTGGTGACGGTCACAATATTGGATAACCATGTCGGATATTCGATGACTCGATGAATCCTACCCACGTAGCTTCTCAATCTCTTCTTTGACCTCGTAGAGACCATTCCGGCTTGATCTTCCTCGCTCGTTTTTACCGGCTTAGCATCTCGGTGCTAGAGGGATTCTCGTGCTCTACTATTGAACCGTCTAGCCCCTGGCATATCCCCGTATGACCATGCAAACACGTCGCGTATTCTCTCGAAAGCAGCATCGACCGGCCCGTCCCGTTCAACCCCCCGGGAAGAAGTTTCCGATCTCGTGGTCTCTTTAGGTTCCTCACCGCACCCAAGTTCACACTTGTCAAAACCTCCTCAGCCTTGGGTCCGGTTTTCCTCTTTTTCCGAAACCCGCTTAAAGATTTCTTTAATGTATTGTTCATTTAGTGTGTTTGCATCTTGTTCAAATGATTCATTATTAACTCGTTGTTAAGTTTTGAGTTAATTTATCATTTGTTAAGTTGGCAATAAGAGGATACTCGTAAAGATCTATCATTTCATTCAAAATAAGGGGAAAGATGACATCGATTACATTTTGATAGTCCTCGCGTGAGGCCTTCGGATGACTCGTAGGACTCGGAATTCAAAGATTCCCCGACTCAACCGTATGGACAACAGGTGTTTGACACGACCGGATTGAGAAGGACGGGGTACCAATCCAAGCTCCGCGATCATTTGCCGTCTACCGGCTATCGTCCCCGAGAACGTCTCCCAATTCTTCAACTAAGATCTCTGTCTTAGTTACCAAAGTGAGGGGATCAAAAGGATTTTCACCACCATCTCCAATTACGGCAACTATCTCATCATCTCGAGCCGAAGTCGATCAAATCTCGGGATCCGTGCTTCTTCATCAAACAACCGTAGCAAGCCCCACTCACCTGCCTTCACTACCGGCGCCTTCTATCCGGCCGATCTTCTGAAGAGCTAACTCGAAGGCGCGAGAAGTCCATTACCCCGGATGCCGACTCTGACGCCGTCTCGAGTTCCCTTTGAAGACATACTGCTCGAACGGTAGTGGTAGCCCTGTGAATGTCTCGGCAAGTCAAGGAACATTCTTCGAACAGGATTGGCCGGCTTTCCTCATTTTCTCAAGATTCACCAAGGGTTTTCGTAAGGAGATCCGGTAATCACTTTTATCGTATTGTGTCCCGCCTTTTGTAAAGTAATGGGTTAGGGATAAACCTGTAGGGATGAAGCCGAACCCCTTTAGCTTTTCTCGCCATTCCGAGAATTCGGCTTGTACCCCAAGCCGTATCCGGTAGTCTGCTCCTTTGCATCGATGATGGTATTGCGACCCCCGAAGTCTTCTACCCAATCCAAGTCCCGTAAGATAACCCATTTTTCTCATCATTCTCATGGCAGGAGGGATTTTATCTGGAAGTAGTGGTGAGGTCGCACAACACACTTGTGCTTTGGAAGGAGCTACTGAGAATCCCGTCAATGCCACCCTTCATCATCATGTTTGATTTCCAAGATCGGATATCTCCAAAGGCCGGGTTCCTTCTACCGTGACACCTGTCTCCGTAAATGGTGGTGATAGTACCATCATTTGATCGAAATTTGACGCACCGGTGCAAAGTAGAGGCTACCCCATTTATCCGATGGATCCAGGGCCGTCCCAAGAGAGCAAGATATGAAATCGGAATATCAATCACTTGAAAATCAACGTCCATGACCTTTTTTCCGAACTACAAACTTGAGAGTAGCAATCCCCAAAACCGATCGTGTGCAAAGGGAGTCATAAGCCTTAATAGTCCGACTAGAAGGCTTCAAATCTCGTTGGTTTCAAGTCCAATAATTCCATCATCTTGGCCGGCAAGACATTCATTGTGCACCCTCCATCGACTAATACCCGTGGCAATCGACGCTCCTCTAACTCGGACTGTGATGTAAAGGGGTTCATTATGACTAGCCCCATACTTTGGCGTGTCCAAGTCGCTGAAGGTAATGATGTTTCCGTAATGGATACTTCCAATCATTTGGACGACCTCATCCGGGGTGACATCTACGGGCATCATGGTCTTGGCCAAATTTTCTTTCTAGCTTCAACTTATGAGGGTACGAAGAGGTTAACAGGACCACAAGGAGATATTAGCTTCGGGTACACTTTAACCGAGTCAACACCGGATCCTCTTTGTCGTAGTCTCGGTTTTTCTACCTCCGGCTTATAAGGCCTCTTATCTCGTCTTTGGCTCCGAGACGGCATTCCTTTTGTCACCCTTAGCCGCTCAATACTTCATCCGTCTGCATCGAGTCATCACATAGACATTAGATTTTCCCGGGTCATTATTCCTACCGGAGGATTCTCGTTAACTCTTTCAAAGTCGAGGCGGGCTCTTGCCGGCGTATGGCTAATTTCCGCCGATTAATCCGATTAATGGCGCTACCGGAGGCATAGGCCGCTCGAACCCGATCCTAAGTTAACGGCTTTCCGACCTTTTCTGAGTTTTGACTCTCCGATTGGCTTAGCAATTGGCCGGTTTCGGATTTACCTTCTCCGTTTAGAGCCTTCACAGCCTCATTCAAACTTTTCAAAGTCGCATGCAACAGAGTTATCACTTTCGTGGTTCGGAGCCCGGCGAATGACTTTCTCATCCTGGACCTAACAATTTTTTCAACAGAGCGGGATCACATTCCTCATCACTATCAAACATGTCCCTTCTTTCTCTAGGGGTCACTTTCCGACGGCATCTTTGACGTTGGCACAAACATTTTCTCAAGTGGGAAATTCCATCATCAATAAGAATTTCGCGGGTCAAACCTCATGGCGGGTTTCGTTCTTCACTGTCCGGGAAGGTTTTCTCGGGCTTTTGGCTTCGGGCTAACCACTCTCTACCGTTCCTTCCGCACTTCGACCGTGTCTTCATCAAAAGATCACCGCAAAGAACTCTCGTGGGAACTTTCGTCTTGACTTTGATGACCAATGAGGGCAAAAGCGTGTCGGGATACTTGACGCCATATAAGAGGTATCTTGGACTCCTCCTCCGACTGGGAATTACCAAGAAAACATCGTTGTCATCACATGACATAAAGGGGACTCGGGGCTGCCTCGAGACTTAAGACTCTTTCCAGTGGCATCCATACACTCTTCTTCGTACAAGGTCTCAGGAGTGACAACTAAACCGTAATGCAGTCTACTCTTCCTAATGAGAGTTTGGCTTCGCCGACGCTTACGTTTTCCGCATCGCGGGTGGAGCCCACTTTCCTCTTTCGCCTAGTGGCTTCAATTAAGTCCCTCCATTCGCCGACCAAGTCTTTGTAAGGAGTATTGAACTCTAAGATGTAGGACTCATATACCGCCCTCATCTAAGCTAGCATCATTTTCCTTTTCCGAGCCTTCACACAGCCGCAAATACACTTTGAAGTGATTTCATCCCCTATTCCAGTGTATGTGGTTTTCTACCTCATCTTGCCCTTTGGGTTTCACTTCGCCGACTCCAAGTCCATTCCTTCTACCGAACTCGTCATCATCACCGTAAATCCATCCATTCCTATTCTCATTTCCGATCGATTCTTCACTACCACCGTCCGAGAGATAGGCAAATTCACAGCGTTGACGAAATTAGAGAGGTCGTGGTGGTACCGGGATTTCTGTGGTAAGGAGATTTGGATTAGGGCCGAAAGGAGGGAAAGAGTTCCACCTGGGATGCAAAGGTCATGAGGGTGCCTGGGACCCCGACGGCTGGGACGCTGGGGAAGACCGAAAGGGACAAGCTTTGGCAATGGATTATATGTGGATGGAGGAGGGGATTGGCTATAGGCTATCTCTTCTTCCCTAGTCATGTGGTTACCCAAACCAAGCCGTTTCTTTGTCGAATCGGACATTCTCGACTCTCCGGATCGACCAAACCGAGGATTCTCGCGAATCGTCCGAGAATTCTCGCGCTAACAAGTCGCCGACCCGGTGTTCTCACCCACTTCTTTCTCGCAAGCGGAAAGGGATAGGAAAGGTTTAGACTCGGGTAGGTGTTTAGTCGAAGGCTCGTGCAATATGCAAATTAGAATCTTCCAGGGCTTACTTAAAACAAGTTGTCTTTTATTAATATCTATTTGGTTGGAAAAGGGATTTTCCCTTCTTTTCGCAACTACTCTAGATCCTCGGATCTGGGTTCCGTCACTACGTCTATAAGCCCTCGTATTCCACCTCGTATTTTGACCTCCCAGGTGGATGACCCCGGCGAGGGTCCTATAGGGCACGCGGATCCCACCGACCGAGAGTAAAGAACGCTCCTAACGGGTCTAGCGGGTCATAGGAACTTTCAACGCACGAGCGATGCGGATTATAGTCAAGGCAATACCGGGAAAGTCTCGTCCTTCTGCCTTGATAGAATTTTTGCGTAATTTCGCTGAGCGAATGACGTTTTGACTTTCGGTAATGTCCGAGAAGATAATAGGTATGGGTCGGGCGGTAAAAGCCTGATGACACAAAGGTCACATTGAACTTCGTTGCATACGCCGGCGTGGGTTAGAATCGAAGTCAATGCCGGGTCAAGATCTTGCCAATTTTTCCTTGTCGGAATTTTGCGTAGCTTCGCTGAGCGAAAGATCTTTTGATTTGTTGGTAAAGACTTGGTCTCGACTCTTACGCATTCCGTGCAGGTCAAAGTCAAAGTCAATGTCGGAGTCAAGATCTCGACAATTTTTCCTTGTCGGAATTTTGGCAGAGTTCCTCTTCCGTTATGAACTAAGGCTTGACATTTACGAGGGTATGCAACTGGGCTATATGACACGGACTAGACCAAAAACCAACCAAAAAAGTCACGGTTTTTTGAAACGTGTGACACCTGACCGTGCATCGGTCGACACCGGCCGCCATGGGGAGGTTGGGATGATTCCGTGCGCGCCCGGAGCATCGTAAGGCCGTCCGTGATCGCACTGAACCACCCTCGGGTTTGAAGGACGTGCGTGCAAAGTGTACAGGATATATCAAAGTGCGCGTAGTGTGCGATCTCCTAAAAATGTTCCTTTTGAGTTAAAACAGAGATTTTCGTAAATGTGTTTTAAAGGAATGATTTTCGGGACGGGGAAAATGCAACACGTAAGCACGTAAATTTTTCCTGGGAGCCCTGGCTCATGGAGCCGAATAGCCCCAAGCCGCTAGGGATCGCCAGTATTAACCATGATTTTTCCTGGTGGAATTGCCACTGAGGTCGCCCGGTCAGAATCCAAGGAGGATTGAGCCGTACGACTGCATGGATCAATTTTCCAGGTTCCACTCCTTTGCTATTTTTCGGGTTGTTTCCCGTTCAAAGTATGCACAGATTCCAAGATGCAAATGATGCAATGCAAGGTAAAGAAAGCAAGCACGATTAATGAAATCAGCGACGGGAGTCTAACCCTCTCAAAGGGAGAAGCTTTCTTTTATTATTATTATTATTTTTTTTTTCAAAAATATTTTTTTTCGAAAATGGGATACTGGTACGTGGGATTGTTAAACCACCGATTATCCCAACTCCCACATCAGGGAGTGTACAGGAAGGTTAAGTGGTTTCCGCCTATATACCGAGTATCGATCTTTTGTTTTGAAAACAAAGCTTTTCTCCTTTGGGATATCCCCAGCGGAGTCGCCAAACTGTGAATGTGTGCCCCAAATTTTTTTGTTTATTTTGGAAATTCACGCGAGTTTGAAGACATCCGGTTTAATTTGAAAAACGGAGTCGCCACGCCATTTTGATTACCTCAAAACTTTGAAAAAAGGTTTTATGGGTTCGGAGGTTAAGTTACTCCCTCGGGAAGAACGGATCGTCGCCACCCAAGGTGCTCTTGCCGTGAGCAAGTCTCCCAAGATCCCATTAATCGTGCTTAAGCTTGCGTGCTTTCTTGTGTGCATGTGTTTGAAAATAAGGGAGGGAATGTCCCAAGTCGTCTTCCTGACGCATACAAACCATTTGTTGGTTGTCGCCGGGATTTCTTGGATTTTATGTATCCGGATTATGATCCCGTCCTCATCTTGGACTTGTGATCATTGCATTTTTAACCTCTGGACTTGCATGATCGAGAGAATGACTTCTCTTTATAGTCAAAGATGAGGTTCTTTTAGAAAAGGAGGGTCCTTAGCTCCATCAATCCTACACTTTAAGACTGGCCGAGCTCGTATAGATGCTTCATACTCATCTTAAGTGATAATCGGAGATATAGGGTTCAAGGTTGTCCCTTTCTAAAGAAATTATGAAACCTTTTTGGAAGGAACGATGTAAAGATAGATCTTTTACACCGGTCCGTTCCAAGGTTGCTAATGGGGACATGGGGACGCATTTAAAAATGACATTTTTAATGAAAAGATGACATTTTTGGGTTGCAAAGGATGCATTTGATTTAAAGAAATGATCTTTATTTGCAAATGATGCATAAAGACATGATTTTTATGCAAATGATGCATTTTTATGAAGAAATTGGGATTTAAATATGCAAAGGATGCATGAAGATTGTATTTTGAAAAGCATAGGATGCTAATTTGGGATAAAGATATGATCTTTAATGCAAAGGATGCTTGAAAAAGGTTTTTGTATGCAAAGGATGCATTTTTATCATAAAGGTTGAA
>JAFEMH010004964.1:0-183898 GCA_022495995.1 Adenophora triphylla var. japonica | reverse complement strand
TGACGATTCAAAGTCCTCCAGCGTGGCACCAGCCGCCGCCCGAAGACGATTCAAAGTCCTCCGGCGTGGCACCAACCGCAACCGAGAAGACGATCCAAAGTCCTCATTGGCACCAACCGCAACGAGATCATTCAAAGTCCTCCGGCGTGGCACCAACCGCAATCGGAAGACGATTCAAGTCCTCACTCTATCTCGGCCGGAAGGCCTTAAACCACCCGATTAGGAAAATCGTAAAATTTCCATCCCGGGACACCACCACGTCCTCACAATTGACCTCGGCGGTCACCACATCCCAGGACACCACCACGTCCTTACCACCTGACCTCGGCGGTCACACGACACTTCCAGGCACCACCACGCCCACATACACTCACAAATTCACGACCTCGAACTACGGCCGGGCTTGATTCCCGCCGGGGATACGTAGGAATCCTATCACGAAAGTCCGGCCATCGACCTATACGGTCACCTGAGACACCACGCACTGCGTCTCCACATCGACCCATGCGGTCACGGGACACCACCACGCGTCACCACTCGACCTCGGCGGTCACACGACACTTGAGGCACCACCACGCCCGCATTCACAAAACACTCACCCCACACCCGAACTACGACCGGGCTTGATTCCCGCCAGGGATACGTAGGAATCCTATCGCGGGGTCCGGGCTTATTGACCTAGCGGTCACACTGAAAGGACACCACCACGTCCTCACATTGACCCTCACTGGTCACTTCCTCTCCCGACGCGATCCAGTTAGGACCCTTATCTTATCTAGCGACCCCCACTTCTTTCATAAGTGGCGTCGTCGAGGGGCTTCTGTAAGTACCCCAATCTGGATCACCCCCTTTCAAACACACGGGAAACACCGCAGACTCATCAACGCAGTCTCGGAGACCTCTGGCACTCAAAACCCTCTCAAAACCCTCTCTAAACCCCCAACCAAACCAAGGGAGGAGCCTTTCTGGGATAAAAAGGGACAAAAGGACCTTTCGGGAATTTTCAGGAAATTGGGAAAGCAATATTGGACCGTACGAACCTCTTTGTTGTCATAATTACTTGAATCTCCTTAAAGTCCACAATATTCCCTCAAATCCAGGGAAAATGATTACTCCCTGAGAGTTGGTCCGTGCGGACCTCTTTGCATCTTGAGTCGGGTCCGTACGGACCTTTACCTTCGCATGGGGACATCATCATTCCGAGAATATTCTCCATCATTGCGAGATTCCTCAAATCGAGGAAATCCAAAATTCTGGATAACCAAGAAGGTCCGTACGGACCTCTTTGCTCCGAAATTTTTACTATAAATAGAGGGCTCCCCCTCCTCATTTTCACACACCTCCCTCTTCTCTCTTCCTCCCTTAGCCTTCGGCTCCTCTAAGTCCTCTTGAGGCACTCCCGCCCCTTTCGGATGCTTCCGAGGCCTTCCGAGCTCCCTTGTGGTGCTCAGAAGCCTCCCCAGCGCTCCCGAGACGGCTCCGCGCTGCCCGAGGCACTCTCGAGGTACTCTGAGGCCCCTCGTGGTACTC
This sequence comes from Adenophora triphylla var. japonica, assembly GCA_022495995.1. Classification (NCBI taxonomy): domain Eukaryota; kingdom Viridiplantae; phylum Streptophyta; class Magnoliopsida; order Asterales; family Campanulaceae; genus Adenophora; species Adenophora triphylla. The sequence goes on along the minus strand of JAFEMH010004964.1, from coordinate 182,368 downwards.
AGAGGCCTTGCACTCGGTCTTTCCACGGTGTCCGGCTCTTTCCGAGTCAAACCGACGATCCCAAATCACGCCGAAACTCGCCCGAGTGACTCCTGCCACCACAACGCACGCCGAACCTGCCGCCCGAGTGATCCCGACGATCCCCACGCACGCCGAACCTGCCCGAACCGCAGCCTACAACCTCAACTCACGCCGAAACTCCGTCCGCAGACAACCCCGGTCCCTCCCGGGCAATCCCGATCCGTGCACCTAACGCTACTCCGACCTCAAACACCATTCCCCAGCGGAAGACAGGACACGAACCAACATTGGTAAGGCTTCCTTCCTATACTATTTCAATACATTTCCATACATAGCATACAATGTAGACATCCAGAATATGACATGCATTTTTAAAAGCACACACACACACACACAACATTTAAAGGATATTAGGGGTATCCGAAAGACTCGTTTTTACGAGGCTACTCGGAGTGAGCTCTAATATTCTAATATTCTCTTCCCGGGAGTCATCTCGACCTCCGAACTCAAAATCTCATCACACAAAAACGGTTTAAAATTATCTTTAAACTGATGCCCTTTTTCAATGTTTTGGGCTTAATAAAAACGGCGTGGCGACTCTACAAATGCGAAAACAAACGGCGAGACACCTCCAACCTGAAAACGCTGCAAAGCGGGGAAAAAATGCCAGATGCCGGGGCCGCGAGGCCTGCTCGGATCTGGGTAATTTCACCTACGGCCAATGAGAACACGGTAACATTTGAGCAAGCTAATTTGTTATACAAACTAGGCAAGAAACAAAGAGTTAACTTTGGGAGACTAGTATTTGCTCACCTAGCTGCATGGGTCAAGAAGAAAAAGACTTCCTCCTTCATTTTCCCTTCCCTTATTTACAAATTTCTTTTGTACCAAAACCTTAAGCCTTGGAATGCCGATTCTATCTCTGAACAGCCAGTCTATTACAAAATTAGCAAACACTTTACTGAGGGTGATAGGCACAGAGATTTGCCATGGGTTTTGGTTACAGATGCTCCTCCATTGGCCGCGCACACTACGAGTGTCGCCCCAAGTGTCGCCCCCGGCGACAACACTTCTGGCAACACTGCTCCTGTTATGGTTGATGCTGCTATGATTCTTAATTTTTTCAATGGTCAAGTGAAGCACATTGACTCAGTAATTCAGGGGTGGTTGGATATGCGTACTGACATGATGAAAATGGTGGATATGATTTCTTCCAAAATAGGGGGAGATCGACCACCAAGGCGTGATGATGGAGCTGGAGATGGAGCTGGACCTAGTGGTACAGCAGAGGGAGGTGAAGGAGCTGAAAATGCAGGTTGATGGTGGTTGGTTCGAATGGTTCTTGATTTTGGTGGTTTGGTAACAAAAACAATTTTCTTTGTTTTAGTTTGGTTTGTAATGCTTAAACAATTTCAATTTCTGTTTTTTTTTCTTTGTTTCGGCTGGAATTTTCTTCAAACTTAGATGGATGGTTTTTGTTGAATGGTTTGATGGTTGTTTAGATTTTAATAATTATTTTGGGTAGTTATTAATTTCGGATTAAGGGGGAGATTTTGTAAAATTTTGAGACTTTATTTGCTTGAAGGTTGATATTGCCACTTGTGTGAGTGTGATACTTGGATTGAAAAATATTTTCAACATTGCCTGAAGATTGATGTTGCCTCTATTAAAATCTCGTGGCATTTTTTGATTTTTAGTTAAGGTTGACTAACTGGTTTTTGAAAAGATCATCACATTGGTATTTTGTGAAGAAATCAGTAACTAAGGGGGAGATTGTTAATGTTAAAATCATGTGTTGCCATGAATGTTGTCCCAAGTGTTGCAAACCAGTGTTGCCACTGGTGTTGCCACAAGTGTTGCCATTTGGAATTGGCAACACTGAGTTAGTTAATGTATTTTTCACAAATATTAATGTGTAAATTAATGTTTATATAACAGTAGTTAGTCACCTTAATATGAGCTTGAAAAGAGCAACAGAAACTGCCCAGACGAGAGTTACGAGAAGAAGAAATTAACAAATAAATATGTGTTTATTTATTTAATTAATGACCAAGCAAAGAGATATTTTATTTAGATATTCTGGGGGAGAACAAGTCAGAGTACAAGGCATCCAAAGCTGAGAGGTACAAGCAAGAGAAGCAAGAGAAGACTAGGTCTCCTACATATGAGGCGAGTGGCTAAAATGGAGGAAACAAACTCCAAGCTGTTGCTGATCATTTTGAGTAGGCTTCAAGACTTTGTGGCCTATAAATAGTGCAGTGGATCTTCATTGAAGATCATCCAATTCAGAAAACGCAAATCTGCACAAGAAGTAGAATTTTGCTCTCAAGTGTTGCCATTCAAGTGTCGGCAACACTCAGTCCAACACTCGATAATTTCATATAGATTTTTATATTTTTGTGAGGTTTTGAGTGTTCATTTTCAGAGAGAATTCGTGTATATGTTGTTCCTTATATCAGGGTTCGTTTATCATTAAGGAACTTCTTCGACCTTGTATTGAATTCATATTATTAATAGAAAGGTCTTGCCTTTAAGGCACCCATCAAGTTATATATTTATATAACTTGATAAAAATTATATTCTTGTGTATTGCTTTAATTCTTCCGCTGCAAATTATATTTATTTCTATTGATTTGTGTTTTTCTAGAATTGGTGTATGTGTTGTTGTTAGTGTTGCCAACACTAAAGACAACACTTGTGAGTTTCGTCTCACCTTGTGAGTTTCACCTCATTTGTTCTAAGCCATAGACAATTTCAGTATCCACCAGCATGTCAATGTTTGGGAGGGGGAAATCGTCTTTTGGACTAGCCTTGTTCAGATCTCTGAAGTCCACGCAGCATCGGATCTTCCCGTTGGCCTTGGTCACTGTCACTATGTTGGAAAGCCATGTCGGATATTCAATCACCCTGATGAACCCTGCTCTAAGCATTTTTTCTATCTCTTCTTTCACCTGTAGAGACCATTCGGGCTTAATTCTTCTCAACTTTTGCTTTACTGGCTTGACTTCCGGGTCGAGCGGTATCCGGTGTTCAACTATGGAAGGGTCGAGGCCTGGCATATCCTTATAGGACCATGCAAACACATCCACAAATTCTCTTAGCATCTCAATCAGAGTATCCTTTTCGGTCCCTTTAAAGAAACTACCAATCTGCGTCTCTTTAGGCTCTTCTGCAGTTTCCAAATTCACACTCGTCAAAACCTCTTCGACAGCTTGGGCTCGATTTTCCTCTTTCCGAACAACCTGCTTAAAGATTTCTTTGATATATTGTTCATTCAATGTGTCTGCTCCTTTATCTAGTGAATCATTATTAACTGTTTTTAGGTTATTAGTTAATTTATCATTAGTCAAAGTGGCAATCAGGGGATACTCAGAAAGGTCCATCATTTCATTGAGAACAAAGGGGAATACAACATTGGCTACAACTTCGTAGTCTTCAGGCGTAAGGCCATCGGACGACTCTAGAGACTCGAACTCGACAATGAGAGACTCGAAGGACTTTACATAGGTTGACACAAGGGGACGGAGGACCAATCCAAGCTTGGTGATCATTTCCTTCTTGGTTGCGGCCGGACCCGAGAGAATTTCCCAATTCTTCGGTGGCATTGCTGTCAGGGGCCTCATGACTCGGGAATTGCGTTGTTTCTGTCCTCCTTCCTCGATCATTGCTACCATCTCTTTGACTGAACCGAAGTCGATCAGATCTGGTACCTGGACCTCTTCCCCGAATAACAGTTGCATAACAAGACCGTCCCAATCGTCTGAACGGAATTCCGTAACTTTGGCTTTCGGCATGGTCAGCTCAAACTCAAGCTTTGGGTCTTCTTGGGCAGTCGGGACCACAGTGGCAAGCTTGATAACTTCCTCATCGTAGGTGACATTATCGGGACTGGTGCCATTCTCAAGACTGAGCATATGAATGTAGGGATCTGCTTGCGGATACGCCGCGTCCTCGACCCCGGAGAGTCCTGATTTGTCGCCGTCTGACGGCTCTACCCAGATATAGGGACGTCTCGCATTCGCATGTGGAGCGGGAGCTGCTAGGGGAACATCACATCCTTCACTAGAGAAAAGGGGTTTAACGGGTAATTCCTCGTGGAGGACATCCCATACCACGTCCATGCATTCGAGACGAGTATGACGGTGCTTGTCGACCTTTATCACAAGGACTTCCCCGCCTGGCGGGGCCAGAGAGTTGGCTTGAAGAATTCTGACAAATCTTCGATTGGAGATTGGGGGTTTACGTGCCCGTATCATGGCGATGCTCAGTGTTTCTTTCCAGTCTGCCTCTAAATGTTGGAAATGACAATTGAACTTGATGTATCGGACAGCTAGTGCACTTTTGCTCAAGTACGCGACATAGTTAGCATCATTTGGACTACGAGGGATTACTGATGAGACTTGCCCTGATAGTCCCTTGGTCGATTTGAAGGAGGTAGCCCCAGTCTCTGGCTGCGGGCACGCTTGACTGCTGTCTCGGCTTCGTTCCCTATGAGAAAACTGTCCCCTCGGATGACTTCAAGATCTCCCTGATGGTTAATGAACTTGACGCATTGATGGAGAGTGGAAGCTATGGCTTTCATGTGATGTAACCAAGGGCGTCCCAACAGAGCTGTGAATTTGGACTGAATGTCCATTACATGGAATTTTGCTGGCACCATTTGGGTTTCGAACCAGAGCTCCAGAGTCACCGTCCCCAGGATAGGACGAGACGTGCCGTCGTAGGCCTTGACAGTCTGGGTAGATGGGATCATGTGCCTTTCATTGATGTGTAGGGCCCGCATCATGCTGAGGGGAAGGACGTTAAAGGCTGATCTGTTGTCCACCAATAGCCCAGGGAGTGATATGGTGTTGAGCCGGAGAGTGATGTACAGGGCTTCATTGTGCCCGGAGGCGTCTCTTGGCAGGTCTTCGTCGCAGAAGGTGATCATACTACCATACATCTGGGGATCATAGATTTGGTCCCTATCCGGAGAAGGGGAGTCATCAAGCCATCCGTTTCCTGTCTTTCTCTTGCAAGGTAAAGCTTTTTCTGAAGCCTCAAGATTGTGTTTGTGTTGAGGCTGTTTGTGGCGGTTGCCACCCTTAGCCAGCACATTGATTGAGTGCGAGTGCCAAACTGGCTTTGATCTTTCTTTGTCGGTACGTGCTCGAAAGCTGGACAAATTGAACCTTGGCTGATCCCGCAGGGGATTGGGCTTCTGACTGGCAGTGAAATTACCCAGATCTGAGGTACTCTTGTGTCCCAAGGCCTGAACTCTGTTGTCAGCAGGACTTTTCGGCCTTCTAACCCCTGTTTGTTCTAGAGCGGCATGGCCTGGAGGAAGGGAGGATTGGCTGGAGTAGAGCACGTAGTAATCGAACCTTCTGGATGGCTCTCCGAGTGTACCCACACTGGTATCACCGGCTTCGAACCTTTCTTTCAATTTTGGCTGGGAGGAAGCTTTCTTCTTCTTAGGTTGGCGGTCCTCGCTTATCCAATCTTGATAGTCCCTTTCGAGGCAATCGAGGCAGTCACAGATATCCCACCAAATGTGCTCGACAACTGGTGGTGGATTTGGGACCTCGGGTTGAGCTGTGCTAGAATGACTCTGAGTTGAACCAGTCTGGGGAGATATGCCGTTGGGCTCACCAGAAAGCAAATGGTTGGATTCTGCCGAGTAACGAGAGGCATTAGGATCCGGGGAAACAGGCACATATTTGTCCTTCAGGGGAACCCCAGTCAGTTGGGGGATTGCCAATGTTCCGAAATGACGTGTGGCTTCTTCAATCCAGGCCTGCTGTTTATTTTGGCGTTCCTCAAGAGCCCTGATGGCTAACCACATTTCCTTCGTTGTTCCCCAATCTTCATTCTCTCTACTGATACTTGCAGGACCGGTATCATCTTGGGAGGGGACGCCCAACGGCTGCTGATCCATCCTTGACTGCTGTTGGAATGGTGGCGCTTTGAACTGCTGTTTGGGGGCTAGCTGACCTGTAAGTCGACGGGCGGGAGTTCCTGCGGTGGTGACATAGGAAGCTGAGGGTGGCATCTTGGCATACCCGGGACAATTAAGAGTGGGAGGAGGACTTTCTTCCTTCTTTACGGTAAAAGTGCCATCGGGATTGAGACTGACGGCCAAACCATGGCTCCTGAAAGCCTCCAAAAGGTTGTCAATTTGAGCTTCATGTCGCGGTCTAATCTGCTCTACCAACTGGACCCAATGCTGGTCTGTCTGAGGGATTCCAAAGGATGGAGTGATGTTGTTCTCATCGTTACCGGCTGATGCAGACATTATGAAACCCGGAGCCGGAACAAATGGTGAAGCTGACGATGCGCTTGACTTTTCCCAACTGATCAAACGGTGACCCGGCGCCCGAAGCCAAGCTTTGTGAGGAGCTGCGGGGGAAAGACACGAGGGTTCAGATGTTTGGGAGTGGAGAAGGGTAGGTGTTTGGGCTTAGGGCTCATGCAACATGCAGTTATTTGTTCTTGTTTACTTAAAACGTATTTTATTAAACCTAAGCGGTTGGAAAAGATTGCTCTTCTTTTTCGCAAACTACTCTGATTCCTGGATCAGTGGGCCCCATCACTATTCCTGCGGATCCTCAACCTGTAACCCCGAACAAGGGTTCCGTAGGGCAAGAAGGTCCCACCGACCGAAAAGAAAAAACGATCCTAAAGTCTGGCGGGTAATCTAGTCTTAACGAGTATTCGATGTAAATTACGGACAAAGCTGACGTCAAAGGTCAAGATCATGTCCGGAGGGCTCGACGAAAAGTCGGCATGGTTCGTACTGATAAATGTCCATAATTGATCTTGACCCGTCGTCAGTTAGGCCGTAATTAGACATGGAATAATCATTAATCCTTGATGACTCAGTGTCATGCCAGGAGTCGGTGCATAAGTTGTGCCAGCCAAAGTCAAAGTCAAGGCGCCAGTCAATATCTGGTCAAAGTTCGCGGCGGAAAACCGGCATGACTTCGACTGATTAGGGTCCCCGAAAGATATTGACTTGGTATGCCGACTAAGGCTTGACAGGAAAGGTGTATACACAGACCGGGCACGACACGGACCAGACTAAAAACCAACCGGGTCTCGGACAAAGTGTGTCACGGATAAGTGCATGGTCGACACGAGGCTCCAAGGGATGTTTGGGTAGTCCCGTGCTCGCACCGAGAGGCGTAATAAGGTCAAACGGGCTGCTACTGGAATTTCTCCGGGTTAAGGACGTAGTGTGCAGCGTAAGGCCAAGTGTGCGTAGTGTGCAAGCAATCTATCTTCTTTTTCTGAGTAAAATAGAAATTTTCATATGTGTCTTAAAAAGAATGATGCATGCAAAAAATGATTTTTTTTTTGAAAAATTTTTTTTGAAAATCTTTTTTTTTTTTTTGAAAACTTTTTTTTTTGAATTTTTTTTTTTTGAAATTTTTTTTTTTGAATTTTTTTTTTTAAAAGCAAATGAGCACATAAGCACATAATTCAAACAGTTAAGGAAACGGGTCCAACAGTCAAAGATATCGATTCTTCCGGGACAGTCAAAACAACACGAAATGTGCAAAACCAACATACACACACAGTACAAATGGTTTCAAATGCCGGGACGAAAGTTTGACCCGCAAAAGCTTTTCCTTTTTTTAAAAAAAAAAACAATGATACCGGTACGTGGCTTTGTTAGACTATAATTTATCCCAAGCCCCGGGTTAGGGAGCGGTACAGGAAACTTAATGGTTTCCACCTATATACCAAATACCATTTTATTTTTTTTTAAAGATAAAGCTTATTTTTTTTCTATCCCCAGCGGAGTCGCCACTGTGATGATGCCACCGCGATTTTTCTTTTTTTGAAAAATCAAACAAAACGGAGTCGCCACGCCATTTTTATTTTAAGGGTCAAAACTTTGAAAAATGCCCGAAATTAGAGATTTGGGTTCGGAGGTCACGTTACACTCCGGGAAGAACGTTAGGGTTCACCCGGAATGCCTCGTAAAACGAGTCTTCCTAGCTTAAAACCATTTGTGTGTGTGTGTGTGTGTGTTTCTTTGGTTAAAATAAATGCAAACTGAGAAAACTAAAAATTGAGAACTCTTTGTAAGACATTAAACAAGTCCCATGATTTTTGGTATGATTTTAGGGTTGAGTTTTGGTACTCAAAAGACTCTTTGAAGTTGAAAGTCAGTTCTGCGAGATTGAAAAAGACAGTGGACACTTGATTTTAAAATGGATTTAAGAGTTTTAAAAATTCAGAATTTGAGGAAAGTCAGAGAATGAAAGTTGTTAAAAACATCTTAAATAAGGTTACTGCAAAATATTTCTATAATTGGAGATGATTTGATAGACCAAAACCCTCTGAAAATCACAGATGTGAAATCTGGATTTCCAGAGACTGCTAAACTGATCTTTGAAAAATAATTTGGAAAAGGGAGTTAGACTCACGTAAAAAATAAAGTAAAAATATGTCTGGAATTATATGGATGTTGGATACAAAAAGTATTTTGTAATCAACACCAAATTCCAAGTTTCACTGTGTCCAAAAAATAGGAAAATGGACTGAGGTCATAGAAAAATGCTACTGGACAGCAACATATTATTGAAGGAAAATGTGATTTTAAGGGTTTTGCATCCATGCTTTGTCCCCATTTACTTAGGCTTTGATTAGTGATCACTAAACATGTTTAGTGGTGATCTACTATATCAAGCCATCCTTAGGGTACATTAGGACTTGAAAGCATTTCATTTGCTTGGGATGGGGAGATTTAACATGAAATAAAGATTTATGTATGAAAGTGATTTTAAGTCAAGGGTGTATCAAATTTAGAGTGGATTTCTAAGGTGGTCATTAAGATAACCATCCTTGAGATCTTTGAACTCAATGTATCAACTTCACCCTTTTTGTAACTTAAGAACCTTAAATATCTTCATCCATGGAAATTGTTCCAAGGTGAAGATCTTAGGTTAGGAAAACACTTTCAAGGAAGTAAGAAACAATTTGGACCTTTTAAAATGGTCATCCATGGAAATTTATTCCAAGATGACTTCATTTTAGGTCAAGGAAAGACTAATAACATGAAATGAGAATGTGGACCATTTAGTATGATCATCCATGGAGATGAACTCCAAGGTGACCACACCTTAGGTCAAGTAACAACTATTTTATGTAAGACAACAATTTAGAAGGAATGTTGATCCTTGTAGAGAATCATCCATGGAGGTGAACTTCCATGGAGATTCTCTTGGACAACAAGTGGAAGAACAAGTTACATCTTTAAAGTATGAGATGTATGCATGGATGAGGGAGGTTTAAGGTAAGGAGAAGGAGGGTTTACCAATGGTGGTATCCTATCTTCCTTGGATTTGTGTTTAAGACTTGAATTTGAGAGTGTTTAGTGAGTGGGATTTGGGAAAATGATTAAGAAAAAGGTGGCAATTCAAGGGAATTCCCACTGTTTTCTATAATATTTTCGCCAGGATGCTGTTGTGAGTGAATTATTGTTGTTAAAAATGAGACTAAGGGGCTCTATTTATAGGCCACTGGAAACTTCAAAACCATCCGGGCGGATATGTCTGAAGGCGTGCACTGTTCATTAAATGCTGATGCAGGCTTTGGACAAGAGGAATAAAATTTTCAAATACTCAACCAGCTGTTATTTACAGATTGCTGATTTCGGAATTTTACCCTTTGTGAGATTCCTTACCTTGTTTAACTCCAAATAGAAATCCCCAACTTATCCTTGCTTTGTTAGAAAAGTTAGGTTTTGTTAGAAAAGTTAAGGTTTAGGTTAAGGATGTTAGGGTTTTGTTAGTTTTTTAACGAAAATACTAACAACTCAAATTGGAGCACTTACAACCAGTACAGTACTTGCTACAGTTGTTCCCAACGGCTACTTTCTGGTGCTTGGGTATAAATACACCAATTCTTCAACATTTGAAGTTTTCTTGAGAAATTGATTTTACAGTGAGTTCATAGAAGATTGAAGCTATTCCCAGAAATATTCAACCCTTTGAATCTTCATCTTCTTCCTTCAAGAAAATATCTCCAGCCTAGAAATCAAGCCTTTAACACCAAGATTTCTTGAGCTCTATATCATACAGATTCAAAGATCCTTGATTCTTGTTTATCACACACACACCTCACTTGATCAATCACATAGATTAACTCATTGAGATACACTGGTTATAGTATATGATTTGATCTTCATAGAATAGATTTTAAATCTGAGTTTGATTCTTGTACTTTGTAATCTCTCTCATACTATAAAATAAAATATAGCATTAGAAAATCCAAGACTAACCATCTTGGTAGTGGATGTAAATCATTTATGATTGAACCACTCCATATATTTTGTTCTTATATTTCTGCATTTTTTACTTACTGTTCATCACTAATTATTTTGTCCTTATCTGTTTGATCTTCATATAGGTTATCCATTGTTGTGAATTGTGTTTCTAGTTAATCTTATCAAAACCTCACTTTACTGTTTCGTAAAACCGCACACAAAACCGCACCTCTAAACCACACTTATAAACTCAAAGAAATTCCGCTGTGCATTTTACAATCCTACTTGCAGTTTTGATACACTGCAAGCAATTTTGTAAGCAAGAGGTTTAGTTTTCAAAAAGAGGGCGAAAAATTTATAACAGCTATTCACCCCTCCTCTAGCTGTTTTTCACCCTTGTTGCCACCTTTAGGAACAGCAAGTGGTATCAGAGCAAAACACATTTATAAAACTTCTGTTTTTTAAGCTTAACATCTTGTGTGCTTGCTATGGCAAACTCAAAAACCATGACAACGGTTAACTACTCACACATTCCTATTCTGGATGAAGACCACTTTGACATCTGGAAGGTCCGAATGTTAATCCAGTTGGAAACCATTGAAAAATGCTAGTGGAGTGCGTGACAAATGGCCCCTTTGTTCCTATGAAGTCCAACACCAATCCAACCACCAGTGCTGAATCGCCAGAGGTCAAAAAGCTGAAAGCTGAGTGGACTGATGAGGAAAAACAATTAGTTTCTTTGGACAGCAAAACAAGATTCATCATTTCTTGAACCTTGCCCATTTCAACTCTTCAAAAGGTAATGTACAGTACAACCGCAAAGCAGATGTGGGATGCCATTGAGAGCTACCTTGAAGGAGATGATATTTGCAAGGAAAACAAGAGATATGATGTTGAAAGATCCTACAACAACTTCAACAGAAAATCAAACGAAACCTTGCGCCAAACTTATGATCGCTACGTTGAGGAAGTTAATGCTTGTAGATCTCTTGGCAAAGTTTTAACTGATAAAGAAGTAAATATGACTTTCCTAGCTGCTTTGGGTTCGAGATGGGTGGTTAAAAAGCCACATCTCTTGAGAACTCTAAAGATTTAAATACTTGGACGTTAAGTAACTTGTATGCAAATCTTAAAGTCCATGAGCCTAAATTAGATCATATTGAAGAAGTTGAAGGGAAAAGAAAATCACTTTTTATGTCCGTAGTGGAACATGTTGAGAAACCATCTACTTCAAATCAAGCCTCAGATTCTTCCATCTCAACCTCATCACTCAATGATATAGATGATGATGAATTTGCCATGTTTGTGAAAAGATTTCAAAAATTTTGAAAATCTTCAAAACCATTTTCTAAATCATTTTCAAAAGGCAAAACTCCAGCAACTTTTTCCAAGGCTGCTGATACAAAGAAGAAGAGTGATCTAGTTTGCTACAATTGTAGAAAATCTGGTCACTTTTCATCTGAGTGTCCACAGCCTAGATTTGAATACATGAAAAAGAAAACCTTCCCTGCGAAATTTTCTCGTCACAAGGGAATGGTTGCTGAAGAGGAAGAGAACTCAAAAGAGTTAGCAACTTGGATTGAAACAGATTTTGATGAAGGAAGTGAGGATGAAACCGGAGAGGTTAATCTATGCCTTGTTGCAGACGCTTCTGATGATTCAGATACTGAGTCAGTCGAGTTGCTTGAAATGGATGAAGAAGAGGTTACTCTAATGAGAACCAAAACTAGAGAGGATGATGAAGTGAAACTTACTCCTAGTATTAAAATTGGGAATAGTTCTTACTCACGTCCCATTTTTCCTTCCAAAAATGCAACACCTTCAAAAATAATTTCAACTAAGAAAATTTTGAAAAAGGTGGTGGAAGAGGTTTCTCCCATGGAACATGAAAGGATGTTCAAAGAAGCTGAAGTGATGATCCTTAAATTTCAAAATGTTAAGAAAGCTTTGTCTTTAGCAAATGGTGAAATTACACAGCTTAAGGCGGAGAAAACTGTGCTGAGGTCTGAAATTTTAAATCTTAAAGACCAAGTAAGAAGTATGTCTCCTCTTACTGATAAAAACCTCATTCTTGAAACTAAGGTATCTGCACTTCAACTTAGAAACGATGACTTGGTTGCTCAAAACAATGACCTCCAGAAGGTAATTGATGAGTGGACCAAATCACGTGTCACCATGGATCAAATTCTAGAATACCAAAAGGATAGTGGTGATAAAGAAGGCCTGGGATTCCATACTGGTGAAAAGTTGAAGTGTGCATCCTGTTGTGAAAAGGACGAGGAATTTTCTAAACAAACTCAAGAAATTCCTAAGGAAAAGCATTCCATTTCAAAGGGTAAAGGACATGAACCAAAGGCTAAACTTAATTTCCATTATGTCTACCCTAAGAAGCAATTTGGGAAAAATTCTCAAATGAAAAAAAAATTCCGAGGATGAAACCGCAGAGGAGGTTCAAATTGCGACTGACCGCACATCTACTTCAACCGCACATTCTGAAGTAGGTTGTGCAGCTGACTGCATGGCTGACCTCCCTTCTTCTTCGACCTCACCTCCTGCTTTCAAAAGCAAGGGGAGCGTTCTCAGAAAAACTGCGATCAAACAAAAAATGACCACCTTTGTGAAGGCCAAAACCGAAATTCCAAAAATGAATGCTAATCCCAAGAATATTAAAGAGTTTGTAAAACCTCATGTTGCTAAAAGCTTTCATCACTGTTCTGTGTATGATGGTTTAGGTCACAAGGCTTCAGAATGTCTTTTGAGGTTCACACTCAATGCAGAAAGAATAATCCTCCTTCTGTCAAACAGGTATGGGTCATCAAAAGATGCTAACCTCAGGACCCAAAAGAATAAAGGGGACCTCATTATTAAATGTTTATTTTTCAGGTCCTCTGCTTAATGGCTAGTCACTCCAAGAAAAATGAATGGTATCTTGACATTGGCTGTTCAAGACACATGACTGGAGATAGATCTTTACTTAAAGATGTCATTGAAGCCAGCGGTCCATCTGTAACCATTGGTGACAATAACAAAGGCAAGACCATTGGGTATGGTATTATACGGAGAGGAAACCTAACCATTAAGAAGGTTTCTCTTGTTGAAGGACTCAAGCACAACGTCCTTTCAATTTCTCAATTCTGTGACAAAGGAATGCATTGAAACTTCACATCCTCAAATTGCTTCATTAAAGATAGCATTTCCGGAGTCACACTACTCACAGGGATTCATAAGAGTAATATTTACATTTTTGATTTAAATTATACATGTAGTATTACTAATCTCTGTTTTGTAGCTAAAAATGTGAGCGAAAATAGTTGGATATGGCACAAGCGGTTGAGCCACTTGAACTTCAAGTATCTTGCAAAGATTGGAAGGAAAAACCTCGTTCGCGGTTTACCCAAAGTGACTGACCACCATCTAGAGAAATGCAGTGCATGTTAACTTGGTAAACAAACTGCGTCGTCTTTCACCAGCAAGACCGCACCCTCAACTGCAAGATGTTTACAACTGCTTCACATTGATTTGTTTGGAACCGTCACCACTGCCAGCATTGGAGGAAATAGATATACTTTAGTGGTAGTGGATGATTATTCAAGATATACATGGGTTGAAATGATGAGCACAAAAGATGATTGCTATGAAATTCTAACCTCACTCTTTAGACGGCTCCAAACCCAAAAAGAAGACGACATCATTAGTGTAAGGTCTGATGATGGAACAAAATTCAAAAACAACGGTGTTGCTCAATATTGTGATGACCATGGAATTGATCACAATTTTTCTACGACTGGTATTCTACAACAAAATGGGGTTGTGGAAAGAAAGAACAGGACATTGATTGAGGCTGGAAAGACAATGATATCTGAAGCAAAGCTTCCTCAGTACTTTTGGGCTGAAGCAGTCAACACAGCATGCTTCACTCAAAACCGCTCCCTCATCAACAAAACCTATAACAAGACTCCACACGAACTTTAGAGAGGAAGAACCCCCAGCATTGCTCTCTTCAAAATCTTTGGTTGTAAATGCTTTATCCCCTACAATGGAAGAGAAAACAGAGGTAAATTTGGAGCTAAGGATGATGAAGGTATTTTTGTTGGGTATGCTAAACATTCAAAAGCTTTTCGTGTTTTTAATAAATCTAGTTTAAAGATAGTAGAATCTGTCCATGTTACTTTTGATGAACATTCTCTTCTTGAGCCACATTTGACTCCAAATGTTGCTAATGATTTTGTTGAGACTAATGAAACAGGTGAATTTTCTAAAACCGCACCTGAACCTCAAGAACCGCAAAATCCATCAACTCAAGAAAATCCATCAATCTCAAATGAATTTCCCTCAAACAATTTTGAAACCGCACCTGAAGTTCCTATTCCAGATGCAACCTCAAGGGAAAATTTTGATGAGAATTTACCCATTCAGCTAGTTGAACCTCTTCGTCAACTTACATTCAATGACTTCACTGAAGGATCTAACGATGTTCCAGTTAAATATCTTCAGCAAACCTCAGTTCAATCAGACTTACCGCCTGAGGTTCGTGAAGTCAGCAGTCACCCTCTCACAAATGTGATTGGTGATTTATTTTTCGGAGTTCAAACAAGGAGATCAAACTATGATGAGCATACTTCTTTGTTATCTCAAATTGAACCCAAGAAAGTTGATGAATCACTCCAAGATTCCAGTTGGGTCGTTGCTATGCAAGAAGAACTCAACCAATTTAAAAGATGTAAGGTTTGGACATTAATGCCTGGACCTCATGATCAAGGAGTGATAGGAACAAAGTGGGTGTTTAGAAACAAGATGAATGAGAATGAAAGCATCACCAAAAACAAAGCAAGATTGATTGCACAAGGATATAGGCAAGTAGAAGGAATTGACTATGACGAAACTTTTGCTCCAGTTGCAAGACTAGAAGAAATCATAATTTTTTTGGCCTACGCATCTTACAAACGTTTCAAGCTATATCAAATGGACGTTAAGAGTGCTTTCCTCAAAGGTAAACTTCAAGAAACCGTGTACATTGCTCAACCTCCTGTATATGAAGACTCCAAATTTTCAAATCATGTCTATAAACTCCAAAAGGCTTTGTATGGACTCAAACAAGCTCCAAGGGCATGTTATGAGACTCTATCTAAATTTCTACTAGAAAAATGCTTCAAATGCGGTAAAATCGATACAACTTTATTCATTGCTAAATATAATAATTATTCATTACTTGTTCAAATTTATGTTGATGATATTATTTTTTGCTCTACTAATGAATTATTATGTAAGCATTTTGAAAAGCTAATGAAAAGCAAGTTTGAGATGAGCATGATGGGAGAATTGACATTCTTCCTCAGGCTTCAAATCAAACAATATGAAAAAGGAATCTTACTCAGCCAAGCCAAATACACAAAGGAGTTAATCAAGAAGTTTGGACTGGAAAATGCAAAAGCATACGATACCCCCATTGGCTACCGGCAATAAACTAGATAAAGATCTAAAAGGTAAGAAGGTTGATAAAACCTTATATTGAGGTATGATTAGCTCATTATTTTATTTAACTGCTAGTAGACCAGATATTATGTTTAATGTTTGTATTTGTGCTCGCTATCAAGCTGATCCTAGAGAAGCACATTTAAGTGCGGTCAAACGTATAATCCGCTATCTCTCTGGAACTACTAATCTTGAACTTTGGTATTCCAAAGATTCGAATTTCGATCTTGTAGGTTATTCAGATGCAAATTATGCAACTTGCACCATTGAAAGAAAAAGCACTAGTGGAACTTGTCACTTCCTTGGAAATAGACTAGTTGCTTGGGCCAGCAAGAAGCAAGCTTCAATTTCAGTGTCAACTACAGAGTCTGAATATATTGTTGCTGGAAGTTGCTGCTGCCAAATTCTTTAGATGAAGCAACAGTTGGTGGACTATGGGATTGATGAAGGAAACTGCTCAATCATGTGTGATAACACATCAACAATTTCAGTCTCCAACAACCCTGTCATGAACTCAAAGACCAAACACATAGACATCAAGTATAACTTCCTCAAAGATCATGTGGAAAAGGGGAACATCCATTTAGAGTATGTGGGGATAGATAATCAGATTGCTGACATCCTCACCAAAGCTCTTGACTCCAAAAGGTTCTCTTTTCTTAGAGGAGAAATGGGTATGCTTGAATTTAAATAAGTCCATAGTTTTTAAAATTAACTTGTTTGTTAAGTATGTGGATTTTAGGTTAAATTCCTGTTGAGGTTTCAAAACCTCACCCTTGTTGAAACAGCGTGGATAAAACCGCATGTAGTCAACTGCGTGGATAAAACCGTATGCAGTCAACCGCATGTATCAAGACCGCATAACCAAAACTGCGTTTCAACACTTGGAAAATTTTCAATAATTTTCATTTCAAAGCTTTAAAGAAGCTTCAAGGCGGTTTGATATTTTCAAAAAAAAAAATTCAAACCGTATGCCACGTGGACCCAGGTAAGTCTTCTATATTTATTATTTGGTCCTTATTTTGGCATAAGGGTATTTTGCAAATATTTTTCCAAGTTTATTTAAAATTTAAATGCATTTAATGCAAAAAGAATATTTGCATTAAAAACCCTCTTGTCAGTCGTCATAGGACAGTGTGCAGAAGTTGAAAGGGTACAACAGTTAGTGAAACCATCATCACCTTTCTGCACACCAGCCTAGTCACCACCTATATAAACCCATTTTTGTGCAGCGATTGACTCTTTACATGCCAACTCTCTATACTTATCACTATTCACTTTCTCTCTCTATACATCACTCTCTAAAAATCTTTATTTTCAAAAACTGAAAAAAGTTAATGGCTCCTAATAGAGATAGAGATACTACAATTCCTAGAGTTCTTAAGAAGGCGTTCAACTATATGGTATGATTTCTAACCCTAAATCTTTGATTACTACAAACTGCCATGGATGAACACAGTAAAAAACTATTCGTATGTCGTTTTTGATTTAGGTTGATAGATTCTTCATTTCTTGCTCATTTTGTTTAAAATTTGTTGGGTTTTGCTCGTTTTGATGTTTGGAATCTATCTATGTTTTTTATTTCATGATCTAAACATCTAAAGGTTTCTGATTTTGGAAATTTCAGTATAAGGGTTTTCGAAGCCCATTTTTGTGTTCTTCATGTTTCTTAATGATTCTGAGTAAAAGTTGTAATTTTGATGTTATATTATTGTTCTACAACTTGTTAGGATCATTTTGATATGCTATTTGATGATTTTGGTGAACTTTTGATGTATCTTTGTTCTTGGTGTTCTTCATATGTTCATATGTACTATTCATGACGTTTTCAGAAAATTCATTATATGTTGCTCTCATGATTTTCAAACTATGTTTTTTTTTCATACTTAGAAAAATTTTGAAAAATTCTGTATTGAATATGCCTGGAACCTCATCTCTCAAAAACCACATGCTTCATTAGGTTAAACCGCATAGGTTAAACCGCACGTTGAAAATGCTTGTTTAAAACCGCATGATTCATTTTAGATTTTAAATCGCATTTCTTTTAAAACCGCATGCTATTTTTTCTTTGTCATTTGGCATTCTCATATTTTACTTAGTATATAGGCTGGAAATCATGACATTCCCTATAGGCAATTCTTGGAAGTATGGGATAATTTTGGATTACAACGTCACGTACTGGTAAAATGTTCTTGCTGGATGCTATGCTCAACCGCTTTTCATTTGAAACCGCATGCCTCTTCCCATACTTAGTAAATTTCTTGTCACATTCATAGTTCACTTGGAGTTGAGAAATTTCACTTTCTCAACCGCACTATTGCTAAACCGCATAAGTGCTTAAACCGCATGTGTACTATGACTTATTGATAAATGAATCTAACTTGTACATTTCATTATGTAGGATCCCCAATTTTTCTTACCTGGTTGGAAATTTAAAGAGGCTGAGCTGAAGAAAGATGCCCTAGGCAGAGAAATGATTAGAAGGATGGACACGTCTGGGATTCTTCCCCTTTTCAACAAGAAGCAAGATTATATCATTCTATCTTATGTAGATCAGTTCTATTCTACCGCGGTTCGTGCCCAAAGAGAGTTACTAAATGGCAAGAAGATTCCTTGCTTAACCGCAGCAGTAGAAGGAATGGAGGTTACTATTAACTACATGGACATCAGGAATACCTTCGAGTTCAATGTCCATGGAGCTGAAGAAAGCCTTGATCAAGAAATCCAAGATGTAACCGCGTCTACCGTTGTTGGACTTCCATCTCTGGTAGGGAAGTACAAAGCGATTTCTAGAAAAGACTTTGGTGAGTTAATGTGCCACCTTTGTTTCTTAGTGGGCTGATACCGGAAAGACGCAACGGAAAGAAAAGTATATAAAAGCGGATAAAATGCTCACCACTCCAAGGAATCCACCTAGGCGATACAGGCATAAACAACTCACCACTTAACGGAATCCACCGAAGAGATACAGGGTTGTGTGTTCACCACTAAACGGAATCCACCGAATAGATACAGAACAATAAAAGATGGTACAAAGCTCAACTTTATATTTTTATCAACTCAAAATTCAACTCCCTTATGATTACAATTTGTAGGGTATTTATAGCTAACTTGGAACATCCCTCCAAGCTTAGGAATCATCAAAATACTTAAGGATAAACCTAAAAATTAATTACATACAAATAATATAGATTATATATTCAATGATCATGAAACTCTTGAAGTTAGGCAAAATTCGGATGAATATGACTTTCAGACTACCCACTGGTCAAAGTGCCATAACTTTCCCTACAAAATTCCAAATGTCAATCTGAAAAGTGCATTAAAAACTAGATTCATAAGGCTTTCCAATGATGTATGACTTGCTTTGTTTGACTGAATGGTTTGAAATATAAAATCTATTAAATTTGACTAACATTGTTGAGTGTGTCAAAGAACAACCATTTCGCTCCCGCATCATGGGCAAATCAATTTGTGGGAAAAATGGAAGCCACAACAATTTCACTAGAGTCGTCAATAAGGGATAACAGGACGGGACGGGATGAATTTTCACGGGACTAAAATATTCTGTCCCGTCCCAAATCTAATGCGGGACGAGGGACAATGCGGGACAAGAAGACTTTAAATACTTCAACATGTTTGTGTTAGATTAGCTCAAGCTTAAGTATACATTATATGTGGCCAAACAATTAGCTAGGCCGAATGGAATTATATAATCAAAATATATTAAGACTGGCCTAGTATTGATGAATTTTAAAAGTGAATGCAAATTGGGTTGGAGGTTGGTATACGTTTCACTTCATGTTTCAAAACTTAGGTACAAGTAGAGCCGTCAATACGGGATAACAGGACGGGACGGGATGGCACTATGTTGTCCCGCGACTAATGCGGGACGGGACAGGATGGGATGAATTTTCGCGGGCCTAAAATTTTCCGTCCTATCCCATCCCATTTGTATGGCGGGACGGGACCGTCCCAAATTGACGGCTCTAAACTTTACCAGCAACCAGTGGATGTATTGCTGTGCCATCTACAACGAAATGCCTCTGCATTGGCCCAAGATCCTCCTAAGAGAATTGGCAGCTCATATTGACACCTATAGATCAAAAGAAATAAGAGTTGATCAAAGGTGGAGACCTTTTTGCAGACTCCTAACCGCAGTCTTTGCCAACTACCAACACTTGGAGGAACACAGATTGATGAATCCAGAATTGATGGTGGACTGGTCAAATGAAGAAGAATCTCTTGGATTGAAGGTATGCCACTTGTTCAGATTCAAGAATGGAGATGCACAATACAAGGATTTTTGGGATGCTAACCGCCTACCCTCAAAAGAAGATTATGTTGCTATGAACCATGAAACCGCAAATCAAGTGGTTGGGAAAGCGATCAAGCAAGCAAGGAAGAAGAAAGAAGGAACTGAACCGCCTCAGAAGCGAGCCAAAACTGCACCTGCCTCCAAACCGCTGGCTGCTTCTGGAGCTGGTACAAGTAAAGCCAAGAAGAAGTCTCTCATTGATGAACCTATTGATGAGGATATTGTTGAAGAAGTTGAAAATTTGGTTGATGAGGTTGACATAGAGGATGAAGACGTGCCTCTAGTTTCTAAGCGTACAGCTGCTGCCAAAGCTGCTAAGGAGAAAATCCTAAATGATGAGGAGTTGCTCAAATTTCACAAGGATGAGCTGGAGAGATTGGAGAGAAATGTTGCAAAGAAGAGAGCAGCTAAAGGAAAGGAAACCGCTCAACCCCCTAAACCGCAACCCCCTCCTCAACCACAACAACCTTCCAACCCTTCATCACCCATCCAAACTCAACATCAATCCCCAATTCAGCCACAACCTGCACTCCAAATTCCTGCAATATATAAAGATTCTAGATCTATATTAAAGATTTCAAAATAGTCAAAATAGATAGGCTCAAACTGCTCTTTCGGAGAAAGAAGCAAATTGAGCCAATAACTAATTCACATACATGAAAATGGAATTCAATTCATAATTAAGAACTATCAGAGTGACTTCTTTTTTCCTGGACAGGTCAATAAAGTTATGAAAGATTTCAATATATTTATCTCTTTTTTTATATAGAATGGATTTACCTGGACCAATACATGATTTTCTTTTAGTCTTTCTGGGATTAGTTCTTATATTCTCTCAGAGGGAGACCCCAAAGAAGAGATTCAAGATGGCGGTTAGGAAAACCTCTAAGAAAGGGCCACAACGCTTTTTAAAATGAGTGGCTAAAAAAGCCAAGCAAATGGCTGTTGATTCTTCTCCTTCCCCTTCATACTCCTCCTCTGTTTCCAGCCTGAAAGTCCCATCTAACTCAGACTCTGACCATTCCAACTACAAAACCCCCACTCTCAAAAGCCTATCAACCATGGAGAGCCCAACCCTCAGGAGGCCCTGCTATTTCCACTTCCAACCGCAAAGAACCCACTCCTTCCCCTCCTCACTCAAACCGCGGTCAACCTTCACCTCCTCCTTCACCTAAACCGCAGTCCCCAAAAATGCATAAATCCCCTATTTCCATTCATACTGCCACTCCATCTACCTCACCTCCTCAAACCACTATTACTCTAACCCTACCAACCCAAACTGCTCCTACCCAAACACTTCCAATCCCTACCATCCCAACCCAACCTCAACCTCAAACCATTCCCATTCCTCATATTTTCCAAACACTAAATACCCAACTACCTCAAACCTCACCCCCTACCCAAACCGCTCCCATAAACCAAATAACTCCCTTACCCCAAACCGAACCTTCCTCTTCAACCTTCCCTCCTTCAGACTACACCCAAATTCTCTCTACCCTTCATTTGATCCAAGGCCAACTTCTTGCAAACCAAGGCCACATGACAAGGTCACTGAATTAAACCGCTCCCTTGTAGATTCAAATCGCTCCCTCCAGGCTAAGGTGGATGCTCAAACCCGGGAGATGGCCATCCTTAAAGTTCAATTGCTTGATACCATTAAGGGGGAGAGAACACCTTCAACCGCAGCAAATCAGACCGTAAACATCATCAAAACCGCGGCTGGATCTTGCTTCAATGCCTTTCAACAATCTTTGGAAGAGGGAATGCTTCAAGCCTTGGGAGACAAAGCATCCTTAACCCAATTGAACAAAATCCTTCATGAACTTTCTGAAGCCAACTGCAAAGCCATAGAGATAGATCTTGGGCAGCTGAAGGTTGAATTTCTTGAATCATTAAAATCCAGACCGCAGCCAGATTCTGATCTCAGATCTGTATTGGATTCCATGTAGCCAGCCTCCAAACCGAATCTGATATCCTTAAAGAGGAGCTGAAGATGAAGATGAGCTTAATGGGAGATAGCTTAACTGCAAAGTTAGCTAGTCTAACTGATAAAATGAATGATAGGTAGGATAACCTCAAGGAAGGATTCAATAACAAGCTCAGCATCAAAATCCAAGAGCTGGATAAATCCTTGAGGGGGAGCATTGCTGAGATAGAGCCAAACCTCCAACAATCCTTAAGTGCTCAGACTGAGGCTATTCAAGAGTCAATCCATACATTTTTCAATTCCCTCAATTCCTCCTTCCATACCAAAATTGAAGAAGTCAACAAGAACTTGGATGAAAACGCTGCCAAAATTGATGAGCTTGTAGAAGAGGTGAAAGGAAATTGCAGAGCGGTTGGCTCCAACAACACCAGGCTCCAAACCGCTACCAATGCCATCAACAACTTGGAGATCGCTCAACAAAGGACTGCTGAAGAAGTAAGAAGGCTAAGGAGGACTCTACGAGCAGATGAGATTGTCAATGGACCGCCTGCACCAAACGTCAACAATCAGTAGGTGGATCCTTAGTTAGATCGCACTCAATGTAATTTTTTTTGTCTAACTCTTTTTGCTTAGTTTATTTTTGCAACCATGTAATTTCCTTTCATACCTTGTACTTGTAAATCTCAAACCTCTTAGAAGGTATTAATGAAAATTGCATCATGGTTCCAAAACCTTGTTCATTCAAACTGCTTGTTTGTAGAACAATGAAACCGCATTGGTTTTAAACCTCATTCAAATATCCTTAACTTAAAAATCATTTTTGAATTGAAGTTTAAACATTCAGTTTAAACCACATACTTAAACTAAAACTCATATTTTTATGTATGCACTGAAAGCATTTCTATACTTTCAACTTGTAAGTTATTTATCTTTCAATAGTATATAAATCTATAACTTAAGCTAGTGTGTGCATTGTCTTGGGACATGACTTACCATGTTAATTCTAATGGAAATGTTTTTACCAAGAACAATGTTTGTTTTTGTTATAGTAGGTAATGACATCAATCAAATAGGGGAAGATTGTTGGGTATGCATAATTTAACCCTCCTAACTTTAGCTTTAATTTGATTGATGCCATAACCTCATCTCTATTTTCTGGACTTTAGGGCCATATATAATGAAGCTTAGACTTCAATTTTTTTAGTATAAGTCCATTTTATAGAATAGGTTTATTTAGGCTTGAAGACTGGTACAAGACTCATTGGACTTGAGGTTTCAATTCAAAAAATTTCAGACCGCACGTATGAAACCGCACCTGCAAATCGCTGCGTAGAATTACTACCTTGAAACTGCACTTTGAAGACCTCAATGAAACCTCGTTGGTGAAACCGCACTGCTTAAACCGCATCCTCATCAAACCGCATCCAACGATTGAAGACTTGAAGTTGGACCACTTATGACTGTTGGAATCCACGTCAGAAATATTAAAAGTCAACCACAAAATCTTGTCACGTGACTAACTGTCAGACTGGATCTGCAAGGATTCTGAAAAGGTGACGGATGTCCTTCGTTCCTTAAATACAGCTGAGGTCTGATCAGTCTTATCTGCAACTTATGTACCAAAGGAAAAAAGTGGACACGTGGAACAATCAAACCGCACCAGTACAGTACTTGCTACAGCTGTTTCCAACGGCTACTTTTTGGTGCTTGGGTATAAATACCCCCATTCTTCAACATTTGAGTTTTGCTTGAGAAATTAATTTTACAGTGAGTTCATAGAAGATTGAAGCTATTTCCAGAAATATTCAACCCTTTGAATCTTCATCTTCTTCCTTCAAGAAAATATCTCCAGCCCAGAAATCAAGCCTTTAACACCAAGATTTCTTGAGCTCTATATCATACAGATTCAAAGAGCCTTGATTCTTGTTTATCACACACACACCTCACTTGATTAATCACATAGATTAACTCATTTGAGATACATTGGTTATAGTATATGATTTGATCTTCATAGAATAGATTTTAAATCTGAGTTTGATTCTTGTACTTTGTAATCTCTCTCGTACTCTAATATAAAATCTAGCATTAAAAAATCCAAGACTAACCATCTTGATAGTGGATGTAAATCATTTACGATTGAACCACTCCAAATATTGTGTTCTTATATTTCTGCATTTTTTACTTACTGTTCATCACTAATTATTTTGTCCTTATATGTATGATCTTCATATAGGTTATCCATTGTTGTGAATTGTGTTTCTAGTTAATCTTGTCAACACCTCACTTTACTGTTTTGTAAAATCGCACACAAAATCGCACCTCTAAACCGCACTTATAAACTCAAAGAAATTTTGATGTGCATTTTGCAATCCTACTTGAGGTTTTGATACACTGCAAGCGGTTTTGTAAGCAAGAGGTTTAGTTTTCAAAAAGAGGGCGAAAAATTTATAACAGCTATTCACCCCCCTCTAGTTGTTTTTCACCCTTGTTGCCACCTTTGGGACCAACAGTTAGCTTTGTCTGATTGAAAATGACTTAGCAGGATTAGTCCCTGAAAAGGACTTAAATGAAGTAGTCTAGCCCCTGAAAAGGACTTAGACGCTTATACCCTACTTGATGAAGTAGTTTGATTATCATGATATATCAGAATAAGGGAGCACATTGAAATGGCATGAGGTTTCTTATTCAAAGATCACCCTGAAAAGGTGTATCAAAGTCTCCCTGAAAAGGTGTATTGTTACTTGAAATTGACGGACTTATGTGTATACAGTCTCTATCTTGATTATTCTTGTGATAATGCCACACTTTGATTATTTGAGAAGTGTCTTCTTTATTGTACTCGTAAATCATACTTTGAATTGTATAGTTATTCATTCGTTGAGAAATTGTTGGACTCCGTTCGTTTTGGTTGTCTCTTTCTTAGTATCCGAAGAGATCCCGTATGAACTTACTGAGCATTGTTCGCTCACCCTTTTCTTATTCTTTCCCTCCCAGGTAATCACTAGGAGGAGAGGAACGGTCGCATGGATGGCGGTACGAATATTGAGAAATTAGAATTATGTATAATAAAATTTAAGTATTATTGAGCTAGTGGGATGTACTAGCCGTTGAATTTTGAATATTATTTATTGTGGTTTGATTGTATTAGGGTTAGGGTTGTCGGGTGATGCTCTCTTAATTAATTATTATTGATGTTTGGAAATTATATTAAATTGTGAAAATTGAGGTCGTTTCACATGCAGTACTCAACTCGTATTTTTTTTCTTTTTTATTGTGTGTCTGAGATCAATTTGCTAAATTGTGACTTCCACCTAAAGAGGCGGATCTACAGTGTATGGTGCGGGTGCACGTGCACCCGCAGAATGCCCAAATTTAACTAGAAAAAAGTATATTTTTTTTAGTATACTCCCTCCGTCCCATTACAAATCACACACTTTCCTTTTTGGGCGTCCCACTACAAATCACACACTTCCTAAAATGGAAAGTTTTTATCACTATTCCCTCCACTCATTCTCTCTCCTACATTATTTTAATACTCACAACACCATTATAATTTACTATTTCCTCCACTCATTCTCTCTCCTATTTTACTTTTACCCTCACAACATTTATATCATTATTTTTTTCCTTAATCTACGCGTGAACAGTAACTGTATTATTTGTAATGGGACGGGGGGAGTATACTCCCTCCGTCCCAGGAAAAGTGTCACCCTTTTAGGGGTGGCACGCAAATTAAGAAAAAAAGTGGGGAAAAAAATGTTGTGAGTGTAATTTGAAAATAGGAGAGAAAATTAGTAGAGGAAATAGTGAATTTAAAAAGTGTTGTGAGTGTAATTTGAAAAGAGGAGAGAGAATTAGTGGAGTAAATAGTTAGTAGGATAATAGAATATTAATAAAATATTTTCTTTTTAAGAAAGGTGACACTTCAAACGGAATGTCATTTTATTTTGGATAAAAAGTGACAAAAATCCTGGGACTGAGGGAGTATTAAATATGTGCAAATGATGGACATATTTGATCGTTAGTATAGATGATAAAGCTTCAAGCGTAAACATACATGTCATGCGTTCACTCCTTGGAGTCATCTTTCGTGTTCATATTTTTGAAAGTGCTTTCTCACTCCCCTCCAATTTGAAACCATTGTTAAATATTTTTTACTTTTTAATTTGGGCTACTTGTTAATTAAGTTTTAATTTAGTCCAATTATTAAATTACTTGTACCAAAATATACATCATGTTGACCTTTTAAGTTCTCCTTCTTTTGCTTATCCTCCATTATTCTCTTTACTACTGATACATCAAATAATTATATATATATATATATATATATATATATATATATATATATATATACTCCCTCCGCCCCATGTAAGCATTACACGTTTACTATTGAGAACGGAAAATAAGAAATAATGTTATTAAAGTAGGTGTTGTGAGTGGGAGGAGAGAGAATGAGTGGAGAGAATAGTAAATTATAATGGTGTTGTGAGTATTAAAATAATGTAGGAGAGAGAATGAGTGGAGAGAATAGTGATTTAAGGTTTCCTTTTTAGGAAAATGAGACTTTAAAGAGGGACGCCCAAAATAAAGAAAAGGGGTAATGTTACATGGGACGGAGGGAGTATATATATATATATATATATATATATATATATATATATATATAATCATTTAAAAATTTTAAATCTCGTAAGGATAAATATAATTCAATCTTTTGTACTATATTTGTATAGAAAACAATTGAAAATTAAAGTTTTAGTACAATTTTGTGCACCCGCTAGACAATGCTTCTGAATCCGCCACTATCCACCTAGCTAAAAAATATCTTGTGTATTGAAATATTGTACGGACTTCTCTCCGTCCTAAAAATATAGTATTATTTTGAATCCGCCACTATCCACCTAGCTAAAAAATATCTTGTGTATTGAAATATTGTACGGACTTCTCTCCGTCCTAAAAATATAGTATTATTTGATTTGTGATAGTCAATAAAAATAAATTTTGATCAAACATTAATGTTAATCTAATCAATCTAATAAAATTTTGAAAATTTGGTATTTATACGGACAACTTAACAATCAAATTATTCATAAAGGAAGTAAAAATAATCAAATAGATATCACCCAGTATTAACAATTTCATAAATTTCCCTGAAATCTAATTAATTCACTACCCTGCAATTGTTCCTAATCTCACCATTTTTCCCAACCAAAACCTCAATAGACCCCATATGCACCATTGCATCCCCATACTTCTTCTCCCAACTTCTCCCATACTTCGCATTTCTCTGCACCATCCTAGCCGTCAATGGGCTACTCATAAGCGTCTGATCTGATCCCAGCACTCCCCTACCATTCCTCAGATTCACATAGTAATTATTATCCAGTCTATGTGGACTCACAACATCAAGCGCCACCGTTGGATCACTTTTTGATCTTGATGATGGTCGGGGGCATTTTTGTCTCAGTTCACTAGCAATCTTAGTATCCAACGTTGGATCACTGTCGTGGGTCAAGTTGAATGAATAAAGACGGTCAGAGAATGAAGAACAATGAGAGACTCCGATTGAATGGGCCCCGGACAAAGTGACCATTTCGTCTAGAGAAAGTCCCTTTCGCGCAAAGTTTTCTTCTAGTTGTGTGACATTAAATGTGAAAAGCGGGAGGTGTGCGGTTGGCTCGTCTTTTAAGGATATTCTTCCGTCTCTACGCCCTGATGGGACGGAATAATATATGTTTCCTGCTTTTAAGGCGCTATCGCGAGCAGCAAATGCTATAATGTCTGCACATGACACGGTTTTCGGACATGCAGACTCGAGCTCGGCCTTGGCTGCATCAATCACTTCAAAGCCTCTTAGGCTGGGGTTGTTAGCTGGATGTTCTTTCTCTGATGGGCGTCCTGGGGTTGAATCAAGCAGGACAGAACCATCACAACCCTGAAAAAACACACATACATACATATATTGTTACAATCTTTTAGCTAATAAAAATGATTTAATTTCTATGTATATTACATAAGTTTGTTTTCTTTAATGATGAGGATTCAAATATGTTAGCCGACCTCAAATATTTTAGAACTAAGGCTCTGTTGTTGTTGTATTACATAAGTTCGATCAAAGATACACTCATATTGAGACGGAGATGACTTGTAAACAAAGTATAAATATGCGCATACAACTTATTTTTAATATGAATGCAATAATGAAAATAAATAAAAAGAATACGAACCCTAACAAAGCAATCGTGGAAATGCATCCGAATAAGGCCTGCAGCCATCTCAGAATTGCGAGACACTGCTTTGTTCACGACGTTTCTAACGATAGCCTCTGCGGAGGGGCAAGTTGATTCATAGTAACCAACTTTGAGTGATGCAAATGAAACCATGAAAGAATTCGAGATAATAAGAAAGAAAAAGATGGACATGTAGAGGGAGACTGAAAGTTGAACTTTATAAACCATATTTTTCACCATTGAAAATAATGGAAGATTAGCTAAGAAGAGTTGATGGTATGGGAATGGGAATGGGAATGGAGAGTGAAGTGATGATATCGATGTTGGAAAGATGAGTGTATATATATATAAAGGAAATTGTTGAGGAATATAATTATTAATGTGCATGCATGACTTAGTCTTGTGTTTAGTTTGCTTGTTTCACTAATGAAATTGATTAGCAAGTTTTACCAATTCGTACTAATTTTTATAATTCCCTCCGTCTTATAATAATTATTATAAATTAAACGGTATAAATCGAGATAGAAACATGGCTCATCCGGGTGAGGTCCAAGTGAATTGGACCGTAAACATAATCCATCGTCTCAGGCTACGAGAAAAGACCTGGGTTTCCTCCTCTATCTATCTCGTCATTCATAAGGCTGACTTGGGCTCAGCAGAAGCATAATTAAGGCCCAACATAAAAGGCCGAGGAGACCTTCCTCATAGGCCGAGATCATCTCCCTTGAGGACGAGGTGTCTTCCCCGGTCATGACGTCATCATAACGGGCTCACTTATCGATCAACCCTTACCCGGCTCATCGTAGGCCGAGATGGCCATGTATGACGAGGAAGGGAGCTTCTCGGCATACCGGCATGGCAGTTTATCAATCATATCCCAACAAAGATACTGAGCAGTTATAATCTTATCAGGATTGTAACCACCTCCTATATCAATTCAAGTCAAATAAGGACTCTCCAACAAATTTAATCCTCTTAGGATATACCTTATCTCTTAACAGTCCAAATTCAACATGGATTCTACATATTCATCTCTATAAATACAAGTCATTATTTCCATATTTTGGTACGTCATCTCTTTGACTCGAAGCTCTGTCAATTTGATTTCTCACTACACAAACCGTGAACTTACTCTCACGCCGAAAGGCATTCGCCGGTGAAGCCCCGACTAAGTTTACGTTTCTTGTCTTATTTTCATTTTCAGGCTATTCAATAACCGGAGTACTACCGATCGCTGTATTTGGGCTGATTCAATCTTTTTGGCAGCGTCATAAATATTGTAGTTGATCTGTCAAATTTTATAAATAATATATTTAATTTAATTGTATATTTTGTATCATGATAAAAATGTACTTTAACTATATTTTTATTTTAAAATGTAATATTTTTTTCAAACTAATAAAAAAGTGCGATATTTATTACTCCCTCCGTCCCAGATCAAGGGCTCATCTTTCCCTTTTGGGACGTCCCAGATCAAGAGTTCATTTCCAAAAAAGGCAAGTTTTTGAATATATTAATACCCTTATCATTTTCATATATTTACAAAAAAACCATTTATTATATCCTTATACATTCTCTCTCCTATTTCCTACCACACATTTAACTACTAT
This sequence comes from Adenophora triphylla var. japonica, assembly GCA_022495995.1. Lineage (NCBI taxonomy): Eukaryota > Viridiplantae > Streptophyta > Magnoliopsida > Asterales > Campanulaceae > Adenophora > Adenophora triphylla. The sequence continues at coordinate 152,535 of JAFEMH010004964.1, read as the reverse complement.
TTCTCTCACTCATTCTCTCTCCTATTAAATATTTTTAACTTTTACATTCTCTCTCTTATTTTCTACCACACATTTAACTTTTACATTATCTCTCATATTTCCTACCACACATTTAATTACTATTCCTTATCTCACATTTAACTTTTATTCATTTTTAAAAAAATTTCTTAAGAAGCGTGAAATCCCCCCCATATACCCTTGGTCTGAGACGAAGGGAGTATAAGATTATAAAATATTAATTATTCAAGCAACCGCCTTCCATGATTATACCATTCTCAATAAAAGGACAATAGGGAAATATCATAAGCAAACTTTATATAATAATTTATGAGCTGGATATTGGGTGGTGACCTTAATTTAGTTTAATAAGTAGTTTACGCGGTAAAGTAGCGACCAAACTACCCATTATATAAAATCTTATAATGGAGAATGCCCATAAATTTTTTTGAAAAATTATCATAATGTTCAATAATAAGTTCCTTCTCACATTTCACATTGTATTATTCATGCTATATGATTCTGTAATATATTGAGACAGTGTATTATACTGAATAGCCGAATATAATAATGCACGAATGGTGGCAGGCAACGATCGATTTTCAACGACCGGTTTCAGGCGACAGTCGATCGATTTTCGGTACGGTGATGTGTGACGGTCGGCGACGATAGTGATGGTAGGCGACAGTATTGATGATGTTAGTATCATAATTTTTAATTACTGCATATTGTATATTACTGCATAGCAACTTGTGAGACATTTAATTTAATTAGGAACTTGAGGAAAAGTGATTTGTCCCAAAACTTACAAATCAAATTTCCATCTTAAAAATAATGTATGTCCAGTGTGTTGAATGTCGTTTTTTGGCAAATAAAAAGCAAACCTAAGGCTCCGTTTGTTTAGCGTAAAACATTTTCCGGAAAATGATTTTCGGCAAAATGTTTTTCGAAAAATGAAAATATTTTCCGGAAAATAAGATAAAAATGATGTTTTCTCCATTTTCTGGTGCGAAACAAACACCAAAAAATGAGAAAAATATTTTTCGGAAAACATTTTCCCCCAAACAAACGGAAGAGTGTGTTGAATGTCGTTTTTTTGCAAATAAAAAGCAAACCTAAGAAAATGGTTTTGGATCATTGTTGATGTTCAATCGCATTCAATTGGATAGGTAATCCTATTTGACTCTTTCTATTTCCTCTCTAAATGAATCTAATTTCAACAAAAAACACCAAAAGCCACCATCCAAATCTCAATTAATAAAAACAAAGACCGACCCGACACCCACTACAATCTCAATTCACAAATAAACTTTGATGAATATTTTATAGAGAATTAATTATCCACTTCTAAATATTGTTGTTAATACTGCAAAAAAAAAAAAAAAAAAAAAAAACTATTAATAACATTTTTTATAATTTTATGAGAATAATCTAATTTTTATAAAATTTTGATCAAAGTGAATTGACAAAAAAAAAAATATAATCTTTTCCGGGACAAAGAGAATAAAATATTACAAGTAACAATCTAAACCAATCTACATTAAAAAAAAAATCAATTAATTTACATCTCCTCAGAAAATTTCATGCCGCTTTTGTTAAAATTCATTTAAAATTTGTTGTTAATGTACAACTACTCTAATACACGTGTGTTAAACGCACAATAAAAAAAATTGACAAATAGCAGGAACTAAATTAAAAAAAATTACTATAACTATCTCATTTTATGTACATAAATATTATTAAAAAATTATCTCATTATTAAGTAATTAATATTATCAAAAATTCTATTTTTTCATTAATTCAATATTTTAAAATAGTCTTTTTTGTATAATTTTATAAAGTCATACTCGTATTTCGTATTTTCTAACTAATATTATATTATTTTAAAAAATATTCCCTCCGTCCCACGTCATTGTGAACTTATTTCCATTTTGGTTCGTCCCACGTGAATGCAAACTGCCCAAAATGGAAATAAATTTATTATTTTATATTCACCCTACCCCACCCACTCATTCTTTCTCTTCATTTCCTACCACACAATTTATTCAACCAACTCCACTCATTCTCTCTCTTCATTTCCTACCACACATTTTCATTATCTTAATAATATTTCTTAATTATCGTGCCCGGAAAAATAATCCACAATGGCGTGGGACGGAGGGAGTATATATTATAGTTTTTAATTTAAAATCCAGATAAAATAGCTTTTATATAAAAATATTTTTAAATGGTCAAAGAAACCATATATTTATTATTTTAGAAATAAATAAATAATTTATTATCCAAAAAAATCAACTTAAATATTCAATGCCAATTAATTATCTCAGTTTTTTAAACTTCTTTTCCAAACTTTTCGTCCACCAATTTTTTTATTTGTGAAAGTTCACCTAAATAATACTAATTGAAACTTATACCTATATTACTCTTTAAGAAGAAGGTTCAATAAGTAACTTAAATCTCAATTATTATTTTATCTTTTTCTTGGAGGTTTAATTTACAAATAAATTATCAATACTAAACTCAAAAGTTGTGTAAAAAAGTGGATGGATAAAATTTTAATACTGTTTTTTTTTTTAATCTACATTTTAACTTTTAGCTAAAAAAACCACTTAGTTTGAAGATAAGTTAATGAAGAAAAGGAAAAAAAAATATAAAAACAATTAATTTAAAAAATATAATTTTGATCACACTTATTTCAAAAAAAATATATCATCACATTAATCTAATAATATTACAGAATTCTAAACAAAATCAATAATTATGTTCATTTAAATGACACTCTACATTTAAGAAAAAAATGTATAGAAATATCTAAATATCATTGTTATACTTAATCAATAATCATTTGAAAAAAAAGTTACACACATATGTTTGTTCAAACATATATTTTATTTTTTGCCCTTACAAATAATTCAACATTTATACACCAAAAGAGATATAGTAATTTGATTTAAATTTAACCAAAACGTTATAAAATAATTATTTTAAATTATTTTAATTTTTTATAAATTTATAAATATAAATATAATCAATAACTATATTTTCATGAACATAAATAATTAATTCAAAATATTTTTATATTATAAATTGAAGTGGAAGAGTGTCACAGGGTTTCTATGTGATCGCGGCATGCCCAATAGATTAAAGGGAAAATTCTACCGCACGGCAATTTGGCCGCCATTGCTTTACGGCACCGAATATTGGGCCGTGAAACAGTGTCACGTGCATAAGATGAATGTGGCGGAGATGCGTATGCTTCGATGGATGTGCGATCATACAAGAAAGGATCGATTGGGGAATGATGTGATCAGAGGTAAAGTAGGAGTTGCGCCCATTGAGGATAAAATGAGGGAAAATCGTCTGAGGTGGTTTGGACATGTGAGAAGGAGACCGAGTGATGCACCGGTTAGGAGACCGAAACAGTGGAGAAATGATAAAATGGCGAGGGGTAGGGGATGACCCAAACAAACTTGGATTAGAGTGATTGAAAATGATATGAGTTTACTCGGAGTGGATGAAAGTATGGTGTTGAAGAGGCCGGAGTGGAGGGCAAAAATCCATGTGGGGGGCTGATTGTTTTTTTTTTAATTTTTTTCCAACAACCTTTTCACACGATGGCATATGATGATTCATGTTAGCCGACCCCAAATTATTTTGGGACTAAGGCTTTGTTGTTGTTGTTGTATTTAAACTTAAGTCATTGTTCAAAATTCATTTAAATTGACAACTAAAAAATAAGGGGAGACAATATTAGTATTTCATCCCACCTTGACTACAAAACATATCTCATTTGGTGTCCCATTAAAACTTGTAAAATTTAAAAATGTAAAGTTTTTAATACTTAATAAACAATAGGACTAACTTGTCATAATCACAACAGCTACCTCACTTTCTCTCTCCTAGCTCATTATCCACATTCACAACACCTTGCACACTCTCTTAATTATCGTGACATTTTTTACAATTTAAGGTGGAACGAAATGAGTATTTGATTTGCATATTAACCTTAGACAACTTTATAAAGTAGCATGTACTATGACTTTTCATTTGTCTTGTTATTGATTTAATTAAATTGTTAACAATGGTGGTTTATTGATACTTCACAATTTTGACATAAGCAAAATTTAGTGAAAATTCATGCAATTTTTCTATTAAGGAGGGGATGAATAAGTACAATAATTATTACGAGTAAGTGAATAAACAAAGAAAATAGAAAAAATATATTTAAGATGAATAAATACAATAATCCATGTATTGTGTTCAACTTTATTGAAAATACTACCAAGCGATATTAAAAATAAAAATAAAAACAGGCCCAACATGTTTTTATAGTTTGTCAAATTAAATTAATTTAATCATCAGAAATTAAATATACTATGAAAAGTTGTAAAATAAAAACAAATAATCATACAAAACATAATATTTAAATTATTATTGTCACTATATTTCTTATATGTATATACTACATTGATCAAAATTTTAATCAATTAATCAATTTCTTGACACAATGCCCTTAAATTTATCTTAATTTTAAAAATAACTAACTTTTCAAGGTTATCATTTACTTTATAGTTTTTTAAATTTTATTTTTATGAATTTTAAAAATATAATAGGATGGTCATGATTAAAAAAAAATTATTATGAACAATAATAGAAAAAAAGCTAAAAGAAAGTATGTGGCATTTTTTTTTTCATTTTCCATTTGTTTGTCAATTGAATTTTAGTAAATATACATATATACGATTTTGTTCTATTTTTATTTCATAAAATAAAATTACTGTTATGATTAAAAGTTTGAAACTAACAAGCATAACACTTACACAACAATAATGTAAAAGAGAGAGAAAATTGAGGGCTAAAGCTTTAAATGGATGAAGTAATGATTTGTTAGGTGTTTATAGTGACATTAATGAGTCAATTAATAAAAGGGTATTTTAGTCGATTTCTCTCAATGAAGTTTTGGAGGGAAATTACTTCAACCACTTGAGCCTTTATATATATACTAATACTAATTTCTCTCAATGAAGTTTTGGAGGGAAATTACTCCAACCACTTGAACCTTTATATATATACTAATGTAACACCCGTTTGTTAAACACAAGGTAAAAAACCTTTGATAAATAGCAGAAATTAAATTAAAAAAAAGTTACTATAACTATAAAGGTTAATTTAGAAAAAAAAATTAAAATAAAAAGTATACAACAAAAATATATGTTGGCATTAGTAATAAAAAGTACAAACTTTAAAAAAAATTCTTGTACACAACATTTGTGGTTTCATCAACGGTCTTTTTCTTTCATCACATATTAAAATATTCAACCCATCCTGATTACTTATCTTAAACAAAATAACATACAATTGAAAATTACTAAAAACAGATTATTTAAAAAGCAGACCAACATGAGTTGGTGAACAGATAAATTGACGAACAACATGTTCATTTGCCTATGAAAATAGAAAATTTATAATTTTTTCGTATTTATAGGCATTTTAAAAAATTGATATTGATATTAATGTTGTGTTAATATCAATTTTTTGATCAAAATAAATCAAACTTACTATCAAAATTAAATTAGAACTATCTTATCTTTTCGAGGAGAAGAAGAAAAATATTTTTTTATATTTTTAAATTAGTTCTAAGTATTTTACTAAAGGTTCTAATTTGAGCATGTGTATTTTTTTTTAAAGAAAAATAATACTTTAACTTTGATTTCATTGGTTATATTTTTGTTTTTATTGCCTTATTTTTTCATTTAAGAATTCAATAGAAACTTTTGATGCTCTTATTTCAACATTTGATATTTTAGCTAATAGTAGTACATCATTTGAAGAAAAAAACTAATGAAAAAAAGGCAGCGATAAAAAAAGAATATAGGGAGTATTGGTTTCATATTTTTCGGATAAAATGAGTGAGAAAACAGAAAAATATATGAAAAGAGAAAAATTTAAAAGTGCACTTGAAGACATAAATAATGACAGTTATCAAAGGTTGTGCCAAATTAATTGCTTTTTAAATCATTTCTTAAACCATTATGTAGCATATATTCTAGAACCATCCATGGTTTGGAGGAAAATGGGCTTGTTGAAGTATTCTATGCACTTCAACCTTTATATATATATAGATATATAGATATATAGATATATAGAATTAGGCCCCAAAGTGATCATTTTATTTCCATGGTAGGTTTTTTAATCAATTTGTTAGAAAAATCCGTTAAATGATCACGTGCTACTCACGTGTCACTTAACGACGGATATTTTTAAAAATTTTCTTAGGCTTTTTGTATTTTCACATGGTTAAAAATTATGTTTTACTATCAATATTTTTTATTATTTTTTTATATATGATTATGATAAGAATTATTTATAGGTGATGGTGTTTAAATAATATAAAGAGTTTAAATTAATTTTTTTAAACTTACAATCCGGAAATTAAATTCCCCAACCTAATGTAACCCATTCTCAATTTCACGGTCTCCCTCTCCTTCCCAATCTCACGATCTCTCTCCATCTCCTTATTCTCCACCCCCGACACCCTTAACCCATCTCCCCTCCATTCACTCACTAGTCTGGGACCCTCCCTCCTCCGGCCCCTTGCAGCACCCCTACCGGCATCTCTATGCCGCTAAGATTTTCCCTCTCTCTAACTTTATTGCTTCCTTCCTCCTCACTCTACTCTCTCCCTATAAATTTCTTAGGTTGGGCAACCTAGAATTCTTTGAAATTTCTTTGTTTGTGTGGGTTTGCTGTTTCATTTTATTTTATTTTAGATAATTTCTTCACAATTCAATATTTGTATTTGTTTTTTTCAGTGTATTTTATTCTGATCTGATATATGCGTAGTGATATTAGTGATGTAAATTAAATCAAATTTGAAATGTTGGTGGCTAAACTTGAAATTTTGACTTTTTGGTAGTCTGTATTAGCTTTATTGGTGTTGTTGCTTGTATTTGTGGTGCTAGTAACAATAGTTTTTGTTTAATGTTGCAAAAAATTCTAGCATACAAACAGAATGACAACTTTGGAGCCTAAATTGTAAATAGTGATAAAATAGGACCTAACTTGATAACACCCCTAAACTTTGGGACCCAAAATGAAATTTCCCCTAAAAAGTATTATTTCCTACATCTTAAAATGAATGTTAAAAATTATTCAATTTTACTATTAATCAAAAGGAAGATTGAATACATTTTTTTAACATTTATTTTGGGATAAAAGAAGTAAAAAAAGTAAATGCATATTTTAATAAAACTTGACCGAAATCGGATCAAACATAACCAGAGCAATGTTTCGGTTCGATCTTGTTTCTAAATTTTTGCAGAATCGAATTATTGGCCCAATTCTGGTTTTAAGAATTTTCGACAAAACAGGATCTAATCGAACCATGAATGTTCCAAAATAAATATCCAAAAATTTTAAACTTATTTTGATCAATTTAAAAATAAAATTAACATTCATTTTGAATCGAAATAAGTTATATTTAGGCTAATTTGTTTGTTACATGTTTAAAAAAAAAAAACAATATAAATTACATTCATGATAAGGAAAAACTAAAAAGACATCACTCCGTAAAGTCCGAAAGCTCATTCCAAATATCATTACTAGATCAATTGGTAACTTTTACAAGTAAAACATGAACATTATCTTGATCTAGCATTTAAGAAATCTCCTTTCGGATAATATATCAATTTGAGCATTCGACATATTAGAAAATCTGGGTTGACGAGTAAATGCCCACCAAGCATCCCAAAATCCACCCGACATATTAGAGAATCCGTGTTGACAAGTAAATGCCCACCAAACACCCAAAATTCACAAAACATCCTTATTCCCTTGGTATTTGTCTCATTGCAAATGACACAAAAGCCACATTATGATGTCCTTCGAGAGAAGACACAAGTATAAAAAGAAAAGTTTTTTATACTTACTTATTCATGAGACTCATTGTCGTACTCACATCATTCTTTCACTTACTTAGTCTCTATCTCACTTTTCATACTCACAACACTTATTTTACTAACATATACAAATAAAGAAATATAGGCTCTCAACTAAGGAAGAGAAACATAGAAGGAAAACTTATTACATGACAAAGAAATATTTTTCTAACACATAAGGACTCCCTTTGTTCCTAATCCACGTTCAAAATAATTCGGTCCGGGTTACTCGCTCCCGAGTTTTTAAGGAAAGAAGAGAAAGGGAGGGGAGGGGAGGGGAGAGAAGGGGAAGGGAAAAAAGAGGAGGAGAGGGAATTAAATAACTTCTTGAAGTGCTCCCGAGTTTAGGAAGAAAAAGGAAGAAAAAAAATGAATTACACTTGTACCTTTAATGAAATAAACAGAGAGAGTTATAATTTAGGTGTAAAATAGGTTTAACCAAAAATTTTGTTTTATAAGATTTTTCCTTCCTTACAATTTCTCTCACTTTTGAGAGAATTGTGTAGAACAGAAAATTTAAAAAAAAAATCTTCCTTTTTCTTCCACTTTCTTTCTAAAAAAAAACTCTAGATCAACTTTATGCAGGAAAAAATATTAGATTTCCTTCAATTTCCTTTCATTTCTTTAGTTTTTAAAACTCGGGAGCATACCCTAAGTAGTGCAATACGGAGGAATAGTCAGCTACATAAGCGGGTGTGGGTGAATATTTGTTTACTTCCTCTACGACAAATATTGCACTTCCCATTTTGGCGCATCCCAAAATTCTCAAAATAAATGTTGCAGTTCTAAATAAGGAAAGTAAGGAAGCACAATCTTTAAAAATATTGACAAATCAAATTGGGACAGGGAGTACCACAATAATAAGTCATATACAGTATATATATATATATATATATATATATATATATATATCCACACAAATCCTGCCAATCACAGGCAAGAACCTATTAAATATCAATATCAATATCATACTCCGGGAGAGGGTAAAGGCGTTACACAATGGTCACAAGAAAATGGGTCGTTATTTTACTGTGAGGGGCAGTCAGAGGATTGTTGAAAACACAAGAAAAGTAAATCCAGACTTGCCTAACCTATGTGTACAAAAATGACATTGTTTTGTAAGCAAGATTTTGTGAACATTTTGTGCCAACACATATCGTAAGTAACACATTTTTCATGCAACTTGGTTTTATCTGGAAAGTGAAACGGATGGGTACAATACTTCTACCTAAATTGGAACAATATCACTACTCGTCAGTATATTCAAACCTCCAACAATCCAACTTCAAAAGAAGGTAACAAAATACAGAAAAGCCATGGCTGCAACAAGAACAGAAACAGCATTTACCTGGGAAGTACTAGCATGGTCTCCCACGTAAACAACAGGAACAAACCAACAGATCTTGTAAATTTCTTATTGTTGATGCTTTATAATAGGACAACTTTTTTGGGACGGAGGTGGTATTTGATGAAGCATATATGGAAACAGCTGACCCTAAGAAAGTCAGTTGGTCATCAGATAAGGCATTAAGAAGAAACATGCAATACCACGGTAAAGGAAACTGCCCACTGCAATAACAAATTTATCTAAAAACTTAACAGCAAGAGCTCCAACTCTTTACAGCAAAATCTGGTGCACTTACACTTTAATATTCACGTCCATTTTGCATGGATCTCCTAGGTAATTATGTTCATACTCAAACCACTCAATTCTACCAAAATTTGCATGCAATTGTAATCTTAATCTTACCAAGTTGAGCATAGATCTCTTATAAAGATTAAACCATACATATGAATTGAGCCCATAATACCTACACCAGCAGCATTAATCTTCCAGCTCCTGCATGTTCCCAAGGGCTGCATCCTGTTCTTCGGTCTTCTTTTTAGCACGGACAGTAATTCTCCGAGGTGTTGGATAATAGTCAAGACTGTAATTGAGAAGAGAAGGTCCAAACAAACTATACTTCCCAGCCCTACTGAAAGCAGTTTCAGCATCAGAACGCATCTCAAAAACCACTCTCGCACTTTTGTTCTTTGTTGATACTTCTTTCAGAGGCCCGTATTTGGTATATATATCAGTCAGATTTGTAACTGAAGGAACGGAAACCTTTTTATCAAAGTTAAGGATTAATGCAGTTCCAAAATACTCTTTACTTTTATCATTTAAGTGACCAGCTGGCTTCTCCCCATTTGATTCGAGGCTTGCAACCTCAGGTTCAAATAATACTTGCTCTTCAGGGTTACTTTGAATGATCCTATCCGTCCAATAAGAGTCTTCAATACTGTCAAGCTCTGACACTTCGTTTTTGTTGGAAATCTCCACTGAATAACTCCTAAAATCACTGAAAAAACGAACTAATGAAGTCAAGGAGCTATTCTCTTTCATGGGATCTATGGCAACCAAAATTAGTTGCGAGAGAATTTCCTCTGAAGGAGGATAAGCTGCAGGGATTTCAACATGCGTGGGTGTTCCAGTGTTTCTACTGACAGAGTTCTGAGAACTTCTGACGCCATTCTTGAAGCTTGAAGTTGACCCAGATAGTTTCCGGGCAATCCTGCGTATACTCTCTGCTACTTTGTAAGCTTTTTTAGCGGGTAGAGCTAAAGACTTCTTGCCCACGGTCCCACTCTCATCCCTCGAATCATCAGATAAGGAATCAACTACCTTCCTTTTACTGCCAGATTTCACGGAATTATTATTTTGTACGTTTAAGCAATCCTCAGACGTCAGCTCTGATAAGCGTTTTACTTTTTTGCTAGAGCTCACTCCTTCAGTAGGAATGCGCTTACCCTTTCGGGAATAACTATCACAAGCTGCAACTGCCTCTCCAATCATGTTCTCCTTTCCAGAATCAGGTTCACTGTCAGCATTCTCCACCAATCCATTTAGCAAATTTCGTACCGGAAGCTGATAATAGCCCTTCCACCTATAATAAGCCGACAGCTGGGCTCTTGCCTTCACAAATTCCAATCTATCAATCTTACCAAACGGGTCTACTGCTAATGCTTTCACAATCTCAACAAGCCTTGCAGGTACAAATGAAGCCACGCTCGAAAACCTATCCCCACCATCTCTTCTCCTAAATTCTTCAGAAACACCAGCATTGACCAAAACCTGAGATTTGATCTCACTCAACATATCTTCTGATAAACACGAACAAGCCAGCCCAAATTCAACCCGTCTAGATACCTCATGCAAAGCACAACCCAAGGCATGACAGAAAGCTTCCGTATTACTCTGTTTCACCATTCGCGAGAAATGCTTCCGGAATGGCTTAATCTGTGAAACATCATTCCAGGCATAAGTCTGGTCCCCAAAATAAGCAATTAAGAAACCATCTTTCTTAGAATGTTTCTTTGCCTTCTCTGACGCAGCAGTAGGATCAATAATCTGACCAGGCCACCAAGGATGGCTCCTAACCTTGCCCCATACTAAATCAGTCACTTCATAATTACCTTCTATCTCAGTCCTACATTCTTTCCCCATATGCTCTTCACCAATCACAACATTTTGTTTGGAATCATCCCGTAAACCATCCGAAACTGGCAAATCTATACCACCCGAACAAACTTTACTCCCATTTCCATTACTAAATTTCCCATCTAAACCCATGCGCGGGCTCAAATCCACAACAAGATTGATCCCATTTAACTGAATACCATTTTGCTTGAAACCCCCAACTTCTTCAGAAACTCTGCGCAGGTTCAAATCAACAGCAAGATTGATCTCATTTAACTCATTCCCAATTTGCTCTAAACCCCCATCAACTTCTTCAGTGACTCTCTCTTCCCCATTCAACGCCACGAATTCACCCTCAACCACAATAGGGTCTGAAACTTGCTCAACCTCATCCTGTTTCTCATCCACCTTAACCTCATCCTTCAATTCAGTAGAAACCCTAACCTCGTCAACCAAATCCCCACCGGCCGTACCTTGATTGTCACTGGAAATTTGTTTCGCTGGGTTACCGAATCTCAATTCAAGCAATTCAGAAACATTTACCATGACGTTACGTTTTAGTTAAACTGAAATCAAAAATGGGAGTTGAGATAATCAGATCAATCGATGTACATAAATTCAAAGTTGACGTGGACTAACAAATTAAAACCCTAAACATTTCCGATTACAAACAAACATAAGAAAAATAGTATGCATGCAAATGATCAAACACCACAAATGTATGTGTGTGAGAGAGAGAGAAGAGAGAAGAGAGAGGAGAGAGGAGAGAGGAGAGAGGAGAGAGAGAGGAGTACCTGGTTTGCAATGAGGAAAGGCGTGAGGGAGGGGGCGGGGGTGGAAAGTGTTGAGGTTGAGGGTAAATGTGAAACAAAGTACGGAAATATGATAGTGAGGCCCAGGGGACACGTGTTTAAGATCGGACGGGTAAAAGGTAAAAGTAGAAGAGGAATGAATGTATGTGATGGTTTGTAATCGACAGTTGTTGAGCTGCGGGTAAACGACGTGTACGATGCACTAGTACAAAAAAACCGTTAAAAAAAAAAAAACTTATCAGCTGCAGTTTAAATAATAAAACTAGCAGTACTCCCATAATAATGCATGGCAAAATCATGTAATTGTATTTAACAATTTAAATGTAATATATAAAAGATTATTTTTCTCCACTTGTTTTTCTTACAACATTTTTTTATTAAAAATATTTTTAAAAAAAAATTATATTAAGAAATAATGATTTTTTTTTTCAAATAATTCAATTTTAAAAATATAAATCCCAAAATAACTAACATTTGAAACTATTTTCTAAAATGAACAAAGTTTTAGAACTCGCTACACGGTGTAGCGAGTTGATTGCGAGTTTAGCTTAATTAGTATTACTCTCGTTGGCGTTTAATTGGTAATTACAATAACCTAAATCGGTCATGAAACTCGCTACACGGTTAGCAGACCACTTCCAAATCAAACCAAACCAAAGTTACAAACTTCGTCTCACTTTAAATTACAAAATACTAATTATTAATAAAGAAAACTATATAGATATATTATTTTTTCATCTCATATAAATACTTTAAAAAATATATTTCTATCAATTTTTTGGATAAAAAATGTAGTATTATTTTTTGGTTATTCATTTTGAGTCGAAAGTAATATTTATTTTTGAAATGAAGAATATAATTTTTTATAGAAGTATATTTTTTGATCGGTTGAGACAATGATTGGCAATGAATATGCAAAAAAATAATACTGCTTCATTACAAACATTAATTTTAGAGACAAATGAAGTAGTATTACTTTTTAAAATATTCATTGGGATGAAGGAAGTAATGCTCATTTTTTTGGATAAAAAATGGAGTATTATTTTATGGTTATTCATTTTGAGTCGAAAGTAATATTTATTTTTGAAATGAATAATATATTTTTTTATAGAAGTATATTTTGTAAAATATTTATTTGAGATGAAAAAAATAATATTTCTATTTAATTTTCTTTATTAATAATTATTATTTTATAATTTAAAGTGAGACATAGCTTTTGTACCTGGCCTTTACCGATATGATTAAGCGGTTACTTACTGATTTGTGCTTTACCTAATTTGTATTTGATCAACCGGTTACTGAGAGTTGTGCTTTACCGATTTGGCAACGGGTTGTGCTTTACCGATTTGGCAACGGGTTGTGCTTTACCGATTTGGCAACTTGGCAACGGTTACTTACTTTGGCAACTTGGTTACTGGTTACTTACTGATTTATGCATTAGGATTTAGAGTTGGATTGGATGCATTTAATATACTCCCTCCGTCCCTAAATGTTTGTCCCATTTGACTTTTCAAACATTTTAATTTAGTGATTTTGAAGCTTTAATTTTGGTTATTTTTACGAACGCTTTGAAAATTATTGATAATATACACCGCCGTTATGTAATACTCCGTCCCTAAATGTTACAAGTTATGAAAATCTAGTGATTTTGAAGCTTTAATTTTGGAAATAAGACTAACTTTTTGGGACAAAGGAAAAGGGAAAATGAGACAAACATTTAGGGACGGAGGGAGTAGTTATTTACCCCCTTTTTAATATTACTTTCGTTTCAAAATTAATATTATTTTCTATATCAAAAAAAATAAAATTGTTTCCTTAGTCTCAATGAACATTTTAAAAAAGAATACTACTTAACTTGGCAAAAGTTTGTAACATTACGATAGTATTATTTTTAAATATTCATTGGGATGAAGAAAATAATGTTCATTTTTTTGGATAAAAAATGTAGTATTATTTTTTGGTTATTCAGTTTGAGTCGAAAGTAATATTTATTTTTGAAATGAAGATTATAATTTTTTTAAAACGTATATTTTTTAAAGTATTTATTTGAGATGGAAAAAATAATATTTCTATTTAGCTTTCTTTATTAATAATTATTATTTTGTAATTTAAAGTGAGACGAAATTTGTACCATGTCAACAAAGGAAAAGGAAGCCTCAACAACCGATGGTCAGCAAATGATCAGCAAAGGAAAACTCAATATGGTCAGCAAGTGGTGATCGGTAAGTAAATCATGTTAAACTTTTTTGAAAAGCAAGTGGTGATCGGTAAGTGAGCAGGGACCAAAGGGGTTTGCATCAAACATTGTCTACTTGATTTGCAAAAATTTGCTCCCTTCCTTCATCCATTACTTGTATGGTGGGTTTATCTAGCAGAGATATCACATATTTATTGATTTCTTAATTGCCTGAGCAGCAATTCGGTAGGTAAAGAACCATTATGTAATGATGTTTTAGCTACAGGCATACTCCTATTTGATCGGTCACGGTAAACCAATTAACTTGGTTTGGATCGATCAGGCATGCATTGGATCGGTCAGGCAAAGCAATACTCCACTTATGTTTGATCGGTTGTTGATTGTGATATTTTGGATCGGTCAACCATAATTATTCTTATTCACTGTTTGAATTGGTCGTGGATTGTGGCATGATTTGGATCAGAAATAATATTTATTTTTGAAATAAAGATTATAATTTTTAATAGAAATATATTTTTAAAATATTTATTTGAGATGAAAAAAATAATATTTCTATTTAATTTTTTTATTAATAATTATTATTTTATAATTTAACATGAGACGGAGTTTGTACCGGTTATCGGTTTGTTTGGATCGGTCATCCAATTGACCAGTCAGGTTAACAACCTTGTTTGTTTGGATCGGTCATCCAATTGACCGGTCAGGTTATTTTTTTATTTTTTCCTTTTTTTCCTAATCTAAATAGGATCAACATATGTTCCTCTTCAATTATTGATTGGTCACCATGTCAATGATTTGATTTATCGATCCTTGTCACAACCGATCATTGTGACCGGTTAAACTCAAAAAAGGAAATCTGCATGCATACTCGCTACATGATTTACCGATCCTTGTCACAACCAATTATTGTATCTCTTTGATTTTGGTTTGGATTGTTTGGGTTGTGAGATGCTTTGGATCGGTCAACAAATTCACATGCTTTGGATCGATCAACCAAGTCACACGCTTTGGATCGGTTAACCAATTTACTTGGTTTTGATCGGTCAGGAGGCATGCTCTGGATCGGTTAACCAATTGATTTGTTTTGCCAAAATTTATATATATAGAGAATATATAGAGATATATAGAGAGAGATAGCGATGTGGGATTAATTCCTTTTGTAACAAAACTTAAGGACATTGATTGATTTAATCCCACATCGCTATCTCTTCCTCTATATCTCAATATATTCTCTCTATATATAAAAGGAATTAATGTCCTGATTCAAATTTGCCACAACTTAAGAGAGTAATTACAAAAATGCTACTCAAATTTTGGCAAAATTTTTGGCGCTTGAACTGTTCATTGGATGACCTGCTTTAATATATAGATAGATTACAAAAAAGTGTTCAAATTTTGTTTAAAAAATGATGTAACTATTAATTAGAATTTGACAGATTCATAATTAATACAACTAATAAAATATTAATATCTCTTTTAAAAGTATTCTTTCCATTCCATTTAATGTACTTAGCTTGACTTGATCGATAAGGAGATTAAGAATAAGACAGATTAAAAAGAAAAGCAAGAATCTTAAATTGCTAATCCTAAAATAAATTAATTAAGATGATAAAAAAGTAAGCATTTTGAAAAATTAAACTTAAAATTTATTAGCATTGCTTTTCATGAAAAATTATAGCAATTATTGCAGAATATTATAACAATGTTTCTTTTAATATAACTACTTAAATTATTTAATTATCAATAAATATTTTTTTCTTCATTAAAAAAATAGAATTAATTTTTTCTTCATTAAAAATATTTTTTTGAAAATTTCATTTTATTCCATCAACACCTATAAAAACTACTATTATTACCACCACACCCACCATCATGCCACCACCAAACCCACCATCACCGCCACCACTATAACAAAATTAAACACACACCTCACCATCAACGACGATTAAATTTCTCGTCAAAGCAAGCAACGACATTGGGGCAAAAAGGTGAAGCCACGAGAAATCGTTTGGAAACGAGCGGCCATGGTTGAAGAGGTGATTTGAACCACAGCGGGAGAGATGTCATGTTCAAAATCGAATGTGGTGGAGATAATTCATGCGATTATTGAACCAGATCTAGATCTAGCAGTAAAACGAGCAGGACAATGGTTTTGAAGGGAGAAATCCAAACTAAAAAAAAATGGAGAGCAGTAGGGTTTAGCCTGTTGACGATGTCAGAGAAGATGAGGGAAGATGACCACATATGACGGGCGTAGGATCGTGGATGGAGACAACCCCGGCTAGGGGGTAGGCTGAGGAAAGGGGAAGCCGGACAGTGGGGGAAGGGAAGAGTATGAAGGCGATGTTCTGATATTTTTTTTATGTGGTGATGAATTGATTTTTGGGTTAGAAGTATCTAAGTCTTTAAATTGGAAAGGGAAAGTAGGGTTTTTAATTTAGTTTTGAGCCCTTATAGTTTCAGTTTTAACACTTTTGTCCTTATAGATTTACATAATATGCCAACTATGCAATGAGATTGCTAAATAAACGAAAATAATGAGTCAACACGCCACATCAGCAAAATTAACGGTGAAATTGACGATTAATTGACGTAAGGATGACATAATCCATAAAATGATAGGTCAATGATCAAAACGTAAAAAAAATGGTTTGAGAACAAAGGTAAACCTTAAAATAGTTGAATGATGAAAAATGTACTTTTCTCAATTATCTATCCACTTACTATCCTTTACACCATTTTCTCTCTCTTACCTCACTTTTGACATTCACAACACTTAATTCATTATTTATTTATTTTACTTTTTTGTCTAAAATTCATTTTCTGTCTTTTGTAACGAGATAGAAGGAGTATGTTTTATGTTTGTATTTATGTGTTCGAGTGTTCAATTATGTGGAGATGGTCTCTATTTATATAAGCCTGAATATCTAAAATTTATTAAAATAATTAGTCTAACACTCATGCGTTAAACACACGTCAAAAACTTTGACAAATAATAGGAAATAAATTAAAATAGTTCTCATAACTATCTCATTTTATTTGCACAAATATTATTAAATAAAAATAATATTTCATTTCTGAGTAATTAATGTTATCAACAACTGTATGTTTTTCATTATTTCATATCTTTTAAATAGTCATCTCTGTATAATCCTATAAAGTCATACCTCGTATTTTCTAACTAATATAATATATTTTTAAAAAAATTGATGACGCAGGAAACGATCCAGATCAGACTTAGTCCATCAATAGGTTGATCCCCAGCAGATATGACCTGAAATCACGAACAAACGACTAGCCGGGTTGGTTTTCAGCTAATACCCTACGGCTGACTGATGGTGAGATAACGTGTTATAAGTTTGTAGGAAACTGTATGGAAACGACGTAATCTCAAATAGCTAAGATTACATTACCTTTTAACGTTGTATGTTGTCTAGTATTTATAGTGGTTATGGGGTCATTGTAAATCCCTAAAATCAAGGAGATGTTGTAGGCATAAATGTCTCCTATAATGTAGGAGGTGGTTACAAATAACGACGTAGACAGACGTACGTGTTGGTAGGTCGAGGTCGCTTGAGTATTCAAAGTTGACCTAATTTTGTGCCTTGGCTTGATAGAAATTGTATAAGTAGATGATCGTATGTCGGACGAAGCTAGGTCGGGACCAAGGATGGTCGGATAATGAGCTAGGTCGACTGATATTTGTCGTTGGGCCTTTGGTATTGTAGCAATTGGACTGGCCCATTTTATGGTATTGTCTTTGTAACGTTTGAAATGTTGGGCTTCATTCGTTGGGTCTGGCCCGTCACTTTTATTCCGTTCAGTGGCCCCCAACTTTCTGTGTTGACTTTGTCGACCAGGAAGTTATAAAAAGTTTCGTGTAAGCTTACACAGCTCGCTGTTGGATGGTCGTCTGAGTTGATGTAGGTCGCTCTCGACTATTGACTTTTGATGGTTGGACACGCTATTTAATGCGCCATAATTTTCGTAATGATGGTACGGTTTTGACAATTGGACAACTGTTTTTGGGAAACATGGTGTAGCAATAACTTACATAAAGAACGGTTATGTCCCCCGCCCTTTCCAATTCAGGTAAGGAAAATGACGAGTATAAAAGTTAAAATCCTTTTCCTTTTCAAACTTTACAAACCTCAACTACTCAAGCCCCCAGCAAGAACAAAAGCAAGGCAATTGATTTTCTGGCGTAATCATGCATTTTGTTTCGTCTCTGAGTTCTTTCTACTTCAAATCAATCAAGGTATCCCTCAATTCATCTGTATTTAGGTTTAATTTCAAGCTTATGTCTGTATTCCGTCATGGCTAGGACCTTTAGCTTCGAGCTAGGTATTAGATACGGTTATAACTCCGCAAACCTTAGGGTTTACAAAAGGTTAGAAGGTCCATGGGTGGAATTGACGAGGGAGGAGTGTATTACCATTTTAGATAGGTGGGGTTTATTTTATGGAGAGAGTATGGGGGATTTGGAGGTGGACGATCTACGGATTGTTCATTTCCGTCTCTTCAACAAATTGATAGACCGCCTCTTAATGAACCCAAGAAAACATGAGCCCATTCTTCATAGTTTTCTTCTTTCAATTGGACATGAGTGGGAGGGGTAGAATTTTTCTCTGCTCATTTCAAAGCCGTCAATTGCTTTATATACAAACTAGAGATCTTGATAAGATCTTGATCTAATTTTGATACAAATCAATCCCTGTAATTACGCTAACTACTTGATATACACTATCAATCCCTACAATTACGCTAACTACTTGATATACATAAATAAGGACAAGATATGTGCAAAGAGACCGAGATATACGCTCCATCAAGCGCTCTGGAGCGCTCTCCTCTGGTCGTGCACCCCTAGCGCCCTATCTCTTCCTTTGAGCGCCCTCTCTCTTCCTCCGTGTGCCTCTAGCATCCTCTCCTTTCCTTCGAGCGCCCTCTCTCTTCCTCCGAGCGCCCCTTGCCTTCTTCCATCTTCTTGGCGCCCTTCATTGGTTTGCAGCACTCCAGGTGGCGCTCCAGAGACTCCAGGGGCGCGCTCCTCCAACATATTACAAGCCCATGAATATAGTGTATGTTTGTGGTGTTTTGCTGAGTGTGACGAATGGGAGGTAGAGTATTACGTGAAGCAATGCGATGGTGTAAGGTGTATTTCAACATTTAGGAATACTTGAATTTTTTTCTGATGGTGAAAGTTGTTTTATTTTTATTTTTTTATTATAGTCTTTGGACATGGATGTTCAAAACAAAAACTATGGGTCTTTTTTCTATTGATTGAAGTTGGAGTGGGTTTGACTGCAAGTGTGTAAACAATTTTTTTTACACATTATTATCAGAGGCTATGCATTGTATGGAGATTGTTGTGGAGAAGTTAGTGAAGCACCAGTTGGGTACATAGGAGAGAACAAAGAGATTGCTAAAAACTGGTTTTAAAAGCCTACTTTGGTTAATACTTCCTCCATTCCATCTGAATTAAGATTTTCTCTCACGATACGGGAATCGAGAAATACTAATATAATAAGAGGGAAGAGAATGATTAATTTTTAACTAATGATTCGAGACAATATATTTGATGCATTCAGTTTCCTATTCTTTTTGTCTTTTTGGTTGATAAATATAGTAGTTCACTATAAATATAGTAGTTCACTATCTGGCTTTCTACGTCTTTTCTTAATTACATGTGGATAATGACATGACTGTTGGAAAGATATGTTGTGTGTGAAGGAAATTAAGTATTTTTCTTACATAAATTGTTTGTCGTTTGACAAAGATTATTGTGGGTTCATGTTCCGCTCCGTGTGAACATTGAAATGGTATATCTAGATGTCCAAGTTGAGATTGGATGAGAAAGATACGATGGCTCAAAGTTGGTGGGTTGAAAGTGTAAATTTTAGAATTTAAACTTGTAGTGATGCGTGAATTTTTTGTTTAACATCTTTTTGAGTCGCCACTTATATTATTTGTTTAGAAATATAGAAAAACCATTTGAAAAGAGATTTTGGGTTCGGGGCTTAGGTTATGAAATGGAGAGGTCAAGGAGCACCCATTCCACCCAATCCGGAGATCGGTTTTGCTAAAAAGAGAGGTTTTCAAAGAAAAAGGACATTTTAATTAAGTAAAAGAATCCATTTAACGAGGTTAAACGAAATATAGGATCGATTGCTTCGAGACCGTCCCCATGATTTGGGGAGGCTCTAGGCCGATCCTAGGTTTGATGTATTATACCACTCTAACAATCAATTAGAAAGGGAAAGAAAGATTACCTTGTGAAGAGATTTGGACAGAGCTTCGACTCAAGTTTAGAGTCGAACCTTGATGTGGACAGAGCTTCGTCTCGGTCCTTGATTCGGGCTTTGATGTTTGTTTATCAACAAGGTTGATAAGCAAACTTTTAGGTGATTTTAGGGTGGTTTACAGGAGTCTTTCAGGGAGAGAAACCAGTAAATATGGGAGTTTTGACTGAAAAGTCTGGGATCCGAAATACTGAAAGTCTTCAAGTATTTATAGGTATTGGAGATGTGAAGGTGGAGAGGTAAAATACCCTGGGAAGGTTCCAGAACCCAAATTCTATTGGATGACCGGAATGATAAGGTTTTATCCCGAAAGAGGTTGAAATCGACGAGGAAACTGGCTTCTGCACGTCTGCAGAAGCTTAGTATCGCGCGAGACACGACGTTCCGCACGGGACAAGGCTGCCAGTGGACAATTCTGTCCTTCCCTCGTTATCTCGTATGCAGTTTAGTCAAAACTAACGGTCGTTAGTCAAAACTTAACGAAACATAATGAAATGGTGGATTTCTACTCTTGACTCAAGGCGAGACTTAGAGTGGTATCACTACCAGAAAAACAGGTTTTAGCGACTGAAATTTCCGTCGCTAATTCCAAATTTCCGTCGCTAAAATTAAACACCGACGGAAAAATTTCGTCGGTGGTCCGCCGCTATCGTCCCGCCGCTGTGGTCCGACGACTCAAATTCTGCCGGTATATTTTGATTTTACCGACGGAATTAATTCCGTCGGTGATTTTCTGACGTCAGCGACGGAAATTTCCGTCGTTAAATCAATTTAATTTAATTAAATTTTCATTTTAGCGACGGAAATTTCTGCCGCTGAAAATAATTTATTTTTATTCCAGCGACGAAAATTTCCGCCGCTGAAAACAAAAATTAAATTAAAATTTTAATTAAAATTAATTGATATAGCGGCGGAAATTTTCGTCGCTAGAATAAAAATTAATTAAAATAAATTAATTCCAGCGACGAAAATTTTCGTCGCTGAAATTAATTTATTTTAAT
The DNA here is from genome assembly GCA_022495995.1 of Adenophora triphylla var. japonica. Taxonomy (NCBI): domain Eukaryota; kingdom Viridiplantae; phylum Streptophyta; class Magnoliopsida; order Asterales; family Campanulaceae; genus Adenophora; species Adenophora triphylla. The sequence continues at coordinate 130,829 of JAFEMH010004964.1, read as the reverse complement.
TAATTTGTATTCCAGCGACGGAAATTTCCGCCGCTAAAAACAAAAATTAAATTAAAATTAAATTAAATTAAAATTAATTGATATAGCGGCGGAAATTTCCGTCGCTGGAATAAAAATTAATTAAAATAAATTAATTTCAGCGACGGAAATTTCCGTCGCTGATAATGAAATAAATTAAAAAAAATAATTTAAAGTATCAATTAACCAAATTTTTTTGTACCTGATATAACAATTCAATTTATAAAACTAAATTTATAAAACTAAAAATCAATATCAGCGTACCAAACTAAAGACTAAATATCACCGTACCAAATCGGGAGGGGGGAGGGGGAGAGGGGGGAGAGGGGGGAGGGGGGAAGGGGCTCCCGCGGGTACCAAATATCTCAAATGTTTACAAACAAGTATAAAATAGTACAAACAAGTCTAAAATAGTCTGTAATCAACTCGGGGGAGACTGAAAATTACCCTGGTCCATACGAGCCATCAACATCGCAAATTTGGCATCAGTCTCTGCATGACGCCGAGCATTCTCCTCCTGCATCTGCGCCTGAGCTGCCAAAGCCTCCTGCATCTGCGCCTGAGCCGCCAAAGCCTCCGCAAGCTTTTCCCTAGCCTCTGCAGCCTCGCGTCTCTCCTCGGCCAACTCAGCCTGCAGAGTGTCGACCCTCGGATCATGATACATGGGCGGGACAACATTTGGCCGATAGCCGGTCGACGTCGACGGGCATTGCCGCCCGTAATCCCCCATCCCTAAAACTCGGTCTCCTCTCTTTGGATGTCCCTCAGAGGTGACCGAGCGCCAAACATCAGGCACGAAGGGAACGGGCTGGCCGGGAGGCGTTCCTTCGGGAAGAACGGCGGCTTGATATACACTCTGTCAAAATAAAACAAACAATTATAATCATATACACAATGTAATGCACATAAATAAATTTACATATTCAAAATCAAGTCATTTAATGATAGTTTACTTACAAAGGCATTAGCAGAGCGATCGTCAACCCATTGCGGAGGTTGATCGGGCGCTGTAGGAGTCCGAACGTGGGTGCTAACGAAAACATCCACAAAACTGAAATCCGGACCATGATCCCTTTCCTATAAATAAAATAAGCGAGATTATTACTTTGAAATTGTATAAATGCAACATTTAAACTGATTTAAAAGCATGCATACACTACATTTACACTAAAACCATGGATTTCATAGCATCAACATGGCTCCCAGCTAACATACGTACATAAACCTATTTAAAAGCATGCATTCACTACTACATTTAAACTAACATACATACCATGCGGTAGTGATGCTCGCCGACCGGGATCGTACCCATGGTATGCTTCGTCGCCGACCTCGAGGAGCCTGCTCTATTTACCTTAGCCTGTTCGGCCATAGCTTTCACCGCATCCGACGCCCAATATTCGCAAAATTGAAGAAACACCTCCTCGGTCATCCAAGAAGGTGTCAAGGGCTGTTGTTTTGCCTCGAGCCGCTTAGTATAACATTGTTTCTTCGTGTTACCTATAAAAAATATGAATATCTCGTAAACATATAATGATGACATTACAGAATTAAAAGAGTATAATCATTGTTAATTAAACTAATTAAGGATAGATAAATATATTACCAATATGATCCTTAAATAGCTTGTGAGCCTGTTTATTGAAAACAAATCTAGCCGTCGCCTCGTCGATTTTCGGCGCCCAACAATATTTCCCCTACAACATATAATGATAACATTACAAAACTAAAAGAGTATAATCATTATTAAGTATAACATTTTAATAACAAACTAAAATTTAAGTTTTAAATAAAAATCATTAACACATTACCTTAAACTCCTCCCACGCATCGTCCTTCTCCCTCGGTGGCAATGATTTCCAGTTGGAACAAAACTCTGTCATGAGCCGAGATCGCCAATACTGCCCGATCTTTGTCCCTAGGGTAGGGTATCCACCTACAAACCTGCCAAGTATATTTATACAATAACATTTTAACTTAATTAATGAATTATATATAAAACAAAAAGGAACCAACTTATATCAAATTAATGAAGAGTTACTTACTGGTCATAAAGTGATGATATCTGGACAAATATCCTCCCATCAGAATCGACAACAGTATGAGTATCGGCCCCAGAGGTGGAGCTAGTACTACTACGTGTAGGGTCGACATCGACATCATCATTACTGGATCGGGACGGTTGCGTCCCAGTAATAGATGTGTAGATGGGCCGTGTCTTCCTACCCTTTCTATTAGAACTCATATCTAAATACAGTAAAAATATTAAAATATACAACTTTAACAATAGGAAACAATATATTCACAATACATATAAAACTTTAAAGTTCTAATAATCTAAAGCATTCACAATACATATAAAACTTTAAACTGTTAATAATATAAAGCATTCACAATACATATAAAACTTTAAAGTTCTAATAATCTAAAGCATTCACAATACATATAAAACTTTAAACTATTAATAATATAAAGCATTCACAATACATATAAAACTTTAAAGTTCTAATAATCTAAAGCATTCACAATACATATAAAACTTTAAACTATTAATAATAATCTAAAGCATTCACAATACATATAAAACTTTAAAGTTCTAATAATCTAAAGCATTCACAATACATATAAAACTTTAAACTATTAATAATCTAAAGCATTCACAATACATATAAAACTTTAAAGTTCTAATAATCTAAAGCATTCACAATACATATAAAACTTTAAACTATTATTAATCTTCGTCCCCATCATCATCACTGGACTCTGAATTACTACAAAACTCGAGTTCTTCATCTTCGTCTTCGGACTCTGATGAATCAAACTCTGGTTCCTCTTCCTCTTCCTCTTCCTCTGATTCATCAATATCAATGTGCGCGAGATGACCTGAACGAGGCGGAGGAGGTGGCAAATTCACTGGTAAGAAATCCTCCTCGGGTTCATCAACATTTTGAGGAATATGAGTGACATCATCTAATGGATGATTAGCTGATGGAACGTTAAGTGGCACTGGCATTTCATCCTCTTGATAGGGTGTTTCTAATGATGACTCTGTAATTGTCGACGAGGGTAGGTTGTCAATCATGCTCCTAGCCTTGGTCATCCAGACAGCCTACCATCCGTCGGGTCGCGGACGAGGGTAGGGAGTCATGTATACCTGTTGTGCTTGAGATGCTAAGATGAAGACGTCGTCACCATTATGTCTGGACGAGTCCTTTACATCGACGAGGTCAAATATGGCGTGCTTCTTAACACCTCGCACAGCATCTCGCCAATCACAATTGAACAAGACAACACTGTTTCTACCCAAATACTCCACCTCGACTACTTCTTTCAGGACGCCATAATAATCAAGGTTTCCTTTAAGCTTTACACCGCTATTCCATGTTAATTTAGAGACCCCGTAAGCTTTGGTATGAAACACATAGCCATTCACGAAATAACCGTTATATAAATTAACGTTCAAGTACGGAGTTGATGCTAAATGTCTTAACCTCGCAGCTTTGGCATCACCCGGATGTTCAGCTATCTATAAGACAATATGTAACCAATTTAATACAATTTTAAGATTGAATGTTTAAAAAAGTGTATAGAATAAATTTGAATGAAACGAAATATTTACATATTTCCTTAGCCAGTTTGGAAACTCTCTGTCTGTCCTAGTTGCGATGAGTTCTGGAGATAAATCCTGAGCTAAATCTTCAAACATTCTGCAATAGGGTTAAACAAGGCATTTCATATGCAGGTAATTAAACATGCATAATTTAATCGATGAGGCGTAAACATAATATCAATGACTTACTTGATATATTCCCCAACCTCGTCACAGTTAAGAAGAACATAGAGTGAGACCGCGGCAAACTCTTTAGCGGTTAACGTACGCGTACCAACCCGTTTGCCGAGAAACCGACCAGGGGATGAAAATATAGAGATGTTTCCCTTAGACGGACAACCACCATCGTAATTGCGGCCAACCCTAGTCAATCTCGTATCAACATCAGGAGGAAAATATGTTCCGACAAAGGCAACAATCTCATCTATAATTACAGCCTCTGAAATTGAGGCCTCGACCATGGCCCTATTGCTCATCTTCCTTTTCAATTGGCCTAGATACCTAAAAGTCATTCGTAGATTAAAACATAAATAATGTTAAAGAAGGTATATTGTTAACGTTCAAATTATTTAGAAATAGAATAAATTCAATTACCTCTCAAATGGATACATCCATCTGTATTGAACTGGACCACCGACTCTAGCTTCGTATGCCAAGTGAACTGGTAAATGCTCCATTGAATAAAAGAATGAAGGAGGAAATATCTTCTCAAGTTTGCACAAAGTCACTACGATGCTCTCCTCAAGCTTTTTCATGTAATCAACACGCAGTGTGGTCGATGTTAACGCTCAGAAAAACTCACTTAACTCTGTTAACGCCACCCAGATATTGTCAGGCAAGAGACCCTTGAGAGCAATCAGAAGTAGCCTATCCAGCAAAATGTGGCAATCGTGACTCTTCAAACCCTGCACTTTCCCCTCCTCTACATTGACACAGTTACCAATGTTAGACGCGTAACCATCTGGAAGCCTTAAATCCTTGAGCCATTTCAGGAGGAGGAGTTTCTTTTCCTTTGTAAGCACGTATTGAGCCATCGATCTAACTGGTTTACCATTGACGTGTACCAAGTCTAAGGCCGGCCGCTTACAGATTTCCTTAAGGTTCATTCGAGCTTTTTCGTTGTCTTTAGTTGTTGCCTTGAAATCCATCAACGTGTTAAAAACATTATCGAATACATTCTTCTCAATGTGCATAACGTCAAGGTTATGTCAAATAAGATTTGTTTTCCAGTATGGCAGCTCCCAAAATATACTCCTCTTGGTCCAGATATGGGTAGTCCCAAACCCTTGTATTTTGGTCTTCGAAACTTTTTCCCCCATCGAGGATCGGGCAATCTAGATAACTTCTCATAGACCGTGTCACCACTTAAACGAATCGGGGACTCATCATGGTCAATCTTGTTCTTTTTAAACGCATTCTTCTGGGTCATGAATGGGTGGTCCTCCGGAAGAAATTGTCTATGGCAATCGAACCAACATGGTTTTCCAGAGTGCGTGAGCGTGAAAGACTTTGTGTCACTCATACAATACGGACAGGCCAACTTCTCGTGGGTGCTCCAACTCCGATAACATCCCATATGCGGGAAGTCATTAGCTTGTCCACATCAACGCAGCCTTCATCTTTGAAATTCTCTCGCTTGAAAGCATCCCACGTTTCGACCCCAGCCTCCCAAAGTTTGTTTCAATTCGTCCATCAAAGGTCGGAGATAGACGTCAATGTTCCTCCCGAGTGGTTTGGGTCGGGGATGAATAACGACAAGAACATGTAGGGATCACTCATACACAACCGGGCGGAAGATTGTAGACGGTGGCAATAACCGGCCAACAAGAGTAAGATTTTGCCCAGGGACCAAGCGGATTGAAACCATCGGAGCGAGATGCATAACCGTATATTTCTTGCTTGACGCAAAGTCGGGATAAGTCTCATCAAAGTGTTTCATGCCTCCCCATCACTGGGATGAATCAACACACCCTCTTCACGCCAACTTTCCTTATGCCAACGCATTGCTTGCAGATAGATTTAGACGCGTAGAGGCATTGCGGTCTTGGAATCAACGGCATGTAACGCATTTGCTTATGTGGTTTTGTTTTCTTGTGTTTTGAACTCCCCCTCCGATTTTGCTTATATCTACTTTGTTCGCAAATTGAACACTCTGTCTTACGTGAATCTTTCTTGTAGAATAGCATGCGATCATTCTTACACGCATCAATCTTTTCATAACATAGCCCAATCTGCCCAACCAACTTCTTTGTCTCATAAAAGTTTGTAACCATCTTATTCTCTTTCGGCAATATCCGCTTAATTGCTTTCATGATACGATTATAGCGGAGCGGCTAATATTGCAATCGGTCTTTATGTTAAGGAGCTCGGCCACGGCCTCCAACACACTGATCTCGCAACCTGGATAGACCTTCTCTTTTGCGAGTCCATAGCATCAATAAATTTCTTGGGCTGCGGGGTTGGTTCTTCTTTGTTCGTTCTCTGACCAATCGAATTCAGGACCGACTGCATCCCTAACCATATCTTCCATATTCAAAGGTGGTTCTTCATTATCCTGAATAATAGGTTCGGGTTCGGGAGGTACATGAATATTCCTGGGGGGATTATTCGCAACGTTTGTGCGCAATATCATTTGCTCACCATGACGAGGCCACCGTTTGTACCCAACTTCAAACCCGTTACGCAAAAGATGTTTCTGAGTATCGATCAAGCTTAGATACCTGACATTATAACAGATGGTGCATAGACACCTAATCTTACCATCTTTATTCATGTGACTGGGATTTGATTTAGCAAATTCAATAAACCCCATCAACCCTCTTATAAACTCAGGATTGATACTGCAATGATTCGGCAACTTACGCTTGTACATCCAACTACGATTATCGTTAACAGACATCACTCCTGCATTGCAATCCATATATTATACGTACACTCAATTTAATCGACGGATGAAACAAAATTGAGATGTTAATAATTATTTGATTTCATAATATATTAACAGTTTAGAAGTAATTAACGTATTATCATTCCCTAAATTTGAATTACAAACTTAAAAGCAACACAGATCTTCTTAAAATAAATTTAAAGCTTCTAACTCATATTTAACAATATATTAACATATCTTCTTAAAGTGTCTAGGAACTCGTTCCCGCTCCCGAACTCGAATCTCTACTCTTCCTCCGCCTCGGTCCCCGGGAGGTCTTTGGTCTAGGTATGTCGAAAAAGTTAGTCTGACCTCGTCCTGGCTCAGGTATCGTGTGAGCCGGTGGATCAATCAGTCTGGTAGCTCTCAGTACTGCTCTTTCCTGCCTCAAGGCCTCTCTGTGAGCTATCACTTCGGGATCATTTCTCAAAGCGGCTCTCCGAAGCTCCCATCTCTCATGTCTGGCTGCAATGTCGCGGTGATTTCATCGGGGTTGCTCTTGGCCTCTATGTCTCTTAATGTAATTTGGAAGAATAGTACGCCCCAAAATACTCTCGGCGTTGAGCCTCTATCATCACTGTATAGGACCTTGCTTGCTCCTCGTACCATATCGAGATACTCGGTGGTCAGAAATGTGCTACCTCTAGTATGACGGAGTAGTGGTCGTATCGGAAGAAAGCCCTCTAGAAATGCTCTGCCAAAGAAATGTGTAGTCTGAGGCTCAGTCATAATCATTGGCATGGTATTAGTCATCAACTGTTCTCTCAAAGTCCGAATGGTCTGCTGCGGGTATCCGTACTGTCTGCTCACAAGAGATGGAATGCAAAAGGATGATACATGTAATCCCGAAAGTCGGACAATCACTGACTCGTCCTGAATATCTCTCATAGTCTGCAATCCCCATGCCGGAATCCAATAGTACAGGTTTGCGGTCTCATATCGGGCCAAGGCCAACCTCCTATGCCAACTCTCAGTAGCGGCATCCCTTAATATCCTGCGCTGTCCAGTCACCCAAGGTAATGCCATCTGCCCCTCTGGCAGTGGCGAGATCAAGCGCAATCTCTCATACAGCCACAATGATAGTAATTTGGGGCTGCCTGAACCCATGTACTCGGATCCTCCGGCTAATCTATCAATGTCGTGGTATGTATCCGCTTGCAACAGTGGAATGATGTCCATTGATCCCTGTCCAGATTGAATATGTTGGATGTCAACTCCTCGATCACCTCTCAGCTGCCTGATGATCTCTAACAGCTGAAATTACCCGGGATCCGGCTCGCGCGCGGAGGGCCCCGTGCATCTCGCAATTCGTCGCTGTTCGGGAAGTCGCCCGGATCCGAGAGGCAGCACAATCGCGCCCCGGCATCTGGCTTATTCCGTTTTAGCGTTTGCGAGGTTGGAGGTGTCTCGCCGTTTTGCTTTCGCATTTTGTAGAGTCGCCACGCCGTTTTTATTAAGCCCAAAACATTGAAAAAGGGCATCAGTTTAAAGATAAATTTTAAACTGTTTTTGTGTGATGAGATTTTGAGTTCGGAGGTCAGATGACTCCTCGGGAAGAGAATATTAGAATATTAGAGCTCACCCGAGTCGCCTCGTAAAAACGAGTCTTTCGGATACCCCTAATATCCTTTAAAAAGTTGTGTGTGTGTGTGTGCTTTTTAAAAATGCATGCTGTATCGGATGTCTACATTGTATTGAAATGTATTGAAATAGAATAGGAAGGAAGCCTTACCAATGTTGGTTCGTGTCTGTCTTCCGCAGGGGAATAGTGTTTGAGGTCGGAGTAGCGTTCCGGATTGCTTCGGGGATGCCGGTTGTCTGCGGACAGAGTTTCGGCGTGAGTTGAGGTTGTAGGCTGCGTTTGGGCAGAGGTTCGGCGTGCGTGGGGATCGTCGGGATCAGTCGGGCAGAGGTTCGGCGTGCGTTGGAATCGTTGGTTGGATTCGGGCAGAGGTTCGGCAAGGTTTGGGATCGCCGGTTTGACTCGGAAAGAGCCGGGACACCGTGGGAAAGACCGAGCGAGGCCTCGGAGTACCACGAGGGCCTCGAGAGTACCTCGAGAGTGCCTCGGGGCAGCGCGGGAGCGTCTCGGGAGCGCTCGGAGAGGCTTCGGAGCACCTCGAGGGGGCTCGGAAGGCCTCGGAAGGATCCGAAGGGGCCGGGAATGCCTCGAAAGGTCTTAGAAGGGGAGCCAGAAGGCTTAGGGAGGAAGAGAGAAGTGGGAGGTGTGTAAAAATGAGGAGGGGAAGCCCTCTATTTATAGTAAAAATTTCGGAGCAAAGAGGTCCGTACGGACCTTCTTGGTTATCCAGAATTTTGGATTTCCTCGATTTGAGGGAATCTGCTATGATGGAGAATATTTGGGAATGATGATGTTCCACGAGCAATAAGGTCCGTACGGACCATCTTGCATGCAAAGAGGTCCGTACGGACCAACTCGCATGGAAGTCATCATTTCTCCGGGATTTGAGGGAATATTGTGGACTTTAAGGGGATTTAGTAATCATTGAAACAAAGAGGTCCGTACGGACCTTAATTGCTTACGATTTCTGAAAATTCCCAAAAGGTCCTTTTGTCCCTTTTTATCCCAGAAAGGCTCCTCCCTTGGTTTGGTTGGGGGTTTGAGAGGTTTTTGAGAGGGTTTTGAGTGAGAAGAGGTCTACGAGGCTGCGTGGATGAGTCTGCGGTGTTTCCGGGTGTTTGAAAGGGAGTGATCCAGATTAGGGTACTTACAGAAGCCCCTCGACGACGTCACTTATGAAAGAAGTGGGGTCGTCGATAAGATAAGGGTCCTAATCTGGATCGCGTCTTTGGGAGAGGAAGTGGCCAGTGAGGGTCAAAGTGAGGACGTGGTGGTGTCCTTTTGGGTGACCGTTTAGGTCGATAGGTGGACCTGTGATAGGATTCCTACGTATCCTGGCGGGAATCAAGCACAGTCGTAGTTCGGGTGTGGGGTGAGTGTTACGCTGTGAATACGGGCGTGGTGGTGCCACAGGGTGTTGTGTGACCGCCGAGGTCGGTGGTGAGGACGTGGTGGCGTCTGGGTGGCCGTATAGGTTGATGGTAAGGACGTGGTGGCGTCACAGGTGACGCGTAGGTCGGTGGTAAAGACGTGGTGGCGTCACCAGGTGGCCGCATGGAGTCGGTGATAAGGGCGTGGTGGCGTCTGCAGGTGGCCGCGTAGGTCGGTGCTAGGGCGTGGTGGCGTCTGGGTGGCCAGTATAGGTCGGTGATAAGGACGTGGTGGCGTCACAGGTGGCCGTATAGGTCGGTGATAAGGAGCGTGGTGGCATCGGGGTGGCCGCGATAGGTCGGTGATAAGGACGTGGTGGCGTCTGGGTGGCCGTATAGGTCGGTGATAAGGACGTGGTGGCGTCTGGGTGGCCGTATAGGTCAAATGTGAGGGACGTGGTGGCGTCTGCAGGTGGCCGTATAGGTCGGTGATAAGGGCGTGGTGGCGTCACAGGTGGTGGTGGTGGGGCGTGGTGGCGTCACGGGTGGCCGTATAGGTCGGTGATAAGGACGTGGTGGCGTCTGGGTGGCCGTATAGGTCAAATGTGATAAGAGACGTGGTGGCGTCTGGGTGGCCGTATAGGTCGGTGATAAGGGCGTGGTGGCGTCACGGGTGACCCGCATAGGTCGGTGATAAGGACGTGGTGGCGTCTGGGTGGCCGTATAGGTCAAATGTGAGGGCGTGGTGGCGTCTGGGTGAGTGGTCGGTGATAAGGACGTGGTGGCGTCACAGGTGACATCGGTTGGTGATAAGGGCGTGGTGGCGTCTGGGTAGCCTATGGTCGGTGATAAGGGCGTGGTGGCGTCGGGGTGACCGCATAGGTCAAATGATAAGGACGTGGTGGCGTCTGGGTGGCCGTATAGGTCGGTGATAAGGGCGTGGTGGCGTCAGGTGGCCGCATAGGTCAAATGTGAGGAGCGTGGTGGCGTCTGGGATGGAAGTTTACGATTTTCCTAATCGGGTGGTTTAGGGAGCCTTAGGGCGGCGATAGTGATTTGGGAGATTTATACGGTCTTTAGGACCGAGTGGTTTAGAGCCTTAGGGCTGGGGATAGTAGTTTGGTTTGTGGTGAGTGGACGTGGTGATGTCCTGAGTTGAAGCTTAGTTCGGGAGTATGAACCTAAGTTGTGACCTAGTTCAGGAGTATGACCTAAGTTGGGACCTAGTTCAGGAGTATGACCTAAGTTGGGACCTAGTTCAGGAATATGACCTAAGTTGGGACCTAGTTCAGGAGTATGACCTAAGTTGGGATTTAGTTTCAGGAGTATGAACCTAAATTGGGACCTAGTTCAGGAGTATGACCTAAGTTGGGACCTAGTTCAGGAGTATGACCTAAGTTGGGACCTAGTTCAGGAATATGACCTAAGTTGGGAAGGAGCTCGGGCTTACTTTGATGGCCGGTGCTTGCGTTGCCGTTGAGGTGGGCGAAGTTCGGGCTTACATCGGCTGCCCAGGTGCTTGAATTGCTTTGAGGATGCGCGACCTTGCAAGGGAGCCATTGGGAGGATGACTTCGGACCTCAGTGGTTGAGTTGTCGTTGAGCGTTTGGAGCGTCTTGTGCCTTGATATTCGTCTTGGAGGTGTTGGCTCCTTCTTGAATTGCCGTTTGGCGGGCGTTAGTTGGAGTGCCGTTGGAGTGGGCGATCGGTCTTACGTTTGATGGCGAGATTGATTGCCGTTTGAAGTGGGCGAGGACCGGAGTCTTACGTGGCCGGTGGTTGGAATTGCCGTTGAAGTGGGCGAGGACCGGTCTTACGGCGTGATGGCAGTGGTTGGAATTGCCGTTGAAGTGGGCGGGGACCGGTCTTACGTTGATGGCCGGTGGTTGAATTGTGCCGTTGAAGTGGGCGAGAGGCCGGTCTTACGGCGATGGCGGTGGTTGGAGTGCCGTTGAAGTGGGCGAGGGCCGGTCTTACGGCCCGATGGCGGTGGTTTGAATTGCCGTTGAAGTGGCGAGAGAGCCGGTCTTACGCTGATGGCCGGTGGTTGAATTGCCGTTGAAGTGGGCGAGGACCGGTCTTACGCTGATGGCCGGTGGTTGAATTGCCGTTGAAGTGGCGAAGGACCGGTCTTCTGGCCGATGGCCGGTGGTTGAATTGCCCGTTGAAGTGGCGAGGACCGGTCTTACGGCGATGGCCGGTGGTTGAATTGCCGTTGAAGTGGCGAGACCGGTCTTACGGCCCGATGGCCGGTGGTTGAATTGCCGTTGAAGTGGGCGAGGACCGGTCTTACGGCTGATGGCCGGTGGTTGAATTGCCGTTGAAGTGGGCGAGGACCGGTCTTACGGTGATGGCCGTGGTTGAATTGCCGTTGAAGTGGGCGAGGACCGGTCTTACTGCTGATGGCCGGTGGTTGATTTGCCGTTGAAGTGGGCGAGAGGACCGGTCTTACGGCGACGGCGGTGGTTGAATTGAAGGGTTAGGGACCATTACGCACTTGGATTTCTTTGGAAAAGGCCTTAGGACGGCCGGGGGCAAGGATTATAAGGCGGGGAAAGTAATTTGGCCCCCTCTTGCAAAGAGGTCCGTACGGACCAACCTGGTTGCAAAAGAGGTCCGTACGGACCACTTTGGTTTTTACTGATTCCGAGGTTTTGACGGGTTAAACAGAGGCCCCCCACTTACTTCTTCTTCTCCGGTTCGTGCACCGAAGAGAGAGAGAGAGAAAAACTCCATTTTTGTCCAAAATCTTCCATTTTTCTTAGCTTGAATTGCTTGCAATGGCGGAGGGATCTCGAAGGAGTCGTCGTCAGCGCAGTCGGGGAAGTGGTTGAGCGGCGAATGGAGCTCGAAAGGGAATTGGATTTCGTTCGTTCCATCTTCGAAGAACCGGATGTTTTGTATCCAGAATCCGGAGGTGCATAATCGTCGCTCCATGAACGTCGGGGAGGTAAGAAATGCATGTTCGTTTTGATTCCACTGCTCGAATTTTTGAATGCTAGAACTAGGTTTTAGTTTTCGCATTTTTGAATTTTTTTTTATTATTTTATGCCTTTTTGTGAAATTCTTGATGAATTGTTGAAAATGGACATGTAAAAATTGTGGGTATGTGTATTTTGTGCGAAATGTGTAGATTAGCTCTTATTTGTGAAAATAAAGTGCCTATCTAGTGAATTGCATGCTTTGGTGTTTTGTACCGTATGCTTTATTTATGTATGTACATTATGAGAAAAATTATCGTGTAGTGATAATTTTGTGAAAAAATGTGACATGTGCTTAGTGTTTTGTGACGGGTTATATGTGAAAGTGTGTGCCGTGTTGGGACGGATTTTCCTTTGAGAATGTGCTATATAGTGTGTGCGCGTGTTTTTGGGTGACGGATTTTGTGGGGAAAATATATGCGATATGTGCCGTGTTGGGGCGGATTTTCTTTTGAAAATGTGTCGTGTAGGGTTTAATCCCCCCTTTTTTTCTTTTGAGAAAATGTGTATGCAGTGTGTGCCGTGTTTTTGTGACGAATTTGCATGAGAAAAATTATATGCATGATATATGTGAAAATTATGTGCATTGTGTGCCGTGTTTTGTGACGGGTTACATGGAAAAATTATATGTATAATGTATGTGAAAATTATGTGCAATATGTGCCGTGTTTTATGACGGGTTATATGTGCCTTTATATTAGAAATCTTGTGATTGACGTACCTTTCTTTGTGTTTACTGCGGGATGCGGGAGCTTACGGCGGGAAGGCGAGAGGATGAAGACTTCGGGGATCGCTCGAGGCATTTGTGGAGCTATGGCGGCGGATGCACGATATTTCCGTGGGCGGTAGGCCGAGTCCCCGGAGGTTGGTTTATGCTTGGCCTAGGTGTGTTCGTTGAGAACACAGGTGGAGTGTCGACACGAGGAAGAACAAGAGTGTCTTCTGGGTTTATCGAGTATTGGTGGGATACCACCCGCACCTTCCACACTTTGGTGGGGCGAGGTGACGGTGGCGCCAGCTGATTTTGCTTTGCTATTACGGGCTCTCCTTGAAAGGGGGCTGTGAGGTGGAGAGACATGATCTACGATGATGTCTTGGCCAGAGCTGCTTGGGCTTTGAGCCTCGTCCTCGCGAGGGCACAGGGATCTTTGTACGGCGACGTGGAGATGAGGATCACGGCCGGTATTGGGAGCCTACATCCAGAGTGCGGCGAGCCGGTGACGGAAGCGATTGGCGCGCTCCTTCTTGTGGTATACCCATCCAGAGACTTTGTTCTCGAACCACGCGGCTGCGGCTCCCTTTGCTCTGTTGGAGAGCTTGAGTCTGGATAAGGTCTGCGACATTGCTTAGGGCGAGCGAGGCTTGGGCGAGCTCTACTTCTCCTTGGACCGGTTTAGCGGGGGTGGCTTGATTCGTTGGCACCTTTGACTTGCTTTGGAGGTATGAGTTTATTCTTTGCATTTTTGATTTAGCAACTTGTCTTTTCTCCGTTGTCTTTTGCCTTGAGCCTTCTCTGTTTTTGTCACGAGTGTGGTTTTATGAGGTTTTCGGTGCTTCCCGTGGGATAGGGATCCACAGGAACATTCTTTGCGTACCACCTTTATCTTTGGGATGGGCTCGTACGGCGAGGAAGAGGAGGACAGTAGGGAAGCTCACCGTCGCCTACGAGGATGTGCGGGAAGCGTTTGGAGCGGGATAGCCGTGAGGGTTCGTCTTGTTCCGTGGACTCGGTATGAGGAGATGAGTTCGAGGGAGCTCCCGAGGTGGCAGACGCGGCGGAAGATCTTTGCGAGGCTTGACTTGTGACGCCATGTATGCACAGGGAGCGGGTCTTACAGCGGCATGGCCCGGTGTGCTTCCGTGGCTCAGAGGACCCTCCACTTTGGGATGCTTGATTCCGGGACATGGATGTCTTGGACTTCGAGAGGTACCTTGACGGTGTCGGTGTAGGAGTTCATCTTGTACGGAGAGGAGTACGGGGCCTTCGTGAGGAGGAAGGCGAGGACGCCCAGTGCGCGCGGGAGAGAGAGGCGCCGCGAGCTCCCGAGAGGTTCCGATGCGGGACCGGATTTCACGTACGTCCGCGGGGACGGATCGAGGAGGAGGGTATGCATGCCGTTCGGAGCTTGAGCTCTGCTGCATCTGAGTGGACCCCAAACGAGATCGGTGAGTGTGCTTGACTCTTTTCCATCTTGGCATCTTTTACGCGTTTTCTCTTTTTGTTGTTGAGTATAAGCGTATTTGATGGCGTTTCCTTGGCTTCTTGTTGGTGCGAGTCCGGGGAGAGCCTACGATATCTTGACTTCGCCGTTACGTGGCGATGCGCTCCTTCGCTAAGAAGATGGCGTCGAAGGTGTCTGTCGGTCTTCGCGTCGTGTGCAGCGTACGAGCCTATGCCTTCGAGGCATTACGTGGGCGTTCCTCCGCCTAGAGCCGGCGGAGCCGCGGCGGGAGGGCCTTTGAGGCGGCATAGCATGGATGCGGGGCGTCTTCGGGAGGCTGCGGGGCCTTCGAGGAGCGGCCACTTTTATCGGTTCATGCCTCCGCGCGCGCGCGGGAGTGAGGGTTCCTCGAGCCTTCTTTCTTTGATCCTTTCGCCGGATTTGATCCTTGAGTACTTCTCGTGGGAGCCTCGGGCGGGTGCTCGGTATTAGACGATGAGGATGTGACGGGCGAGTTATTTGGGATGCCCGACTTTTCTTTGGAGGATCTTGGCGAGGAGGATGATGATGAGGATTACGAGTAGTATTCATTTGCTTTCCCTCTTTTCATATCCCTCTCTCTTTTTTTTTTTTTTTTGTTTAGCAACGAGACATTTTGGGTACTGTAATAAAACACATGTATTTGCATGGCAAACGGTATTTTATTTTAAGATGTAATGTCATTTATTTTTGTGATTCAGGGAATTGTCCTAGAAATTGTTGCTATTATTATTTTTATTTTTGTACATGCCACGTGAGTGAGAGTGCGTTTGTGGGTAGTGTTGGTTTGCGGAAATGGCTTTGGCCGGTGTTTGGGTTTGTTTGGAGCAAGGTTTCTTTGAGGACGGTGGTTTTATGCTTGTTTTACGGGAAATGGGTTACGTTTGCAAGGAGGTCCGTACGGACATACTTAGCATGCAAAGAGGTCCGTACGGACCAACCTTGCTTTGGGAAGGACATAAATGCTTTCCGGTGCACAGTTCTTCCTCATTTCCCCATTTGCGGCCATTTTCGAGCTTTCTTCCCCATTTTCTCTAGGAACCTCCATTTTTGCCATGGATTCTTCGTATGTCCCTAGAATTTTGCCGAGGCTTTCGCGGGAGAGGCAAGCACACTTCCTTGAGCGGTTGAAAACGTGGATGCGGCGCCGTATGAGGCATCGAGAGACGGAGCTTTCGAGGTAAGGTTTCGTCTTTGCTCGGTTTGGTCTTTTAAGGAGTTGGTTCTGATTGGGATTTGTTGCGGGAGGCTGCCCGCGAAGTTGCAGGATGTTAGGAGGCACGTGTCTTGTTTCTCCTATAATGAAATGGTGCCCACTTTTGAAGATTTTCGGGCTTTGATTGGAGGACCGGAGGTGGAGGCCATCTCGCTTCCTTTGGTTGGTGGTCTTTGCTTGTGGCGTGAAGCTTGCGAGACTTTCTTCGTACTTCGTTGGAAGAAGTGCGGGGCATGATCCTTGATTCGGGTCATATCGACATTTACAGGCTGCCGGAGCGGTTCATGGTTGATGATGAGTGGCGTCTCTTGGGATGTATTTGCCTTGTGTACGATAGCGACGCTCTTTACAGTCGGCTCCCTTGGCATTTGTGATGGCGCTTTGCTAGATGTGGTAGAGACGCTGCGGATTGGAGAGGATATTGTCCCGTTGGTCTTTGGGGAGACTCTTCATGGTATCGGCCGTGCGCGGCCAGGGATCGTTTTATGAGAGGGAAGCCCCGCTTTGCTCACCTTGTGGGCTGCGAGAGAGACTTCAGGCCATGCCGAGGCTCCGGCGTCGTTTAGCCGTGGTCATTTGCTCAGCGACCTCTTGTGTTGGATATGGATCGATCACTTTGGGAGAGATGGATGGCACGGCTTGGTACGCATCGAGATCATTGGTGGGTTCCGCTGGAGGATTGAGACCGGGAGGATCTTGCGGGAAGGGTCCTACGTTGTCGAGTTCCGAGGTTTGTCTTGGTCCTCCTTCTATATTCCGTCGCTTGTTTCCGGCGGTTTGGGATGAAGCGGGAGCCTTTGTTGGTGGGATGACCTTGCTTCTGCGGAGATAGCTCCTCTTTGTATGGCGGCTCAGGTGCCTTCTTGTATTGTACGAGGGTATGGAAGTATTCCGCTTTCCCTCTGTGGTACTCCTTAGACGTCGGGAGAGTGTCGTGTTGACGACTCGGTATACGGCACAGTATGAAGCGGCGTGTTGGGCGATCCCAGTGGTCTTGGAAAGCGGCGTGCGCGGTGCAGGACCGGTTGCCGTAGTAGCTATTGCCTTAGGAGTGCCGAAGCACAGTCGACCCTTTGGATGTGACGGAGACGCTTTGTTTGACTACGAGACTAGAGTTGGCCAGGCGACGGGGAGAGGTCCTCTTTTACGGACTCGCGGGGAGGAGATCCGGCGAAGCACGGGCGAATGAAGCCACGAGAGCTCTTTGGATTGTTTGACTCTACGGGGAGGACCCGGATCTCGGGCGAGAGACGCGAGTTGGTTCACGTGGAGCGAAAGAAGACTCGCCGGGGACGAGGAAGAAAGGAAAGAATGGCGAGGGACAAGCGCGAGATGGCGCGGAATGACCTCCTAGGTATCCATTCATTGCATTGCAAACACATTATTAGTTAAATGTATTAATTTGTCTTTTAGCATGTTGTGAACTTGAGAGTAGACCGTGCTTGAACTCATCAAGAAATGTTGTAACCGATTAGTGATTTGTGATTTACTTTTAAAGCTTTGTCGAGACGCAAGATCTTTTGTTTGCCTTTGCTTACATTGTGCACTTTGTCGGCGTCCATCTTTGGACTTTTACATTTGCATCGCGGGCTGAAGCGGCACAGGGCCACGACGGCAATCCCCTTTGCTTTGAGGCCTTTGTGCTTGGGCGAGAGGTTGAATGCTCCACTTGACAAGTCGTTTTGACGGTCTTTTCGTAGCTTCCTTGCCTTTTGTTGGCGTCGGGCTCTTGACCTCAATTTCGCGGCTTACGTTTGAGCTTCTTTTGTTTTTTATTGTTTTTTTTTTGTGAGCCCTTGCTCGAGCTCTCTCTTTTTTTTTTTTTTTTTTTGAAGCGCGTGAGGGCGAAGACAAGCCTGGCTTGGAAGTAGACATGAGTCGGTCGTTTGATCTTTGAGTGACCCTCGGATGTCCTTTGATGTTGCCGCCGTCGTTTGACTTGGTCAAGGTGGCTTGGGCGTGTTCTTGAAAAGTGCGGAGCTTGATGGAGGTCTTGATTGACATTGAAACTTTTGACTTTTTGTGTATTTTTAGACCGGACCAATTAAGGTTGCCTACGTTCCCCAGGACTAGAGGGCTCAGTGCTGCGTAGTTCGACACTACATGGAGTGCCAAGAGATGCACGGTTGTTCTTCTTCGGGCGAAGTATCTGCGAAGTTTGCTTAGTTATTTGGATTCATGAAGGGATTGCCGTCTAGGTGCATTAGCTTCATGGCGCCTCAGGAGAAGATCTTTTGAACCACGAAAGGGCCGATCCATGTGGGTTCCCATTTTCCCAGTGGGTTGGTTCGAGTGGGAGGCTTTTCTTTGAGTCTGAGTCACCTTCCACGATGTCTCGGGATTTGACTTTCTTGTCGAAAGCTCTAGCCATCTGCTTTGATAGGCTCGGACGTGTTCCATGGCCTTTAGTCGTCGCTCGTCTAGCGAGCCAATTCGTCATGTCGGCCGGAGCCATTCGACTTCGTTGATGTCATTTTCCGGCGGCACTCGGAGTGAGGAATTTCTAGCTCGATGGGAAGGGCTGCTTCCATCCCGTATGTCGGGGCAAATGGGGTTTCTCCGTGGGCATTACGGCCCGATGTGCGGTAGCCCCAAAGTGCAAGGTGCGGCTTCTCGGGCCAATCTCGTCCTCGGGTGGTCATTTTCGGATGATCCGTTCGAGGTTTTGTTTCTTTGCTTCCACGGCGCCGTTTGTTTGTGGCCGGTAGGGAGAAGATTTGTGGCGTGTGATCTTGAATTCGGCCCGGCGATGCATCGAATTCCCCTTCGAAGTGTGAGCCGTTGTGCGATATGACCTCATTTGGGATGCCGTATCGGCATATGATGTTTTCCTTGAGGAAATGTGCGACCTTCTTGGAGGTGAGTACCTTGTAGGACTTGGCTTCGACCCATTTGGTGAAGTAGTCGATGGCTACTAAGATGAACTCGTGACCGTTCTTTGCTGGCGGAGCGATTTTCCCGATGACGTCAATTCCCCAAGTGGCAAAGGGCGAGGTGTAGTCATGCGGTAGAGATCGTGGGGCGGCGGATGATTGAGGTTGGAGAACCGTTGGCACTTGTCGCGGCTTCGGACAAAGTGGATGCAATCTGCCTCCATGGAGATCCGGTAGTAGCCCATCACGAGAATGATTTGCATCGGGGCTGCGGCATTCATGTGGGGACCGCAAGCCCCATTGTGGACTTCGTTCATGAACTTGCTCGCTTCTTCTTGGGCGACGCGGCGTAGGAGTGGCCCGTGGTAGCGTTTCTTGTATAACATGTCCCAGAGGATGACGAAGTGAGAGGCAAGGCGTTTTAGGGCCATGATGCTCTTGGTTTTGACCCCTTACGTGTGTTGACCTTCCTTGTTCATGAAGGCGGTTTCCCGTTCTTGAGGTATTGGAAGATCTGGTTGTACCGTGGCTCATTGACGGGCTTAGGTTACAGTTCGATCTCATGACGGTAGGCGGGAATTTCCTTTCGTCCGACTTTGAAGGGTTTGATTGCTTTTCCTTCGGGGATTTCCTGAGGAGGCGAGGTGGCTAAGGCATCTGCAAACTGTTTCGGTCTCTTGGCAAGTAATGGAAGGTGACCTCTTCGAATTGTGTGATGAGGTCCTACATGCGAGGCATGGTATTTTTGCAAGCCGGGTCTATGGTTTTCCACTTGTTGGAGACTTGGTTGATGATCAGTGAGTCCCATAAACTTCGAGTTCTACGGACATTCCTCTCGAGTGCGGCTTGTAGTCCGGCGCGAGGCTTCATATTCGGCGGCATTGTTGGTTACCTCGAAATTGAGCTTTATAGCAATTGGGGTGTGCTCGTCTTTGGGATCCACCAAGAGCATACCGATGCCGTTTCCCTTTTGGTTGGCCGCTCCGTCGAAGAACGGTTGCCATCGGTTTTCGCCTTCGATTGCGAAGATTCCCTCGTCTGGAAATTGTGGTTCGGGGCCTCGAGCCTCGTCGGTTGGGAAATCGGCCGGTTGTTCGGCCATGGCCCGTCCCTTGATTGACTTTTGGTTTACGTACTTGATGTCAAATTCCGCCGGAAGAAAGACCATTTGGCGAGCCTCATTGACGAGAGATGGTTTGTCGAAGAGGTACTTGGCGGGTCCATTTTGGAAACCAAGTGTGCGTGTGCGGCTGCATGTAGTGCCGTAGTTTCCCGACAACCCATACAGGCTGCGCGAGTTTTCTCGAGGCGAGTAATTGAGTTATTGCCTTGAAACTTTCGGCGACGAAGTAGATGGCGTTTCGACCCGTGACTCTTTCTTTTCTTGACGAGCATGGCTCCAAGCTGCGGTGTCGGTCACGATTAGGTATAGCAACAGTGGCTTTTCCTCGTGGGGAGGACGAGAGAATCGGAGGACTCACAAGGTATGCTTTTATTTTTTCAAAGGCATCTTGGCATTACTGAGTTCCATTCGATGTCGGCGTTCTTCTTCATCGGCTTGAAGATTGGCTCGCACATAGAGGTCAATTGGTTGTGAAGCGGCTGATATATTGCAGGCGGCCCATGAAGCTTTTCACCTCTGTCTGAGTTTGCGGTGGTCTCATCTCGATGATAGCCTTGATCTTTTGAGGATCCACCTCGATGCCTCTCTCGGTGACCATGTATCCCAAAACCTTGCCTCGGCTAACCCCAAATGTGCATTTGGCGGGGTTAAGCCTCATTGAGTGTTTTCGGAGGCGATTGAAGAATTTTCTCAGGTCTGTGAGGTGTTGTCCGTCTGATCCCTTTGAGTGAACGATCATGTCATCGACGTACACTTCGATCTCTTTGTGGATCATATCGTGGAAGAGGGCGGTTGCTGCCCGTTGGTAGGTAGCCCCAGCGTTCTTTAGTCCGAACGGCATTACTGTGTAGCAGTAGGTTCCCCAGGGGGTTGTGAAAGCTGTCTTTTCTTGGTCTTCTTCGGCCATCTTGATCTGATTGTAGCCGGCAAAACCGTCCACGAAGGACTTGACTTCGAAATTGGCTGTAGTGTCTACCAACATGTCGATGTTGGGTAGTGGAAAATCGTCCTTGGGACTTGCTTTGTTGAGATCTCGGAAGTCCACGCAACAGCGTACTTTTCCATTGGCCTTGGTGACCGTGACAATATTGGAGAGCCATGTGGGGTACTCGATCACCCTGATGAAGCCGACGCGGAGCATTTTTTCGATCTCCTCTTTGACTTGTAAAGACCATTCTGGCTTGATTCGGCGTAGCTTTTGCTTGATGGGCTTAGCCTCGGGATTTAAGGGAATCCGGTGCTCTACAATGTTAGGATCTAATCCGGGCATGTCTCGGTAAGACCAAGCGAACACGTCCACGAACTCTTTGAGCAGTGCAGTCAATGCGTCTTGCTCTGTGCCGGTGAAGAAACTTCCGATTTGCGTCTCTTTTGGCTCTTCAGCAGTTCCCAAATTCACTTTGGTTAAAACCTCCTCGGCAGCTTGGGCCCGGTTTTTCTCTCGTTTGACAACATGCTTAAAGATGTGCTTAATGTATTGTTCGTTTAATGTGTCTGCTTCTTTATCAAGTGAATCGTTATTAACTGTTTGTGTGTTAGTTAATTTATCAGTTGTTAAAGATGCAATGAGAGGATACTCGGAAAGATCGAAGCATTCATTAAGAGCATACGGGAATACATTATTGGCAATGAGTTCGTAATCTTCTGGCGTGAGGCCATCAGATGACTCGAGAGACTCAAATTCAAAGCTAATGGACTCAGGATGAGTTTTGACACTAGACTCTAGGACTCGAGGGGTCAGACCAAGTTGTTCGATCATGTCCTTTTTGCTGGCAGTAGGTCCGGAGAATGTGGCCCAGTTATTGAGTGGCAATGAGCTTGATAGGAGATGGGGCTTGAAAGGCTTTATGTCACCGTTCCCGATCATTGCTATCACAGAGTTATCAGAAACAAAATCGATTAGATCTGGCATCTCGATTTCTTCTTTGAAGAGCAGGTGTAGCAGTGGTTCGTCCCAAGCATCGTCTGCGGAGTCTCTTGCTTTTGTCTTGGGCATTGCTAGCTCGAATGCAGACTCGTCCCGCTTGTTGAAGGCAGGAGTGTTGACAGAGAGTTTTTCGAATTCTTCCGCCAAAGAGGGGGTTTTCCCGAACCAAAATTCGCTGTGAATAGTGGTGGTTGTGGATCCCGGCAGGGGTGGTGTGTCGAGGAATGCTCTTCGGACAGGATTTGGCTTGAGGCCTCTGAATCTTGCCAGGTTCTGCTGGAGCTTGTCCATGGTTGTCGGCCAGCTTTGTTTGGCGCTGATCAGCTCTGTTCCCTTTTCTGGATCTTCTTCCAAGTTGCCGGCCTTCCTTGTGAAGTACTTGGTCATGTCGAAGCTGTAAGGACGAAGATCGGAGATTGCGTGCAAGCCTCTTTTGTTATCTGTGGAGCGTTTTCGTGCAGCTCGCTTGTCCTCCGCAATGTGTTCGGGAGTAGGAGAGTATCCCAGGCCGTGCAGGGTATTCTGTTCTTTGATATTGATGATCTGTTGAGTGCCCTGATGGCGTTTTCCCAAACCGAGCCCCGGGATGTAGTTCATGTGCTTCATCATTTTCATCGGGGGAGGGATCTTGTCCCAAATCAAAGGCAGGTCTATGTGGCACACTTGGGCCTTTGGGCTTTCGATGGTGAACCCTGTTAGCATCATGCCATCATCGTCGGGTTTGATTTCTAAGACCGGGACGCCGTTGGTATCGGTCCTTTCAGTGACTATGCTGTCGCCGTAGATGATGGTCATATCTGTTCCTTGGACGAACTTTACGCACTGATGGAGAGTGGATGCCACCCCATTGATCTGATGTAGCCAAGGGCGTCCCAAAATGGCAGTGAATGTGATCGGGATGTCGATGACTTGGAAGTCTGTCGGGACCATTTGTTTTCCAAACCAAAGGTTCAAGGTGGCTATTCCCAAGACTGGGCGGGATGTTGAGTCGTATGCCTTGATTGCCTGAGTCGAGGGTTTTAGATCAGTTGCTTTGATCCCTAGCAAATCCATCATTTTGGCTGGAAGGACGTTCATGGATGATCCCCCATCTACCAACACCCGAGGGAGACGGCGCTCGTCCAGTTGAACTGTTATGTAGAGAGGCTCGTTGTGGTCAGCCCCAAATTTTGGAAGATCGAGCTCTGTGAAGGTGATGATATTGCTGTAATTGACGTTGCCAATCATCTGAACTGCTTCATCAGGTGTCACTGTGATGGGAACCATGGTCTGGGCCAGGCTTTCTTCCAACTTGAGCTTGTGCGGGTAAGATGAAGTGAGTAAGGACCAGAGTGAGATGTTAGCCTGAGTGCGCTTGAGCTGTGTCAAGACAGGATCTTCAGCCTTTGGGTCCAAGGTTTCAGCTTCTTTGGCGTAGGGTCCCTTTTCAGTTCGTGGCTCAGGTATGGCTGGCCTTTTGTCTGTCCGTGGAGGATTCACTGGGATTTGACCGGAACGTGTCAGAACATTCACCTCTGGACTTGTGGTTTTGCTTGTCTCTCCCGTTTCTGGAGTGGGAGGAGCCTGATTGGCGTAAGGCCAGACTGCGCATTTCAATTCGTTCACTGTCATGGCTTTTACTGAAGCATCAATAGTGGCTTTGAGATCTTCCCAAGACAGGGGTTGGATTATCTGGACCTTCGGGCCTTCGGTGGCGGTGCGAAGCTCGTCCCAGCTGATCATGGAGCAAACATTGCCGTGGCCCTGTGCAGAACTAGGCTGGGGAGATTTGCTGGAGTAGATGACATAGTAGTCAAACTTTCCTGAGGGTTCTCCAAGGGTTCCGACTGTGGGATCACCAGATTCATACCTCTTTTTCAGCTTTTGTTGAGAAGATAGCTTCTTCTTTCGTCGAGGACGGCCCTCGTTCATTGCATCCTGGAATTCCATTTCCAGACAAGCACTGCAATCGCAGACGTCCCACCAGATGTGTTCGTTGTTCGGCGGTGGTACCGGGACCTCAGGAGGCTGGATGGGCAGGCTTTCCTCTGGAAGGTCTTGTGGCCTTACGTCATAACTGCATGGCTCGTACGAGGGTAACAGGTTGACTTCTGGGAGACAATGAGAGACGTTAGAGGCTGTAGGAGCAGTCATGGCTTGGGAAGCCCCAGGTGGTTGGGTGGCTAAGGTTCCGAAGTGGTGCATGGCACCTTCGATCCAGGCTTGTTGCTCACCTTGACGTTTCTCAATAGCCATGAGGACCTGCCAAACTTCTTCCAGTGTTGGGAAATTTCTTGGGGGTAAGGTCCCGTTCTCATCCTTGTTATCCACTGACTTGGCCATGGGGATTTGACGGACTGTCCTGGTGACAGAGCTGGGAAGGAGGTAGGACCTTGCTGTTTTGACACTGGGAGACGGGTTCCCGGGTACTCTCGACCACTCTCTGTTAGCTGGAGGGGGTGATGGGCAAGGTTTAGACACGGGAATGGCCTAACGGGATAAAAGGGGGAAAGCTCACGTGGCATGCGGTTTCCGTTTCTTTTATTTTTGATTTTTTTTTGTTGTTTTAATTTACTTAAAACATGTTTTCTCAGAATCCTAGGTAGGTTGGAAAAGATTGCTCTTCTTTTTCGCAACTATGCTAGATCCTGGGTCAGTGGAGACCATCTGTGCGGCTATAAGCCCCTCGTTTTGCACCTGTATTTCGACATCCCAGGGTGGACAGCCCCAGGCGAGGGTCCTATAGTGCAAGCGGTTTCCACCGGCCTAAAAGAAAAATCGAACCTAAGGACCGAGCCTGTCATGTTCGTTTTGATGCGTTAGCCATGTGAATAGTGAACCGAGCCGGCCACTGAGTCAAGATCAGGTCAAGAGTTCGGCATGACCTCTCTTTACCTTGCTTGCGCAAGGGATCTGTGACGTTAGGCGTTGGCTGGGTCATATCGTCATGGCTGACGTATCAAAGGCGTGATGACATGGTGTCATGCGAGCATGGATGTATATCCGGGACGGAACATCGTCTGGGGTAGCTTCGGAAATCAAGATCAGGTCAAGATTTTAGCATGACCTTTCATCGCTTTGCTTGCGCAAGGGATCTTGAGTTCCGAGCTTTGACTCAGAAAATGGCCGGCATGGGATATGTATCCAGGCTGTATGACACGGACTGGGTAAAAACCAACCGAGTCTGGACAGAGTGTGACTCAAGACTCGAAAGTGCAGGGTTGACACTGGCTAGGATGGGATGTTTGGAATGATCCCGTGCGCATCCAAGAGGCCTAGGAAGACCAAACGGACTGCAACTGAGACCACCCCGGGTTAAGGGTTGTAGTGTGCAGTGTATCCGAGGCAGCAGTGCGCATAGTGTGCGGTGTAACCGAGGCAGCAGTGTGAGTAGAGTGCGGTGTAACCGAGGCAAGAAGGCGCGTAGGTGCGGTCTCTAAAATTCTTTTTCTGAGTAAAATAGAAATTTTTGAAGAATTTTAAATGTATGCACAGGTGTATATTGATGCATTTTTTTTGTATTCTTATTTTTTTTTTTTGTAAAATAAAAACGAAGCACGTGCACACACACACAACAGTTAAAGGAAGGGGTAAAATGAAAGTTTGACCCTCATCATCGTTTTAAAAATCTTTTGTTTTGTTTAAAAGTTTTTAAAACAAAAGTCCCCAGCGGAGTCGCCAACTGAAATTACCCGGGATCCGGCTCGCGCGCGGAGGGCCCCCCGGCATCCCGCAATTCGTCGCTGTTCGGGAAGTCGCCCGGATCCGAGAGGCAGCACAATCGCGCCCCGGCATCTGGCTTATTCCGTTTAGCGTTTGCGAGGTTGGAGGTGTCTCGCCGTTTTGCTTTCGCATTTTGTAGAGTCGCCACGCCGTTTTTATTAAGCCCAAAACATTGAAAAAGGGCATCAGTTTAAAGATAAATTTTTAAACTGTTTTTGTGTGATGAGATTTTGAGTTCGGAGGTCAGATGACTCCTCGGGAAGAGAATATTAGAATATTAGAGCTCACCCGAGTCGCCTCGTAAAACGAGTCTTTCGGATACCCCTAATATCCTTTAAAAAGTTGTGTGTGTGTGTGTGTGCTTTTAAAAATGCATGCTGTATCGGATGTCTACATTGTATTGAAATGTATTGAAATAGAATAGGAAGGAAGCCTTACCAATGTTGGTTCGTGTCTGTCTTCCGCAGGGGAATAGTGTTTGAGGTCGGAGTAGCGTTCCGGATTGCTTCGGGGATGCCGGTTGTCCGCGGACAGAGTTTCGGCGTGAGTTGAGGTTGTAGGCTGCGTTTGGGCAGAGGTTCGGCGTGCGTGGGGATCGTCGGGATCAGTCGGGCAGAGGTTCGGCGTGCGTTGGAATCGTTGGTTGGATTCGGGCAGAGGTTCGGCAAGGTTTGGGATCGCCGGTTTGACTCGGAAAGAGCCGGGACACCGTGGGAAAGACCAGGCAAGGCCTCGGAGTACCACGAGGGGCCTCAGAGTACCTCGAGAGTGCCTCGGGGCAGCGCGGGAGCGTCTCGGGAGCGCTCGGAGAGGCTTCGGAGCACCTCGAGGGGGCTCGGAAGGCCTCGGAAGGATCCGAAGGGGCCGGGAATGCCTCGAAAGGTCTTAGAAGGGGAGCCAGAAGGCTTAGGGAGGAAGAGAGAAGTGGGAGGTGTGAAAAAATGAGGAGGGGGAGCCCTCTATTTATAGTAAAAATTTCGGAGCAAAGAGGTCCGTACGGACCTTCTTGGTTATCCAGAATTTTGGATTTCCTCGATTTGAGGGAATCTGCAATGATGGAGAATATTTGGGAATGATGATGTTCCCTGAGCAATAAGGTCCGTACGGACCATCTTGCATGCAAAGAGGTCCGTACGGACCAACTCTGCATGGAAGTCATCATTTCTCCCGGGATTTGAGGGAATATTGTGGACTTTAAGGGGATTTAGTAATCATTGAAACAAAGAGGTCCGTACGGACCTTAATTGCTTTTCTGATTTCCTGAAAATTCCCAAAAGGTCCTTTTGTCCCTTTTTATCCCAGAAAGGCTCCTCCCCTGGTTTGGTTGGGGGTTTGAGAGGTTTTTGAGAGGGTTTTGAGTGAGAGAGGTCTCTGAGACTGCGTGGATGAGTCTGCGGTGTTTCCCGGGTGTTTGAAAGGGAGTGATCCAGATTGGGGTACTTACAACAGCGTAGCTAGACACACTCCGATGTAGTCGCAGAAGTAGTGCGCAGACAGAATGAGCAACATGAATATATCTAAGGAAGTGGATAGATCAAACAGTCCGGGGCTGGTCTGACTCAATCTGGCTATATGAGTCAATTCTATGAATCTATCGTCAACGACAATGCCCGATACCCAGTCTGCTGATAATCCCAAGTATTCAGATAGTTGCTCGTGGCGATCGTCCTGTCTCGAGGAAATGCCACAGTCCTCGACTCAGCCACACCAGTCATTGCTCGAAAATCCTCCATCGTTGGCATCAGATCGTTGTACGATAGGGTGAACACATATCGCTCCGAATCCCAAAAGCACGAAGCAGCTCGGAGCAGATCCCAATCAATCTTCCAATCTTTTAGAGACCAGATACATGGCATGCTATACCTCCTGTCAATAAGTTTCCGGTGTTGTTTTTGGTGAAAGCGCGAGAGTTCAAGAATGTCTTGTTGAAATTGATACTCTCGGGAAACAATTTCTCCATTGTAATGCTCCATACTGCCTTAAATTGGGGCTGCTGTGATTTTTTACCTATTAATATTGTGAATAATTGTAAATTGTTAATATTTAAAAGTATGTTTAGAATTGGGGTTGGCTTCTTAGTATCAACAAATCTTGAGCTCTAGTTCAAACTAAACTAAAGGATAATGGTGTCCCTACCTAACCACTTACGCCCCTAGATATAACTTTATACAAATTAATTGTCATATAGGTTTCAAATTTTACAATTCTTTAGCATCAATATAATTATTAAGCAAACAGTATATGCTTCCAACCAGCTTTAATCCAGCATGAAACCTAATTAAGTCAGAACATTTACTAATTTATTTTTATCTCTTGTTATAGCAATATAATTATTGAGCACTTTATTAATATATGTTTCAGGCAGCTTAGTTGGTTAGGTAGTTGAAATTCAACACTTGTTGACCTGGAATCAATACCTACTCTATCCTTTAAGTGCATGTTTGATAAACCTATCCCATCCTAAAATGCACGATTATATGAAATGCAAATATCACTTTGTCTACTTGCTTTATAATCGAAAATCAAGAAATTTCGGCTTTTGAATTTTTTAAATTATTACTATTGTGAATAATTTTAAATATTAATATTTAATTCTTTGTTGTAAAATATATAATTTTACAATGATGAATTAAATTAACATTTATAAACAAGATGAGAGTCGTTCTCATCCACAACTATCAAAACCCTATCCAATCTTTGACCAAGAAAGACAGAGCAAACAAGTTCTCGACTGTCTGAGCAAAAGATTTTCTGTTTAATAAGAAATTTTTCCAGTTTCACTGTCCTCTTCTCTCTAAGGATCTCAAACATCACAGTCATGTTTGTGACAGTGCCTGTTTTACTCTTCACTGGTGTTATACGGTCACAAGTAAAAACAAGGTAACAGTATAACACCAGTGAAGAGAAAACAGACACTGTCACAAACATGGCTGTGATGTTTGAGATCCTTAGAGAGAAGAGGTCAGTGAAACTGAAAAAATTCTTATTAAACAGAAAATTCTTTGCTCAAACAGTGGAGAATTTGTTTACTCTGTCTTTCGAAACGAAAGATGGACGGATTTTGATAGATGTGGATGAGAAAGGCTCTCATCTTGTTTATATTTTAAGATGTTAACCACCAACCACAATACCCTATAAGCAGTGCCACTAAGTGTTTTTTTCCTAATTTTAGACATTCACCCCCCTCCCCCTTTGAATTTACACAAGATCCGACCTAAGGTGCATCTAGGGGCCAGGATTGATATCAGGCGCTCAAACGTAGGCGACATAATCACCGTCCGCGATGCCGTCAATCGCCCCAAAATGGGATCTAGAACCCTATCATTATATTTCATGAGGTCCTCATGAATCTCTATGTTATTTTTAATGTATACATGTATCCCTCCCCTCCATAGCGTTAACATTAACTTTACTAGGTTAAGAAAAGAAATGAAACATTTTATTTATTAACTTTACTAGGTTAAGAACTAGAGATTCATGAGGTCCTCATGAATCTCTAGTTCTTGAGCGGAAATATTACTATTGTTTCCTGTTTTCAGACATTTTTTTAATATTTAGTAAATAAATGAAGGTACCAAACTGATCGCGCAGGAAAGCGTGTGGGCTCAGTTCTTTGTGTCCAGCAATGAGTGAGCTAGCTTTGGATCTGCACAGCACAAGAAACAAGGGTGAAACTGCGCCGGGGGTCTTCCGGCAAGCCCCTCCGGCGTGAGAGTAAGATGATGGACAGGAAATGTGGTGCAGATAATATGGTGTGTGTGTGGGTACGTGAATATGCAATAAAGCATTACCTTTGTCCATGTTGTTACTCTCTTATTTATAGTAGGAATAGTGATGTTAGGGTTTTCACTAGAGCCGTTGGATTGGATGGTCTCCAACCGTTAGATCAGCTCCGTCTTCTAGGCGTACACGTGTCACGCTGGGATTGGTCCGTCTATGTAAGGACACTGCAGCTTCTGACATTGATAAGCAGTTTGCCTTATAAGGGAAAGTCAACCTGCACACCTTTTGTAGTTATTACTGATTGCATGATTGCACGTGTAATAAGGCACTGTAGCAGGTCTGACATTATCCCAATTTAGCTAATTAACCAAGCTTGTTGAGGAAGCTTAATAGAAGAGACGACCTGGAGCTGTATGTCCAGATGGGTCATCTCCTTGAGGTATGACTCGGCGAGAGAGAGTTAGTCGTTCAATGGCGACGCTCACTCTTGGACGAGTGCCGGTTGGAGCGAGGGAAGGCTCGTCGTTAGATGGGCTTAGCCCATTGTCGACGATCTCTTCTTGGTGTATCGACGGGCTAGAAGTTAACCCTTTCCTTAATGGTACAATGGCTCGTCGCTTGGATGGGCTCGGTCGCTCAGTGGCGACGACTGCCAACCAGTGTTGGATGGGCCATGACCAAAGGCTTTGATCTGATCCTTTGTGGTTGGTCCTTTGATGGGCCTATTGGGCCCCCAGGCTCGTAGGAAAGTATTGGGCTCGGCCCATCACAGAATATTCCGTTCAGTGGCCCCCAACTCATGGTCGTCTTGACGGGCCGGGAGTTGTCATTTTCCCTCCAACATAATCCGTACGACCTTCAATTTGAATTTTGAATTATGATGATGTCAGCGTTGGTGACGTGGGCGGCTAGGATCTCTTCATTGGTTAACACGTGCCCCGTGATGGGACATTCTCCTCGGAAGTTGTCGGGGGTATTTAATGCCCCTCATCATTCCGTCTTTTGGATTTCCCAGGAACAAACTGTTCATCTTCCCCACATATAAAACCTCCCCCCTCCTACATTCCGAACTTTTCGCGAACTCGAGCATTGAGAGCAAGGAGCAAGGGCGATTTCCGGCGACTGATAAGGAAGAACTCCGGCAACCGTGCGAACTTTTTCCGGCGATACCGACTGCTCTGGCTTCACCACCGTTGGATAACCCCGCAGCTTGGATTAGGAACTTCTTTGATCTCCCACCAGCGAATTCATCGGAAAAACCATTTCCCTACCCAGAAGCAGGTAATTTTCTTCGTTATTCTTCATTTTCTGGGTTTTTGTTTGGGGTTTAAGGTTTTTGCTAAATGGGGCCCAGAACGGTGAGCTTTGAGAGGGGTGTCAAGTTTGGTTTTGGACTGAATCAAAGGGTGTACAAATGTGCCAAGGGCATTTGGAGGGAGATTCCATTGGTTGAATGCTCATCCATTTTGGCAAAGTTTGATTTTGAGAACGAACCTCTAGGGTTTCCTGTTGGTGAGGTCCTTGGGGATTTTGAGGAAGGTGACCCAAGAGTAATGCCCTTTAGATCAATGAACGACCTGCCGAATCATATACGAGTCAACTATTCCTTGTCCCATCGTGATTCATGTAGGAATTTTGTTGTAGGGGAATCTAGGTTGCCCATAGATAGGTCATCGTCTGAAAATGTTAGGACTGATTCCCCTTCTGTCTTTCCTTGTTTTGTAGACATGGATCACGACGGACGCCCCGATCAGCCGGCTCAAGAAGTAAATGAAGCCAGTACTAGTGCTGGAAACACTAGGATTGTTGACGCCTTCCACACAGGTGTACGAGTTGGAAGTAATGAACGAGACTTCGGGGGTGGTGCCCAAGGTGGTTGGGCTATCACCAAGGTCAGAGCTGCGACAAAGGGAGATATCGCAAAGCCGTTTATAGATTCCCTTCGAAGTTCGTTCAGGGTGCATGCCAATAATTACAAACTGGAGTATCTTAGCCAGAGAGAGTATGAGCCCCGTAGACAATCTCTCCTCACCAGCAAGAAGAAAGTTGCTTTCTTCTATAAACAATTCGAGCTTGGGTTGAGGTTGCCTTTGGATCCCTTTATCAACGAGTTTCTTGAAGATTCCGATTGCGTGCCGATGGAGCTAAGCGGTAATACGGTCAGAGTTCTATCGTGTTTCATCGTCGTTTGCAGATTTCTTGGCTATGAGCCATGTAACAAAGTGTTCCGTCAATATTATCGGACCAAACGATCCACTAAGAACGGGAAGTCCTTGGTAAGTGTGTCGTGCATTAGAAATGTCCAAGGCTTGTTTTTAGACACCCAAAATAAAGTGTACGGCTGGGACAGTCATATGATTTTGGTGGAGAGCCGGGTAGGATGGCAATTTCCTTGGCCTGAGAGTCGTGATCCTGTCTCCGACGACCATATATTTCAAGCTCCGTGAGCCGATGAGCTGAAAGGAAAGATTGACGATCTATTGAGTCATGGATGGGTGGCATTTGAGAATATTGAGGCCTCTCACTGGAGGTACATAAGGACTGGCATCATGGATAAGCCGTCGAAGGGCCCCGATCCCTTGGTGAAGATAAACCTTGACCCCCATTATCCAGTTTGGATCGTTCACGACGACTTGCAGTGGGAAGACAACTGCATTAATTGCGCTGGTGCCCGCTTTGACCGTCCTGAAGAGCGTTGTGAAAACCTTGAGATGTCTGGGGGTTGGGCTCTCAACACTCGTCTATTTACTTTGACAATTTTGCCTTTATGTCTCGTCGTGTATGACTCAATTAACTTTTTCTCATTTTTCACTTGGCAGTTCTCTCTGAGAAGGATATCAGCCTCATTGAGAAGAAAGTTAGAAGCATGAGTGAGGCAATCAGACCCCTTGTGCGGACCAAGGCCAAGAAGGATAGGGCGACGAGCAATGCTATTTGTGGTCGGCAGGAGAATCAGACGAAGAGGAATGGTGAGCTTCCCAAGGACAATCCTGCTGGCGCTATTCCTTTGATCGAAAAGGAGGTCGTCGTTGGAGGCCTAAACACTGGGGGTCGTCAAGTAGTAGTCGACGGGCTGGAGAAAGAAATTGGAGTTGAGTCAAGTGCAGCAGCTGCCAATACTGAGGACCAACAGGTCGTCGTCGTCGAGGGTGAGCACATTAACCCTGAGGACGTTGGAAGCTCAGACTCCAATCATGAGGTCGTCGGAGAAGGGAGCCGCGTCTCCAAGAAGAGGAAAGACCATCCTGCTGGCTCCGGGAGAGAGAAAGAAAAGAGAAATAGAGCTGACAACGACCCCATAAGTTCCTCCGACCCTTCAACCCCTCAAACCGAAGCTCCTGGATCGTCGTCTGGAGTACTTACCAGGGCAAAGGCTATGGAGATGGCCACCAAGTTTGGTAAGGTTCCTCAGATCTCTGGGGTTCCTTGTTTGGCTCGGAGTGGCCCTGCCCTCCTTCTGGGGACGGCCTTGACCAAACGGGGCAAAGATGTTGATCTAGTACGCCAAATGAGGGGGGCTAAGATGAGTCCGATGACTTATCATGCTCGCTTCGGACTGATGCAAACGGAGGTAGTTCGGTTGTTTTTCTTTTCTTGCGTATCTCGTAGTTTTATACTTGTGCTAATAATAATCCTTTGGTGGCAGATGACGTCGATGATGGAAGCTATGACGGCGGACTTCAAGGCATGCTACGACGCCGAGGCCAAGGAGAACGAGCAGCTGGTTCTGTCTGTCGGAGCTAAGGAGACGGCTGAGAGAAAATTGAAGGAAGCTGAAGAAAACATCGTCCAATTGACCGCTGCCTACGAGTCATTAATGGCTCAGAAAAATGTCATTTTGGAGGAGGCGGAAACGGTGAAAGCTGATAAAGCAAAACTTGAGAAGGACGGAAAAATCTTGGCGACTGCTCTTCGTGCCGCAGAGGGCAAAGTTGATAAACTGACATCTGACTACGAGTCTGCCCGGAACCAGATTGAATCAATGAGGGCTGATCATCAAGTTGCTATTGGGGAGGCCAGGCTGGACGCCGTTGCAGAATTCAAGGGAGGCGCCGAATTTCTCAAGGTCGTTACCGACAAGGCTAGCTGCTTTTTCCAAGACGGGTCCAAACATTTGGCCCGGAGGATCCTTGCTGATCCGGAGACTAAGGGCCTTTTATCTACGAAGAAGCTGGCAGACCTCTGTACCGAACCGGCGCATGACGAAGAAGCTCGTCTAGTTCATCCTTTAGTTCCCTTTAATGATAATGACTTGATCATCATTAGAGAAGACGACAGGAAAGCTGGTAAGGACGAGTGGCCAGTTCCCGCTGTTGATCCTAAGAACTTCGATGCCTATTATGCCAACTTCGTCGAAGACGGTCCTGATCCTGATGCTGCTCCATCAAACGTCGACAATCCTCAGTAATCTACTTTATTGAAATGATATGTAACGTCTCAAACAATGTCCCAATTTGATTTGGTTGTCCTAATGTGGTCGACACTTGTTTGCTCTTGTACTTTCTCAACTTCTCAAATGGCTCGTAGGAATAGTACGAAGGTTCATAGGTTTCTTGCTCGTAGGCAAGGCTCTATGGACGAGTCGTCTTATTCCGTTATAGCGTTTGACGAAGTCTGGCTTCGTCTAACCTTTATACTTGGCTAAAGTGAGTGTAAATGTCGAAGTCTTTACCTCGACTGATCTTTATACTTGATCAAAGTAGTTGTAGGGGTCGAAGTCAGGCTTCAACCGTCTTAAGTTTCTTGAGTTTGTAATGAATGAAGTTCGGTGAAGTGATGAGCTTCCATTGATAATTTCTGATTAACAACAGCGTATTGACAACCCATTCACTTTCGACGACTCTTGGGATTTATAGATTATCCCTTAAGACTTTCAAAATTACAGACGATCAAAAACCCTTCACAAAATGACAATCAAAAGTTTAAACT
Source organism: Adenophora triphylla var. japonica (assembly GCA_022495995.1). NCBI lineage: Eukaryota > Viridiplantae > Streptophyta > Magnoliopsida > Asterales > Campanulaceae > Adenophora > Adenophora triphylla. The sequence goes on along the minus strand of JAFEMH010004964.1, from coordinate 96,648 downwards.
AAGAACCACAAAAGGGGTGCCCTGAGGGCGCTGAGTGTTGATTGACGACGATCAAAAGTAATACTTCATAAGATGATTGGCGTGCCATGGATGCTTGAGATGCTCACCGTTCTGCTTAGCTAGGCGGTAGGTTCCCTCTCTGACCACACTTGTGACAATGTATGGTCCTTCCCAATTGGGGGAGAGTTTATTTTGACGGGCTTTGAGTCCCGTTGCTTCGATCTTTCTGAGCACATAGTCGCCGACTTTAAAGAACCTCTTCTTCACCTTCTTATCATGATAAGCCTTGGTTTTCTTTTTGTAATTCTCCATCCTTAGTTGGGCGTCCAATCTTCGTTCATCTGCAAGGTCCAGGTCAACTTGCCGGTTATGGATGTTCTTTTCAACGTCGTAGAGAGCAACTCGGTCTGTTGGCAACTGAAGCTCGGCGGGAGCCATGGCCTCTGAGCCGTAGGCCAAAGCAAATGGGGTTTCCCCCGTGGGCCCCCGGGTGGTTGTGCGGACAGCCCAAAGAGCTGAGGGTAGTCCGTCCAACCATCTTGTATCTTTTCCTTCCAGATTTTTACACAAAGCAGATAAGACGAGCTTGTTCGCCGCTTCAGCTTGCCCGTTGCCTTGGGGATAGGCAACTGATGACTTGGAGTGTTTGACCCCCATCCTGTTCAACTCTTGCTCGAACTTTCTTGAAAACTGCAGGCCATTGTCTAAAACGATCACCCTTGGTATTCCGAAGCGACACCATATCGAATCATGGATGAAGCTTAGGGCGTTGTTTTCAGTGATTTTGTTTAAGGCCTTGGCCTCCACCCACTTCGAAAAATAGTCAACTGCCACGATCACATACTTGACTCCTCCCTTGGCCGGCGGAAAAGGCCCAATCAGGTCAACACCCCACATATCAAACGGCCAAGCGGCAACGACAGGGGTTTGCTCAGTAGTTGGTAGCTTGGGGAGGTCGGCAAAACGCTGGCAGGTATCACACTTTTTCACAAACTGTTTGGCGTCTTCACGGAGGTGGGGCCAGTAGTACCCCATGGTAATGATCTTATCAGCCAGGGTGCGGGCCCCAGGATGGCCCCCGCACTCTCCTTGATGTACTTCGAAAAGTAATTGAACGACCTTGTCCGGGTGGACGCATTTCAACAATGGTCTAGTAATGGATCGTCGGTAGAGCTCTCCTTCTACGACTGTAAATCTGGGGGACTTTCTTTTGACTTGCCTTGCCAAAACCTCATCTGTTGGCAACTCTTCCCGTTCAATAAAAGCTTTTAGCTCGTCAATCCAGCATCTTGGACCGTCGACGCTGCACATGACTTTTACTCGCTCGTAGGTTGGTTGCTCCAAGTAGGCTAGGTGATGGCCATGCTCCTCCTCTGGGAGTTGGTCCGTAGCCAGCTTTGAGAGTAGGTCGGCGTGTTCGTTGTTTTCACGAGCTATTCTTTGTATGGCCCAAAATTCTAACCCCTGGATTAATTCTCCGACCAATGAATGGTACTTCTGCAGGGTGGAATCGACGACTTGGTATTCTCCCCTTATTTGATTCACGATCAATTGAGAATCACAATAAGCTGCGACTTTGGTAGCTCCAAAACACTTGGCGTACTCAATGGCTGCTATGAGCGCTTCGTACTCGGCCTGGTTGTTAGATGCTTGAAACTTGAACCTCAATACTTCTTCAAAAACTGTCCCTAAAGTCCATGGATTCAATGACAATCTCTTTAATTTTCCTTCTTGCTTCAGGTGTCAGATCTGGTACCTCGTCGTCAATCAATTTATCCAGCTCGGCCCCCGATTCTTGGGCGACCAAAAGTTGTGGCTTTTCAGCTTGGTCGTCCATGAATACTTCAACAAAAACCTCGGGGTCGTCTATACACTTGATTGTCGAGATGCCGGCGTACGAGGTCGTCGTTTGCTTGACAGTTTTAGAGAGCTTCACGATGTGATCTGGATCGTCGATTTCAATGGTCCGTTTTGCCTTCAGCACGTGCTCTAGGAATTCTGGGGCCGTCCCCAACACGCATCCTACTCCGGCACGGGAAGGAAATTTAACTCGCTGATGGGGCACTGGGGCGACGATCCCCAAAGCGGCTTGACCGGGTTGGCCAAGGATAGCATGGTAGTCACTGACGACGTCGATCACAATAAAAGTTACTGTTTTGATTGTTCTTAATGGGTGTTCCCCAATGTCGACTGGAAGATCGATCTGGCCTTTCGCATCTACCCGGTGATTGGTGAATCCTTCTAGACGACCTAAGTAAGGACTTAGACGGCTATCAGGTAGACCCATTCTCTGGTAGACGTTGTAAAACAAGATGTCCTTGGCCGCTCCCGTGTCGATCAAAATTCTCCTTGATTCGCAGTTATCGATGAAGCCAGGTATGACTAGAGTTTGTTGACGAGCTAATGGATTGGCTGGCAGCTCGTAGGGAAAGAAACTTATCACGTCATTTGGAGTTTCTGATTTTTGGGGGACATGTGGGGCCTTCTTCAGATGGTAGATGGCGCTCTTAATCTGATTCTTGCTCGTCTCCTCAGAGATTACTAACACCATTCTTGGATTCCTCTGTGGAGTCTCGTCGTTAGCAGCTCGGGTGTTGGCCGCCTGACGATCCTTCCTTACATATTCCCCAAGTCGTCCATTGTCGATCCATCTCTGAATGATCTTTTTCAAGCTAAAACATTCCTCGGTATCATGTCCTTTATCTCTGTGATATTCACAATACTTGTTCATGTTTTTCTTCCCCTTCCCGCTGGGATTCATCTTTGGCGTCGGGCCAAAATCAACGTTGCTCAAAATTTCTGCTCTAGACACGGTAAGCGGAGTGTACGACTCCGGGACTTTTTCCGCCTTCATTTTGTTCTTTCCTTTCTCTCCGACCTTATCCTTCTTGGATTTTGACGCCTCAACCTCGTCGACGACCTTTCCCTCTCTTTGCAACTTTCTTTCTTCAGCCTCGGCTACGGCGTACGCCTTGGCATAGAGGTCTTTGCGGGACTTGGCCGGGTGGACTTGAAGCTCGTAGTCTAGAGTGGGGGAAATGACACCGTGCCTGAAGCAATTTATGATTTCCCTGTCTGTTAGGTCTTCATCAATCTGAGCTACCAGTTTCTTGAATCTCTTGAAGTAGCTCATCGAGCTTTCAGTGGCTCCTTGGGATATGTTGCTAAGGTCGTTGACAGTCTTACGACACTCTCCCGCCGTAGCAAACCTTCCTAAAAACTTCTTTCTCATCTGCTTCCATGATTCGATGCTCCCCTTGGGCAAGCCTCTAAACCACCTCAGAGCTGCGTCGACCAGTGTGCTCGTAAGAGCCTTGCACATGATGTCGTCGTGGCCTGAAGCTTTTGCCACTACGTACATCTGTGCCTCAAGGTGTTGTATATGGTCGATGGCACTGGTAGAGCTGTCGTATGGTTTAAGTTCGGGTAGCTTAAAGCCCGGTTACGGGGTCCTGTTTCCAACATCCAAGGTGCAAGGGGATTCATAGTGCCGCCATCGTCATCGTAGTCGTCGCTGTCCGTTTTCTTTCTTTTGCTCGTCAGTTCCTCCACTTGGCGCCTCAGCCTCAAGAACTCTCTCATATCCACCCCTCCTGTTGGGCCGGCTTGGGGAATCCTATCTTGACGGGGCCCCCGGGTAACGGTGTTAGACCGTTGCCTCTCGGTGGGGGCAGGTCGTCGTGAGATGGATCGCTCCCTGTAGCTAGGAGGGGGAGACGGCCTATAAGATCTTGACATTTCTCGTTCATGACGAGGTGGGGTACGAGTTCTCTCTCTTTGGCTCTGCGCTCGTTCATTTCTTGATGACGGAGTCTGTAGACGACCACGGACAATTTGATTCTGATTTGCTTCAGGATTCTCGACGGCTAAAGCTCTACGAGGCTCTGCTTCCCCAGCTCGTCGTTGCTGTGACGGTGCTCCTTGGCTCCGTCTCTCATTAATGTGATCCCTTAGGTCAAGCTGTGGTACAACACGCTCATTCCCAGTGGCAGTCCCTTCACGACGACCAGCATTCTCTCTCTGGTTTCTTCTCCTCCTTCCTGACGAGATTGTTTGGTGGGATGCCTGGGGAGCTTGAGGAGCGGCCATACGAATGAGCTCGTCTTGGATTTGCAAAAATTCTTTGAGGGCGTTGGCTCTTTCGACGAGGAAAGCCGCTCTGTCGAGATTAGGGTTAGAGGGACCTCCTGCATATCTTGCCGTTGTCTCCGGCCTCCTTTCCAGTGGAGGTCTCCTCTGGCGCTCAGCAGCAGGCCTTTTCTCTCTTCTCCCGGCCGTTTGAAGGCCTGTATCGTCAACCATCCCCTGTGACCTGGTAACCCTTAAGTTAGGGTTCCTAGGTGGTGAGGGTGGCCTAGGATTTTCTTGTTGAGGTGGTACGCCTTCACCTGCTGTGGACTTGCTGGCCGTATGACCATCTGACACCATTTTTCAAACTCTTCTGGCTTTATTCCTTCTACTGGAGATCACTAACACGCTTCCCGGCAATGGAACCAATCTGATCGCGCAGAAAAGCGTGTGGGCTCAGTTCTTTGTGTCCAGCAATGAGTGAGCTAGCTTTGGATCTGCACAGCACAAGAAACAAGGGTGAAACTGCGCCGGGGGTCTTCCGGCAAGCCCCTCCGGCGTGAGAGTAAGATGATGGACAGGAAATGTGGTGCAGATAATATGGTGTGTGTGTGGGTACGTGAATATGCAATAAAGCATTACCTTTGTCCATGTTGTTACTCTCTTATTTATAGTAGGAATAGTGATGTTAGGGTTTTCACCAGAGCCGTTGGATTGGATGGTCTCCAACCGTTAGATCAGCTCCGTCTTCTAGGCGTACACGTGTCACGCTGGGATTGGTCCGTCTATGTAAGGACACTGCAGCTTCTGACATTGATAAGCAGTTTGCCTTATAAGGGAAAGTCAACTGCACACCTTTTGTAGTTATGCGGTGCATGATTGCACGTGTAACAAGGCACTGTAGCAGGTCTGACATTATCCCAATTTAGCTAATTAACCAAGCTTGTTGAGGAAGCTTAATAGAAGAGACGACCTGGAGCTGTATGTCCAGATTGGTCGTCTCCTTGAGGTATGACTCGGCGAGAGAGAGTTAGTCGTTCAATGGCGACGCTCACTCTTGGACGAGTGCCGGTTGGAGCGAGGGAAGGCTCGTCGTTAGATGGGCTTAGCCCATTGTCGACGATCTCTTCTTGGTGTATCGACGGGCTAGAAGTTAACCCTTTCCTTAATGGTACAATGGCTCGTCGCTTGGATGGGCTCGGTCGCTCAGTGGCGACGACTGCCAACCAGTGTTGGATGGGCCATGACCAAAGGCTTTGATCTGATCCTTTGTGGTTGGTCCTTTGATGGGCCTATTGGGCCCCCAGGCTCGTAGGAAAGTATTGGGCTCGGCCCATCACAGAATATTCCGTTCACAAACATTTCTTTATTCTTTAATACTTAAAACTACATATTTTATTATGAGACTCCATTGTAATTCTCAAAATTTTAACATTCAAATATGCCACTTATCTGACAAGGCAGCAACTAGCATCCATATCTGACAAGGTAGACAAACCCAGGATTATCGAGTTTCCCATAACCACTACAACCAAGGTTCTCTAAATATATAGTATTTTGTTTTGCTACATTCATAGAAAACCTCATATCGCTACAGATTTTATCCCAGAAAAACCCCATTCCCCCCACCCCAACACCCTCCTAAAAACTAAAGGAAGTACTCCAGCCTCTTTCAATTAAACAGAAACGACCCAATCATGATATTTCAGATTTTATTCATTCTTTCAAATTTTAATGGAAATAAAAATGACAAACTAAAATCAGTTCAAACACAAGTTGAACTTCGTGAATCCTATCCCATCTCAATAGTAACTGCTCTCAACATCCCATTTCTAAAAGCTCACTTCATTAACACAAGGGAAAAAACTTTCCTAAAGTTTGAAATCGGCTTCAAAAATAGTTTTTTGCTCACACTAATATATTCAAGAAAAGCAAGAATCATGGTATTTTAAAACGATGAGCCAAATTATGTTAAAGCAAACCTCCCAGTCAATTAAAATAGTGATATTCATTATGGACTGATGGAGAACTTGCTACTTATTCCAATATATTTTATAATTATTTCCAAATTGCTAGGGTTGCTAATTAATTTCACATTGGGATATAGTACTGCAATGGCGACAATGTACACAAAATCCTACGCAAACTTGCCAAGTGATCCATCACTACCCGAATGAACCCTAATTCCACTTCCAAAACCAAAATCAAAAAAATTTAGAAAGAAAATACACGCCAAAAATTGAGCTCAGTTTCAAAAGTGAAAACAATTTTTGCTGATTTGAATCATTAATTCGAATAAATTGATCGAGATACTGACCTTGTTCGGTGAGGGGAGAGAGAGAGAGAGAGAGAGAGAGAGAGAGAGAGAGAGAATTTCAGATCTAGGGAGACGGCGGCAGCTAACACGGCGGTGAGGCGACGGCGGTAGCTATCACGGCGGTGGCGGTGGAGTTGAGAGGGACGGCGGTGAGGCGACGGCGGTGAGAGATCGTGCCGGTGATGAGGAGACGGCGGCAGTCGGTGATGGAAGAGAGAGTATGGAGTGATCGTAAATAATTTGGGAAAGACGAGTAAACAATTAGTTCGCTGAAGATTTTTATTTATATTTCACCGCAGCGACGGAATATTTCGTCGGTGTTAATCCGCCGCTGGTAAATACGTAATCACGCGAATTGATGACATGACATGTAACACCGACGGAAATTTTCGCCGTTGGTTTAATTAACACCAGCGACGGAATATTTCGCCGCTAAACATTAATTATAGCGGCGAAATTTAAATTCCGACGCTAAAATCAATATTTAGCGGCGGAATATTCCGTCGCTGAGGTTAATTAATTTTAATTTAATATAAAACATGAAAATTATTTTAAATATCATTATTTTTATTTATATAAAACATGAAAATTATTTTAAATTACTCTAAAAAAATAAAAATGAGTCAATAAATATTATTTTTGAAAAAATAAATAAATCATAAATATTAATTAATTTTAATTTAATAAATATCATTATTTTTATTTATATAAAACATTAAAATTATTTTAAATTACTCTCAAAAAATAAATATGAGTCAATAAATATTATTTTTGAAAAAATAAATAAATTATAAATATTAATTAATTTTAATTTAATAAATATCATTATTTTTATTTATATAAAACATGAAAATTATTTAAAATTACTGTCAAAAAAATAAGTATGAGTCAATAAATATTATTTTTGAAAAAATAAATAAATCATAAATATTAATTAATTTTAATTTGATAAATATCATTGTTTTTAATTATATAAAACATGAAAATTATTTTAAATTACTGTCAAAAAAATAAGTATGAGTCAATAAATATTATTTTTGAAAAAATAAATAAATCATAAATATTTATTAATTTTAATTTAATAAACCCTATACACTATACACTATACCCTATATCCTATACACTATACCCTATACACTATACACTATACCCTATATCCTATACCCTATACACTATACACTATACACTATACCCTATACCCTATACACTATACCCTATACACTATACACTATACACTATACCCTATACCCTATACACTATACCCTATACCCTATACACTATATCCTATACACTATACATTATACACTATACCCTATACCCTATACACTATACACTATACCCTGTACCCTGTACCCTATACCCTATACACTATACCATATACCCTATACACTATACCCTATACCCTATACACTATACCCTATACACTATACCCTATACCCTATACACTATACACTATACCCTATACACTATACACTATACACTATACCCTATACCCTATACACTATACCCTATACCCTATATCCTATACCCTATACACTATACCCTATACCCTATACACTATACCCTATATCATATACCCTATATACTATACCCTATACCCTATACCCTATACACTATATCCTATACCCTATACACTATACACTATACATTATACCCTATACACTATACCCTATACCCTATACACTATACCCTATACACTATACCCTATACACTATACACTATACCTTATACCCTATACACTATACCCTATACACTATACCCTATACCCTATACCATATACCCTATACCCTATACCCTATACATTATACACTATACCCTATACCCTAAACCCTAACCCCTAAACCCTAAACCCTAACCCCTAACCCCTAAACCCTAACCCCTAAACCCTAACCCCTAACCCCTAAACCCTATACACTATACCCTATACCCTATACACTATACCCTATACACTATACCCTATACCCTATACACTATACCATATACACTATACATTATACCTTATACACTATACCCTATACCCTATACATTATACCCTATACCTTATACCATATACCCTATACACTATACCCTATACACTATACCCTATACCCTATATACTATACCCTATACCCTATACCATATATATTATACACTATACCCTATACCCTATACATTATACCCTATACCCTATACACTATACCCTATACCATATACCCTATACACTATACCCTATAGCCTATACACTATACACTATACCCTATACATTATACCCTTAGGGTTTAGGGTTAGGGGTTAGGGTTTAGGGTTTAGGGGTTAAGGGTTAGGGGTTAGGGTTTAGGGGTTAGGGGTTAGGGGTTTAGGGGTTAGGGTTTAGGGTTTAGGGTTTAAGGTTTAGGGGTTAGGGGTTAGGGGTTAGGGGTTAGGGTATAGTGTATAAGGTATAGGGTATATGGTATAGTGTATAGGGTTTAGGGGTTAGGGTTTAGGGGTTATGGGTTAGGGGTTAAGGGTTAGGGGTTAGGGGTTAGGGGTTAGGGTTTAGGGTTTAGGGGTTAGGGGTTTAGGGTTTAGGGGTTTAGGGTTTAAGGGTTAGGGTTTAGGGTTTAGAGTTTAGGGGTTAGGGGTTAGGGTATAGTGTATAGGGTATAGGGTATAGTGTATAGGGTATAATATATAATGTATAGGGTATAGGGTATAGTGTATAGGGTATAGGGATTAGGGGTTAGGGTTTAGGGGTTAGGGGTTAGGGTTTAGGGTTTAGGGGTTAGGGGTTAGGGTTTAGGGTTTAGGGGTTAGGGTTTAGGGGAATTAGGTTTAGGGGTTAGGGGTTAGGGTTTAGGGTTTAGGGGTTAGGGTATAGGGTATATAGTATATGGTATAACGTTTTCAATTAGTTTTTTGAAATTTCAGTTGGTTTTTTAATGTTTCCAGTTAGTTTTTTAGAATTCCAGTCAGTTTTTTAACGTTTCCAGTAAGTTTTTTAACGTTTTCAGTTAATTTTTCAAAATTTCAGTTATTTTTTTGAAATTTCAGTCAATTTTCTAACGTTTCAGTTAGTTATTTTGTTAATTAGTTCTAAAAATAATTAAAAATTAAATTTTATAATCACTGACGGAATATTCCATCGCTGATAAATTAAAAAAAAAAAAAATTATCAGCGGGAAAAATATTCCGTCGGTGTTTAATTTAAAAAAAAATAAAAAATATTTAATTTCACCAACAGAATATTTTCGTCGCTGATAAATTAAAAAAATTAATTATTCAGCGGCGGAAATATTCCGTCGGTGTAATATTTCAAAAAAAAAATATTTGATTTTCACCGACGGAATATTTCCGCCACTGATAATTTTTTTTTTTTTTAATTTATCAGCGGCGGAAATTTTTCGTCGGTCTATTATAAAAAAAAATATATTTAATTTTCACCGACGGAATAATTCCGTCGCTGATAAATAACAAAAATAAAAAAATATTTACTTTTCACCGGCGGAATAATTCTGTCGCTGATAAAGAACTAGCGACGGAATATTTCGTTGGTAAATTATGCGCCAAAATAGTGGCGGTAATAAAACGAATATTCGAGGAATATTCGTTTTAGCGACGGAATATAGCGACGGAATTAAATTTCGTCGGTAAATTTGAGGCCAAAATCTTTCCGTCGCTAAAGCTTAATTTTCGTCGCTATTTAGCGACGGAATTAGTCCGTCGCTGTTGATTCCGTCGCTAAAACACCAGTTTCTGGTAGTGTATTAATCTGCTCCGATGGATTCTGAATGGGGTTTCTACAGAGCCCCTCTTCGACAAGTCTTATGGAAGAAGTCATGTCAACGATAGAAAAGACATCATTCTGGACATCGGAATGGTCGAGCCACACGACTTCCTACGTATCTCTATCGGAGAATCAGACCATAACGTAGTTCGACTCCAAAACACAAAAAGGCTGCTTTAGGTATTTTGAAAATCATTTTGAAAATCGAGGAGATTTTGTTTTTTGAAAAGGTAAATTCATACTGAGGAATCAAATCAAGACCCAATTCTGAATATACCTGTCTGTCTGAAGATTCGCCTGTCTGGGCTCCGAACCTGTGGGGAAAGATGTTAGAAACAAAGGTTTTACCTGTTCGGTCCTTTGAGTCCTGTTGGTTTGGTGATGATTTGCCTGTCTGGGCTTCGAATCGGGCTTTTGTTGAGGATGACGATTCACCTGTTTAGGCGTTCAATCGAGCTTTTGTGATGACAATTCACCTGTCTGGGCATTGAATCGGGCTTTTATGATGACGATTCACCTGTCTGGGCGTTGAATTGGGCTTTTGTGATGACGATTCACCTGTGTGGGCATTGAATCGGGCTTTTGCTTTGACGATTCACCTGTCTGGGCGTTGAATCAGGCTTTTATTTTGACGATTCACCTGTCTGGGCGTTGAATTGTGTGGGGTGACTTGATCTCTGGATCAATCATTTTTCGGGTGACTGGTGCCGTATTGGGCGATTGTGCGGGTGTCACGTTCGGCTCGTTTCGTGACTTGCGGTCCTGATTTTTCCATGTGTTCCTTGCTAGTGTATCACTTTCAAGGGTAAATGTGTCAAAATTTTGAATTTTGACGTTACTTAGACGCTTATTGTCGAGGACAATTTCGTACATTTCCAGGGGGTTGTCTTGCGCGGGATGGCTTGTATCGTGCGAGACAGTGACTGTCGAGGCAAATAACAGCAGCGGTGTGTTTAATTTAAAACACCCATTTTCAAACTTTCTCTTCAAGCTCGAGCCAAGGCGTTTTTCCTCGAGATTTTTGGTGCCTTGATTGTTGATTTCTTCTTTCAATTAACATTTAATCCCTTCTTCTTCCATCATCAATGGCTCAAGAGAGGAAGAATCCCACCTTCGGTAGCCACTTGCTCGGGAAGGACTATCCGAGGTACGACCTCACTTTCGATCGGTCTATGCACATTTCCCATGCCATTCACGAAGGTTTGGTAAGAGTTTCTTTCTCAATTCTCGTTTCATGCTTGGCGTTGCATTGAATCCATGTCTTTTGAATTCCCCAATTTCATCAAATTGGCCATTTTCTCTTTTCGTCTTAGAACTTGGTTCTATGTTGGTGCATTCTTCGTTTTTGTTGATTGTTGATGCTGCATTGTGTATGTATGAATTCCCTACATATTTTGGATTGCAGGAGGGATCGATTTAGGTAGTCAAATGCATCTTTGGGCATGTTTTATCTAGCGTGCGCGCCAAGTGTTCGATGAAATGCCTCAATGAAAATTTTCTTTTATTTCTTTGAAGTTTTGCCATGGAATGATCTCTAATGTTGCTCCCTTGCTTTTCCTCTGTTTTGCAGTCGTATAGGCCAACCAAAAACTGCCGTGGGAGTGCGAAATTTGCCAAGGATTTGTGGGACAAAGTCAAGGACTTGAATGGAGTTCGGGCTAGGATGGCTCAAACGGGACTCCTTACTTTTGTGGATAACATTCCGGGGATGCGGCGGACTCCTCAGGTCCTTCAGGCGATTAGGGAGAGGTGGTGGGACACTACCCACACGGTCCATCTTCGCTTCGGGGAAGCAACGATGACTCCGACTGATTTTCTGGCTATCATCGGGCTGGAATTTACCCGTGTTGCCCTCCCGAAAACTGTGGGTTACAAGCCTGCGAATCCAGCTGAATGGAGGCAGTTGATTGGTTTTGCCCCTAACAAGGTTAAGGGGTTTGCTGCTGAGTTGTCACCCCTTCGTGTTCAGCTTGAGGCTTATGTTGATAAGTCCAATGGGGATGTAGATCAGTTGGTGAGGGGTGCTCTCTGGTATATCTTATCAGAGACCATCTTTGCCAACCATTCTTCCACGGCTCGCCTTGCTCTCTTGGGGTTGTTGGTGGATCTGGACCAGGTGAGGACGTACGATTGGGGCTCAGCCGGACTGGACTTCTACTATAATGCCATGGATGAGGCATGTAGGCATGCCAAGGATACCCTGTCTGGTATTCTTATGCTTGGGAGGTACGCTGTCTGATTCTGTCTTTATCATTTATCTGCACTTTTTGCCTGCGCTTTGTACAGATATGGGGATACGCCGTCTTTGGATTGTATAGGTTTGAGCTGGATGACCGAGATCCTCAGTTTTCGGATATCAAGAGGTGGAGTCATCCCAACCGGATCGTGAATGAGGAGGAGGGGCAGGATTGGACCCTGACCGTTGCGGAGGCGCGGGCCCTGTTGGATAACTTTGATTTTGGGCGGCTGGGTCTGTATCCGTGGACCTTGGTGGAATGAGAGGTTCACCGGGCCTGGGATGCCACCAAGATGTAGAGGATTTTGGTATCGCTGGAGGGGGATACCATGTATCTGGGCGAGAGAGTCTTCCCTCAGCATGGCCGGGGTTCACTGCCCTACAGGGTGCCAGAGGATCCGCCTAGGGCGATGTATCCTACTCACTTCATCCCTGATGGAGATTATGCCGATCTTGTGAATGGCTATGCGGCTGCGGATTGCATTATCCGGGGGGCTTCATATGAGGAGTTCTTGCCTCGCCTGATGGGTCCCCTTGTGGTAGGTGATAGGCGGTCACGTGCCCGAGCTTCTACCTCTGCCTCAGGTTCGTTAGCCCCAAGCTCTTCATCGCAGTATGCAGGCTCCGTGACTTTCGCACCGGATTATGGTCCTCCGAGCTTCACGTATATGATGGGAGGTATGCAGATGGTGGGTCACATCTCGATCACGAACCATATTCCTAAGGGTTATCGCCTCCCATCCGATGCCTCTTCGATACATTTCTGTTCATACTATTTCCTGTGTTCGTCCATATATGTGTATATGTCCGACTTCATCTGAGTATCCATTTTGTTATCAGATTACCATGTTCGCAACTGATTACAACCGTGGGGCGAGCAGGATGGCTGTATTGATGTCCTTGGTGTCGGACCTGTCTGAGCGGCTGTTTCAAAAGGCGGCTTCGGCAGCGTCGACGGTAGCCTCTGCAGTGACCCCGTCTTGTGGAGCCAAGCGATCGAGGAGGGACTGTAGCCCCACCGATGGTGAAGATGTGGAGGCGCCGGCAGCTCGGGCAACTTGATGGCATGACCCCCTTTTTCTCCCCATTCATTTTTTGAGAACTTGTAAATATTGGTCGGGTGGGCCCAGACAATTTTTCTTTTCTTGTACCTGGTAGCACGTAGGTAGCACAAAAAGAACAAGATTTTCTTAATTCCTAATCCTAGGTCTAGTTAATTTTTTAACTTTCTCGACTTCCGTGGTGGAATGAAATGAACATTTAGGTCAAAGTTTTGAGCTTGATTTTGATGCCTGTATTGCACATTGGGAACTACATTTGCAGGATTCGAGACTTGCTTCGGCAAGTCGGGGCTAGATTGCTTATTTGTGCAGGGATGCTGCTGGAATGGCCGAAGAGTTATATCGCGCGGAACAAGGTATCTCGCGCTAGACACGCTACCCAGGAGGAATTCTTTTCTTTTTCGAACAGGATTCTGTCAATTTTCCCTATATATAAACACCTGTAGTCCGGCTAGATAACCCATTCTAGCCTCTCAAACTCTAGAGATATTCTGTTAGGGTCGAATTCTTGATTTCTTTTCCAACCCTGTGATACATGGCTCCCAAGGAGGTTGTTCCAACGTCCATGATTGTTGATGATTTTTCTCTGCCGTCTGATGTAGTTGAAGTGTTCAAGCAAGCATCGAGGAATTTTGTGAGGTCGTTTCGTAATCGATCTCGCAATAAGTTTATTGCAGAATTTGGATTCAGAATCCTTTTCACTTTGAAGAATCTCCAACCGGATTGGAATCTTTTGCAGGGCATTGCTCGATTTTGGGATTCCTCTGTTCATCTCTTTAATTTCTCTCTTAATGAGATGGTGCCTATTGTTGAGGAATTTGCCATTATCTTGGATATGCCTTTAACTGGTGAAATTGATGTTCCTAAGTTCAATAGGAACCATTCAGAAGCTTTGAATGAGTTGCTAGGGATCCCCCTTGACACTTGCTATGAGTTGGTTCGACGCATATGGGTGGATTGCTCTTCTTTTCCTGAATGCTTCAGCGGAGATTCAGATGACGAGGTCTTTCATGTTTACAAACGGAACTTTCTGTCTCTTTCTCTTTTCGAAGATGTTTTGTTCACGTGTCGGGATGGCTTGGTTGACTCCCAATTGGTGGAGATCGTTCTGCAGGCTAGGAAACGTTCTAGGAACATCATCCCGCTAATCTTGGGTGAGACCCTGCATGGTCTTGATGAGTTGCATAAGATCGGTGCAATGACTTAAAGGAGTCCTCTTTTGTTGACTATTTGGCTGAGGGAACATCTCAATTTGGTAGATCCTCTGTTGGAGTATTCCCCATTCACATACCATATGAGGAGGTTGCTGATCAAGGATTTCTCGGTGGATAAGTGGGCCAAGTTGATTGCAAAAACCGCCACTGCAGATATTATTTGGTGTCCACCTTATTGGAGACTGAACAAGTATGTCGCCAATACCAAGGGTTTCGACGGGGTTGTTCTCCCGGGTTTGCGAGATTCCTCCTTTTATTTTCCCAAGCGGGTGCTTCGTCGGTTTGGCCAGCAGCAGGACACTTATCTTTTCGAAGGAGCTTCTCGTGAAGTGTCCTATATTGGTGTGGAGTTTGCGAAGGTGTTAGCTCAAGCATGGGGTGAAGGAACTAATCGAGATCGCTGGTCGAGCCTTCGGACTTTTGATGCAAGCGTCTTCTTATCTGACAAGTATTTGGATTGGTTCCTTCATACCGGTCACCCGAGTGTGGAGAAGATCGATGATCTGCGTCTTTCACAGTTAGGGGATTCTTTCGTGGCGAGTAGTGTTTTGAGAAGGAGCGAGGCTCAGGCTGATCCTGCCAATGTACGGACCAATCCAACCCAAGATTTTCTTGATGGGGATTGGTACGAGCGACGAGGTAAGGGTCTTCCCGGAAATATGCAAGCCTTGGATAGGACCCATGTCCTCAAGAGGCTTTCGGAATCTGTTTTCAATCGCCTTGAGGGATGTTCTGCTCCGAAGGGCCCAAAGCGCAAGAGAGATCGAGATGACGGCAACGATCATGTCCGCTGGCCTACCAAGTCAATGAAAGGCTAGATCCCAGAGAGTACCAAGAGATTGCTTTGATAGATCAATAGCTTTATTTATTTATTTATTAGTATTATTTTTTTTTTCAAGATGGTTAGCTTAGCAAATTAGTCGTTGTGGTTAGGATTTCCCTTTGTTATTAATAAAATGCATTTGATTAATAAGAGGACAAAATTTGATTTATTTATTTGATTAGACCGAACCCGAAGGCTGCCTACGTTCCTCTTTTACAGCAATTAAATAAGAGGCTCGGGTCTAACGTAGTTCATTTTTCAGAGAAAAACAGGACACAGTTGTAAGTACCCCAATCTGGATCGCTCTCCATCCCAGCATACGACAAAACCAGAGGCAAACTTTCGGAGGTCATAACTCCTTCATACGAACTCCGATTGAGACGTGCCATATATGGTTGGAAAGCTCTCGACGAGAGCTAGCTTGCCATCACATTCACAAGAGCATGGAAAGTCCGTACGGACCTCTTTGCATGCCAAAAGGTCCGTACGGACCTCTTTGCACCAGACATAATCATTACGAAAATCCCCTTAAAGTCCACGAGATTCCCTCAAATCCCGGAAATCTATAATTACCTAAGAGGTCCGTACGGACCTCTTTGCTCCGAAATTTTTACTATAAATAGAGGGCTCCCCCTCCCTCATTTTTCACACCTCCCTCTTCTCTCCTCTCTCCCGGCCTTCGGGCTCCTCTAAGACCCTTCGGGCAATCCCGCCCCTTCGGATCCTTCCGAGGCCTTCCGAGCTCCCTTGTGGTGCTCCGAAGCCTCTCCGAGCGCTCCCGCGACGCTCCCGCGCTGCCCCGAGGCACTCTCGAGGTACTCTGAGGCCCCTCGTGGTACTCCGAGGCCTTGCCTGGTCTTTCCCAAGGCGTCCCGGCTCTTTCCGAGTCAAACCGGCGATCCCAAATCACGCCGAACCTCTGCCCGAATCAAACCGGCGATCCCAAATCACGCCGAACCTCTGCCCGAATCAGCCAGACGATTCCAGCACGGCAGAACCTGCCGAATCCAAGACGATTCCAACGCACGCCAGAACCTGCCCGAATCCAACCGACGATTCCAACGCACGCCGAACCTCTGCCCGAATCCAACCAGAAGATTCCAACCCACGCCGAAACTACGCCCGAGTGCACACTTGACAATCCAGGCACGCCGAAGTTACGTCCGAGACAATGGCTCCTTCCGAAGCAATCCCGGTCCGTCCCGGAGCACTATTTCATCCTCAAGCACTATTCCCCTGCGGAAGACAGACACGAACCAACATTGGTAAGGCTTCCTTCCTACACTATTTCAATACATTTCAATAAAGCAGTGTACAATGTAGACATCCGATACAGCATGCATTTTTAAAAGCACACACACACACACAATAGTTAAAGAATATAAGGGGTATCCGAAATACTCGTTTTTACGAGGCAACTCGGGTGAGCTCTAAGATTCTAATATTCTCTTCCCGAGGAGTAACTTGACCTCAGAACTCAAAATCTCATCACACAAAAACGGTTTATTATTATTTTTAAGCGTGCCCTTTTCAATGTTTTGGGCTTACTAATAAAAACGGCGTGGCGACTCTACAAAGCAAAACACGGCGAGACACCTCCACCAACGAAAACGCGCAAAGCGGGAAATGCCCGGATGGGCGGCGGTTGCGCTGCCTCTCGGATCAGGGTAATTTCGGTTGGCGACTCATTTGAGGACTTTTTGTTTTAAAAACTTTTTAAACAAAACAAAAGATTTTTAAAACGATGATGAGGGTCAAACTTTCATTTTACCCCTTTCTTTAACTGTTGTGTGTTTGTGCACGTGCTTTACTTTTTATTTTACAAAAAAATAAAAATACAAAAAAAAGCATCAATATACATCTGTGCATACATTTAAAATTCTTCGAAAAACTTACATTTTACTCGAGAAAAAAAAAAGAATTTTAGAGACCGCACACTACGCCCTTCTTGCCTCGGTTACACTGCCACCACTGCTTCTTTGCGCCTCGGTTACACCGCACGCTACGCGCCTTGGCTTGCGCCTCGGATACACTGCACACTACAACCCTCGGCCGGAGTGGTCTCGGTTGCGATCCATTAGGTCTTCCTAGGCCTCTTGGACGCGCACGGGATCATTCGAACATCCCATCCTAGCCCAGCGTCAACCACACGTTTGAGTCTTGAGTCACACTCTGTCCGGACTCGGTTGGTTTTACCCGGTCAGGTGTCATACGGCACTGGATACATATACCATCTTAGGCCATTTTTACGAGTCAAGGCTCGGAACTCAAGATCCCTTGCGCAAGCAAGCGATGAAAAGGTCATGCTAAAATCTTGACTGATCTTGATTTCGAAGCTACACCAGACGATGTTCCGTCCGGATATACATCCATGCTCACATGACACCATGTCATCAAGCCTTTGATACGTCGGCCATGACGATATGACCCGGCCAACGCCTAACGTCACAAATCCCTTGCGCAAGCAAGGTAAAGAAGAGGTCATGTCGAACTCTTGACTGATCTTGACTCGGTGGCGGCTCGGTTCACTATTCGCATGGCTAATGCATCAAAGCGAACATGGCAGGCTCGATCCTTAGGTTCGATTTTTCTTTTAGGCCGGTGGAAACCGCTTGCACTATAGGACCCTCGCACAGGGCCTGTCCGCCCGGGATGTCGAAATACGGGTGCAAAGCGAGGGGCTTATAGCCGCACGAGATGATCTCCAGTGACCCGGGATCTAGCATAGTTGCGAAAAAGAAGAGCAATCTTTTCCAACCTACCTAGGATTACGAGAAAACAACATTTTAAGTAAATTAAAACAACAAAAAAAAATCATAAATAAAAAGCGGAAACCGCATGTCACATGAGCTTTCCCCCTTTTATCCAAAAGGCCTTCCCATGTCTAAACCTTACCCGTCACCCCCTCCAGCGAACCGAGAGTGGTTGAGAGTACACGGGAGCCGCCTTTTCGATATCAAGGTCACAAGGTCCGATAGCCCTTCCGGTTCGGCGGTCCGAGCGATCCGCTACTCCCCGTGGCGGGATCGACGGATAACGGTGAGGAAACGGAACCCCACCACTGAGAAACCTCCAGACAATGGAGGAGGTGCTACGAGCCTTCGATACTCTCAAGAAGCGCCAGGAAGAGCAGCAAGCCTGGATCGTAGACACTATGAACCGCCGCGGAGCCGTGGCAGTTCCCCAACCTGACGGAACCTTTGTTCTCATAAAGGACGAAGACATACCGGCTCCCAGATTTCTCAAAGCTATCGGCAAGTTCCGCCTCCGCCAAGCTACGAGATCCCGGCAACGCAAAGTAGCTCTCGCTCAAAGCTCCCCTCGGGCGTCGGTCAAGCGGCTCAGGCATGCCCGCCTCGGCACGGTCGATCTCGGTCTCCGGCTCGGTACCAACGGCACACATACGTGCTGCTCAGTCGGATCCCAATGCATCTCGACATCCCCCGGGATTCAATCCTTTGCCTCTATACGAGCCTCGCAGCCACAATTTGAAATCTCAATGCACCGCCGAGGACGAGACATCCGCGGATATCGACATCTCAAACCTTCCACCCATTTGGTGCCACTTGGGGCTACCGAAACATTTCCCCGGTTCCCAAACCTGACCCTTGGCGGTCAGGGCAATCACGCCCTTGGCTCCAATTTCGGTAACCCGAGTGCGGGATGGTATACACTCAACTACCTCCCAAGATTCCCGAATGGCGATCTCGTGACCAATCCGCCTCCATCCTCGGTTTCCATCCGGAAATACGGCGGCACACCTCCGCCCTGCGGCCCTCATGTGGCTTGGTTGGTTGAACGAGATAAAAGATATGCAAGGGAAAATGGCCAACTCTCGGAAAGACCCACTCACGCCCGCGAGATCCGAGCAAGGTAATTCCTCTCCCCCAAAGTTCAAAATGCAGGAAATGGAAAAGTTCGATGGGACGAGAATGCCCGAGGACCCATATCAATACCTATGTCTTAGGTATGAAGACCAAGGGGCCACACCTCAACAAATGGCGGATCACTTTCAACGCTCTCTAAAATACACGGCCTTGACATGGTTTCTTAAAGTAAAAGCGAGAAAACCGCTCCACTTGGGAGCAAATAAGTGATATCTTCCTTGAAAAATACCGTGCTAACCTCAAGTGGAAAACAAATCGGCATGACTGCGGGCCAGCGAGAAAGATGATGAGTCGGTGGAGGAATTTTACAAAAGATGGAATTGGAAGTTAAGCGAGATAGTGGACCTCTATCCAAGGAAGAACAGAGATGAACATCTTCCACTCCTGCCTCAAACCATCGTTGAGGACATTGATCGGCCACCACCCCTATCTGATCTTCACGCTATGGTCAATGCCGGTACCAAGTTTGAAAAAGCTTTGAGCACGCGGGAAATGGTAGCCGATCTGCTTCTTCCCTCTTCTGCAAAGGCGGTCCCGCTAATCTGGCATGTTGCCCCAAACAAAGGAAAAAGGGCTGAGGCATTCCACTACATTCGAGAATGAAATCCAAAGAAGGCTGTGACCAAGCACTCCAGGAATAAACGGCGGCGTTTTCAACACTTCGACAACCTCGGAATGCCTCTAAGCCAAGTATTCGAGGAGTTGAAGAAGCGAGAACATGCTCAAGCCCCTTGAGAATTATCAGCAGGGATTCCTAACCCGAACTTGGATATGAGCAAGCGGTGTGCTTTTCATAACTACCCGGCCACACCACCGACAATTGCATCATACTAAAACAAGCGGTCCAAGGGCTAATTGAAGAAGGAAAGTTAGAGCGCCGGCGGCCCCAATCTGAGACGGAAATCTGTTCCCTGGAACAATGAGGTGAGCAAGGGGAACACGGCCAACGAAGTGACAACTCTTTTGGGAAGCAACCTTTCATTCACTTCGACAACCTCGGAATGCCTCTAAGCCAAGTGTTCGAGACGTTGGTGAAGCAGAACATCCTCAAACCTCTCGAAAATTTCCAGCCAAGGACTCTCAGACCTAACATGGACATGAGCAAATGGTGTGCTTTTCATAACTACCCCGGTCACACCACCGACAATTGCATCACACTAAAACAAGCGGTCCAAGGCTTGATCGAAGAGGGAGAGTGGGAATGCCCCAGCGGTCCCAACACACGATCGGAAACCCTTTCCCTAGAAATGACGGGGTAAGCATGGTGGATAAGTCCTCGGCAAATTCCGTGATGATCGGGGACGTGAAGGCAATACATGGGGCTTCCCTTGACGAAAAAATTCGGAAAGAAAACCCAAGAATGGTTATTCCCCAACAATCCTTTCCGGCGTCGGGGCACACTAAGGGATGGATCGAGCCTTCCCCGAGATAAGGCGGTTCGAGACGGGCCGACCAAGTAACGGCGTAAAAAACGGCGTAACCTTCAAAAACGCGGACCCGCGGCCAAAGAGAAATGGTCGGAAGCTTGATTTAACCCGAGTCTCCTAGAGTCTAGCTTTGAAAATAAAAGACCTCAGGAGTCTGTCGTATTTAAGTTTGAGTCTCTCGAGTCGTCTGACGGCCTTACGCCTGAAGATTATGCGTTTGTAACAAAAATCGCGCTTCCTTATGCTTCGAATAAAAGATCGACCTTTTTGAGTATCCCCTCATTGCCACTTTAACAAATGATAAATTAACTAACCAAAACAGTTAATAATGATTCACTTGATAAAGACGCGAGATACATTAATGAACAATGCATTAAACAAATCTTTAAGCATGTTGTCAAACGAGAGGAAAATACGGCCCCAGTGCCGAGAAGGTTCTAACCAAAATGAATTTGGGAGGCTAGCTGGAGAGCGAAGAGACGCAAATCAAAAAAAAAAAAAAAAAAAAAAAAAAAAAAAATCATACGGTCCACCTCGTAGGTTCTAGTCTTGTTCTCATTCAATCAAGTCCTCCTCGGACATTGAAATTAAGTCTTCAATTTTCCATACGAAAGTTTTCTTTCTTTTCTTGCTAGACTTGAGACATTATTTTGCACCCCACATTACATTTAATGAAATGGTTTTGTTCTATGTGATCACTTGCATTGCTCAACAAGTAATTCCACAAATGATTAATGCTTTGATTAATTGGTGTGAGAAAGCCAATCGATAGCTCCCCATACACCTTACCATACCCCACACAACGGCCTCCATCAAACCATACAATTTCCAAAACATGTCCCCACCATCACCTTGACCAAGTCAACGCAGGCGGCAAAATCAAAGGACAACAACAGGTCACTCAGCATCAAAAGATTGACCCCATGTCGACAACAATCTAGGGGCTTGCCTTCGCCCTCGTGCGCATCAAGAAAGTTCAAGCAGGGGCTTGCCTTCGCCCTCATATGCTTCAAAAAAAAAAAAAGGAAGCTCAAGCAGAAGCTACAAAAAAAAAAAAAAGCTCAAGCAGAAGCTGCAAAAAAAAGCTCAGCGAAGCTTCACAAAAAAAAAAAAAGAAAAAAGAAAAGAGGTCAAAGACCCAGCGCCAGCGATCAAGAGGCAATAGATTCATTTAAACTGCCGTCAAAAACGACTTGTCAAGGAATCACCTCAAGGCCCTTGCCTTATCATTCAACCTTCTGAGCCTTTTCGTCAAAGGCTGCACGAATTTTCATGCCCTGGCCCCAAAGCCAAAACACAGTTCAACCCCGAACTACGTCGACCTGAGCTCCTTGTCTTAAGGGGAACGTAGGCAACCATAAATGGTCCGGTCATAAACGCATACAAATCCACAAACCCGGTCTCATCAATGACCTCTCCTATACACAAACCTTCTTTCACACCAGACCAACTCGATCCTTGATACCGGTTGACTTTCTCCTCGTGATTAATCAAAGCATATCAGGTTTAATTGTTGAATAACCCGAACATCAACAAAGGGTTTTAAGCAAACAAGTGATCATTGTGAACAAATCAAGTTTTTAAATGTCTCGACAAGTCTTCTTTTTCTACAAAAATAGGAAAATAGAGGCTAAACAACGATTTTACGTCGTGAGGGCTTCCATACACTTTTACAAGCTTTTCGGTACTCATACTCTCTCAAAGAGTCAAACCCAAAAGCATTTCTTTTGTGCCTACATCAAATAAGGCATTCACACAAAGGGGACCCGTTCCCACCTTTTCAAAAATAAATACGCCCTTGCGAAGTGTACATTACGAGTCATTTCTCCCACAAAGAGAGTCGAACTACGCGGACTGAGCCTCTCGGTCAGGGAACGTAGGCAGCCTTCATTGGTTCGGTCCAAGGAATACACAAAATTCCAAAAATTGACGCCACCAAGGCTCAGAAAAGAAGCAAACAAGAGATTTTGCGTCTCGACAAAGCTTTAAAAGTAAATCACAAATCATCACAGTTAAAACACTTTTTGATGAGTTCAAGCACGGTCTACTCTCGATTCACAACATGCTAAAAGACAACTTAAAACATTTAACAATCAATGTGTCTGCAATGACGATGAATGGATACTCATGTTTCAGAAGGTCATTCCATGCTACTCGCATTTGGCCCTTCATCACTCTTTCCTTTCTTCCCTCGTCCCCAATGAGTCTTCTTTCATTCCACATGAGCGAGTTCTGTCTCCCTCATTCCGAGATCAGGAATCCTCCTAGTCGTGTCAAACGAACCAGTCGCTCTCGAGCATCGTTCACCGTGCCTCGGCTCGGATCTCCTCCCTACGAGTGCGCAAGGGGACTTCTCCCCGCCGGTTTGTCAACTCGAGTCCAGTAGCCAAATAAAGCGTCTCCCGTGACACCACGAGGGTTAACCCAAGCTTACGCACTCCTAAGGTCGTTGAAATGGCAATCTTGCCCCGAGAACCGCTTGCACGCTGCTCCCCAAAACCAATTGGGTCGGCCCGACATCTTGCTCATACCAATCCATGTATTCGGTGGTCAACACAACACTCTCCAGACGTCGAAGGAGCACCACATGAGGAAAGCGGAATACTTCCATACCCCGAAAATACAGAAAGGCATATGGCTCTGTCATGCGAAAGAAGCTACCTCCACATTGGCAATGTCATCCCGGCCTAGCAAAGGCTCTGCCTCATCCCGAGCCCGGGAAACAAGCAACGGAACATAGAAAGAGGACCAAGGCAAACACGGAACTCGACAACATAGGAACCTTCTGAAAGGCCCTCCTAGTCTCAATCCCCAATGCGGAACCCACCCGGCGGAATCGATGCGTACCAAGATGTGCCATCCATCTCTCCCAGCGGGTGATCCATGTCCAAGACAAAAGGTCACCGAGCAACGTCCACGGACTAGAGACGCCGGAGACTCGGGCATGGTTTGAAGCCTCTCTCGCAACCATAATGCAAGCAAAGCGGGGGCTTCCCCGCATGAATCGGTCCCTCATCACCGGATGATCTACACCGTGGAAGGTTTCCCCTGGAACCAAAGGAACGATATCCTCGCCAGCAGCAATGGCTGCCATATCAAGCGAGCACCGTCACATATCCTGAGGTAGCCAACCCCGAAAGAGTGGCTATCAAGCACAAAGCGAACGCGTCCCAGGAGACATCACTCCCGCCACCGCTCATGAAAGCTGCCAGCCTTGGCCCAATTGCTCGAAAACTTGCCAAAGGCTGCCTCGGCCTCCATTAACCACAAATGCATTCCCGGCTCATGCGACATGCACAAAAATAATAATAAGCTAGCAACAATTCCTAGGTCAATCAGGAATCACAAATACGTCATTACATCTTAAATAAAATACTTTCTTTGTGCAAATACAAGTGTTTTATTACGGTACAAAATGTCTGTTGCTCTACAAAAAAAACAATGGAAAGAGGAAAAGCAAAAGAGCCTAATCCGATTCATCATCATCCTCCTCCACAAACGAGAAATTCGGCATCTCGGCGCCTCCGCCCGGCCACATCATCGTCCTCGGTGAACCCGGCACCTTCCTCAACCGGATAATCCAAGAAGTCCACGGGAATAAGAACGAAGAAGGAAAAAGAAGATGAGCCGTCCCTCACTCTCCTTGTCCGGCCACAGGCGTCCCACGTCCTCGCCAAGTTCGAGACAGAGGTGCTACCTCATCCTCGCAAGTTCGGACGGAGGCTCCATCTCGCCCTCCCCGCAAGTTCGGACGGAGCGCTACCTCGCCCTCACCAAGTTCGAGATAGAGGCTCCATCTCGCCCTCGCGCAAGTTCGGACAGGTACCTCGCCCTCGCAAGTTCGACCAGAGGCTCCATCTCGCCCTCCCCGCAAGTTCGAGACGGAGCGCTACCTCGCCCTCACCAAGTTCGAGATAGAGGCTCCATCTCGCCCTCCCCGCAAGTTCGAGACGGGCGCTACCTCGCCCTCGCAAGTTCGAGACGGAGGTTCCACCTCGCCCTCACCGCATGAAGTTCGGACGGGGCGCTACCTCGCCCTCACCAAGTTCGGGCAGAGGCTCCATCTCGCCCTCACCGCAAGTTCGAGACGGGCGCTACCTCGCCCTCACCAAGTTCGGGCGGAGGTTCCACCTCGCCCTCACCGCAAGTTCGAGCAAAGGCTCAGTCGCGTCCTCGTCCTTTCGTGACTTCGGTCAACGCCGAGCGCATCCGCGGCATTTCGGCAACTTCGGTCGGGCGCCACACGTCCTCAACATTTCAACAACTCGATCGAGGCGCCCCATGCCCTCTAACACTTGGCAATTCGGCCAAAGACGCCACCATGTCCTCTTCATCTCGGTCGGAGGTGCCCCACATCCTCAACAATTCAACTTCCTCCTCACAAAGGTGCCTCCTCCTGCGAGGTAAACACGACAAAGGTATGTCAATAAACTTCAAACGCAAGACATAGCTGTAATAAATGCTACATAAAAGAAGAATCCCAGCACGGCATGATGCCTTTCCAAAAATTCCCACAAACAAAGTTCCATATAGGATCCACAAAATGCCCATCAAACTCAACTTAGGTCATATTCCCGAACTAGGTCCCAACTTAGGTCATATTCCTGAACTAGGTCCCAACTTAGGTCATACTCCTGAACTAGGTCCCAACTTAGGTCATACTCCTGAACTAGGTCCCAACTTAGGTCATATTCTGAACTAGGTCACAACTTAGGTTCATACTCCCGAACTAGGTCCCAACTTAGGTCATATTCCTGAACTAGGTCCCAACTTAGGTCATACTCCTGAACTAGGTCCCAACTTAGGTCATACTCCTGAACTAGGTCCCAACTTAGGTCATACTCCTGAACTAGGTCACAACTTAGGTTCATACTCCGAACTAAGCTTCAACTCGGGACATCACCACGTCCGGCTCACCACAAACCTCACTACTTCGCATGAGCGGCCGGAAGGCTTTAAACCACTCGGTCCAGGAAGGCCGTATAAACCTCCCCATCACTATCTCCCGGCCGGCCGGAAGGCTTTAAACCACTCGGTCAGGAGACCGTATAAATCACCAAACTACTATCCCCGGCCCGGAAGGCTTTAAACCACTCGGTCAGGAGGCTGTATAAATCGACCAAACTACTATCCCGGCCGGAAGGCTTTAAATCACTCGGTCAGGAAGACCGTATAAACCTCCCAAATCATTAATCCCGGCCGGAAGGCCTTAAACCACCCGATTAGGAAAATCGTAAAATTTCCATCCCGAGGACACCACCACGTCCTCACAATTGACCTCGGCGGTCACCACATCTCGGGACACCACCACGTCCTTACCAGCGGCCTCGGCGGTCACACAACACTTCTGCAGCACCACCACGCCCACATGCACTCACAAATTCACGACCTCGAACTACGACCCGAGGCTTGATTCCCGCCGGGGATACGTAGGAATCCTATCACGGGGTCCGGCCATCGACCCACGTACGGTCGCCCCAGGGACACCACCGCGTCCTTACCCGACCTCGGCGGTCACACGACACTTCGAGGGCACCACCACGCCCGCATTCACAAAACACTCACCCTACACCCGAACTACGATCGAGGCTTGATTCCCGCGAGGGATACGTAGGAATCCTATCGCGGGGTCCGACTGCGGCCTAAACGGTCACACGACGGGACACCGCCATGTCCTCGCGCGGCGACCTACACGGTCACCTTCTCTCTCGGCCACGCGATCCGGATCGGGACCCTTATCTTATCGACGACCCCACTTCTTTCATAAGTGACGTCGCCGAGGGCTTACGTAAGTACCCCAATCTGGATCGCTCTCCATCCCAGCATACGACAAAACCAGAGGCAAACTTTCGGAGGTCATAACTCCTTCATACGAACTCCGATTGAGACGTGCCATATATGGTTGGAAAGCTCTCGACGAGAGCTAGCTTGCCATCACATTCACAAGAGCATGGAAAGTCCGTACGGACCTCTTTGCATGCCAAAAGGTCCGTACGGACCTCTTTGCACCAGACATAATCATTACGAAAATCCCCTTAAAGTCCACGAGATTCCCTCAAATCCCGGAAATCTATAATTACCTAAGAGGTCCGTACGGACCTCTTTGCTCCGAAATTTTTACTATAAATAGAGGGCTCCCCCTCCCTCATTTTTCACACCTCCCTCTTCTCTCCTCTCCCCCCAGCCTTCAGGCTCCCCTCTAAGACCCTTCGGGGCAATCCCGGCCCCTTTCGGATCCTTCCGAGGCCTTCCGAGCTCCCTTGTGGTGCTCCGAAGCCTCTCCGAGCGCTCCCGCGACGCTCCCGCGCTGCCCCGAGGCACTCTCGAGGTACTCTGAGGCCCCTCGTGGTACTCAGAGGCCTTGCACGGTCTTTCCCAGGCGTCCGGCTCTTTCCGAGTCAAACCGGCGATCCCAAATCACGCCGAACCTCGCCCGAATCAAACCGGCGATCCCAAATCACGCCGAACCTCTGCCGAATCCAAGCCGACGATTCCAACGCACGCCGAACCTTCGCCCGAATCAGCCAGACGATTCCAACGCACGCCGAACCTGCCCGAATCCAACCGACGATTCCAACGCACGCCGAACCTGCCCGAATCCAACCGACGATTCCAACCCACGCCGAAACTCTGCCCGAGTGCACACTTGACACTCCCGAGGCACGCCGAAGTTGTCCGCATGACAACCGGCTCCTTAGAAGCAATCCCGGTCCGATCCGGAGCACTATTTCATCCTCGAAGCACTATTCCCCGGCGGAAGACGGACACGAACCAACATTGGTAAGGCTTCCTTCCTACACTATTTCAATACATTTCAATAAAGCGAGTGTACAATGTAGACATCCGATCTGACATGCATTTTTAAAAGCACACACACACACACACAAAAGTTAAAGAATATAAGGGGTACCGAAAGACTCGTTTTTACGAGGCGACTCGGGTGAGCTCTAAGATTCTAATATTCTCTTCCCGAGGAGTAACTTGACCTCCGAACTCAAAATCTCATCACACAAAAACAGTTTATTATTATTTTTAAACTGATGCCCTTTTTCAATGTTTTGGGCTTACTAATAAAAACGGCGTGGCGACTCTACAAAGCAAAACACAGCGAGACACCTCCACCAACGAAAACGCTGCAAAGCGGGAAATGCCAGATGCCGGGGCGCGATTGCGCTGCCTCTCGGATCCGGGTAATTTCAACAGTATGATTTCAGGCCGAAGAGTAGTCTCGCGCGGGACAAGACCTCCCTCTTCTTTTTTCTCTTTTTTCTTTTTTTAATGCACACCCTTGCTTTTGCCTGGACTGCCCCTTCGGGTTTTCAATCTAGCGGGCTTCTTTTCTTGTGCAAGCTCTAATTTTTGCCTAGGCCACCCCTTTCGGGATTTTCAACCTAGCGAGCGATTTTTAGGAGGCCAAATCACGCGAAGTACTTCTTGAGCTTGTCCATGTTGACCGGCTTTGGTAGTTGATCTCCGTCTAAGTCCACCAGCTGAAGGGCTCACCCAGATAATATCTTATTCATGATGTAGGGTCCTATCCATCTTGGTCCCCACTTGCCTAAAGGGTTGAAAGGTCCAGGATGATGCTCGCGGAAAACCAGGTCGCCTACTCTGATATTTCTTGTCTTGACCTTTTTGTTGAAAGCTCTTGCCATTCTTCTTTGGTAAGCTTGAGTGTGCTCGGATGCTTTCAGCCTTCTTTCGTCTAGCAAGGCTAACTCTTCGTATCTGCTTTCTAGCCAGTCGACTTCATTCACTTGGTTTTCTAGGAACCCTCAGTGATGGTATTTCCAATTCTATTGGCAGAACAACCTCCATTCCGAATGTGAGGGCGTAGGGAGTCCCCCCTGTAGCTGTTCGAACTGAAGTACGGTATCCCCAAAGTGCGAAGGGTAGCTTATCGGACCAGTCTTTCCCAGCGACTGCCATTTTTCTGATGATGGTTTCGATTATTTTGTTTGTGGCTTCAACTGCTCCATTCGTCTGAGGCCTGTAATGAGATGACTTATGCCTTATGATTTTATACTCTGTTAAGAGGCGATCGGTTTCTTTCTCGAAGTGGGAGCCATTATCAGATATCATCTCTTGCGGGACCCCATATCGACAGATGATGTTGTGCTTGATGAATTCTGCTACCTTTCTGGCATTCAAAACTTTGTAGGAAGCGGCCTCGATCCATTTAGTGAAATAGTTGATGGGTACTAAGACGAAACAGTGCCCATTGGCTCCTGCGGGTGTGACCTTTCCAATCACATCTATGCCCCATGTTGAGAACGGCCAAGGAGATGTCATAGGGTACAGCAAGGAAGGCGGTGCATGCTGAAGGTTGGCGTGTATCTGACACTTATGGCATTTCTTGACCAAGCAGGTACAGTCGGCTTCCATGGTTAACCAAAAGTACCCTTGTCTGATGATCTTTTGGCGAGCATGTTTCCGCTCATGTGGGTTCCACATACTCCTTGATGAACATGGTCCATTATTTCTTGGGCCTCTTCTTCGGTGGCGCAAAGGAGGTTTCCCTGGGAGTATTTTTTGAATAGACGGCCAACAATGATGACGAAATTAGCTGCCAGCCTCCTAAGGGTAATCTGAGTCTTCTTGTCGGTCTTAAGCGGAATGGTTCCATCTAGGATGAAATGCCAAATGTCATAATACCATGGTTTCTTTTCGGAGTTCTCAATGGTGGTGCGTTCGGATGACCACTTGTCTTTGCAGTCATGGAGATCTATAACGGCATAGTAGGCAGGGGTTGCTCGCCGGGTTACCTTGAAGGGCATCACGGCTTTTCCTACAGGGATTTCAACCAAGGAGGCAAGTGTAGCCAGAGCGTCAGCAAACCGATTTTTGTCTCTAGGGAGGTAGTGGAATGAGACGTCTTGGAAGTGTTGCACCAACTCTTGGAGGTGGGCATTGTATCTTTGAAGGGTTGGATCTTGGATCCTCCACTTTTTCAGTGTCTGATTGATGATCAACTGGGAGTCCCCAAATACCTCAAGTTCGGTCACGTTACGTTCTAGAGCTGCCTTGAGCCCCGCTATGCAAGCTTCATACTCGGTAGTGTTATTAGTGGCGCTAAAGTCAAGACAGATTGCTAGTGGAGTATAGATGTCGTCAGGATCCACTAACAACATTCCGATGCCGAAACCTTTCTTATTGGCTGCGCCATCGAAAAATATTTGCCACTTATTTTCGTCTTCTATACTCATGATGTCTTTGTCAGGTTATCGCAGATCTTCCCCCTTCACTTTGTCGCAAGGAAATTCGGCCAACTGATCTGTGAATACACTGCCCCTGACGGATTTCTGAGTGACGTAAGTGATATCATATCCCGCGAGCATGAAATACCACTTAGCCAGTCGCGAAGACAAATTTGATTTGTCTAGGATACACTTCAAAGGATCCATTCTTGCGATGAGACGAACCGAGAAGGCTTCCATGTAGTGCTTTAGTCTTTGTGTTACCCAGACGAGAGCGGCGCAAGACTTGTGAAGTGGAGAGTAGTTGATTTCGCTGCCTTGGAATCTGCGACTGACAAAGTAGATCGCATTCTCTGTGTGTGAAGCTGGATGTTCTTGAGCGAGCATAGCCCCCAGCGCGTTATCAGTAACCGTGAGGTATAATTTTAAGGGTTTCTCCTTTTGCGGTGGAACCATGATGGGTGGGGAGGTTAAGTAGTGCTTAACTTTCTCGAATGCCTCTTGACATTCCTCGGTCCATTCTTGAGGTGCGTTTTTCTTAAGTAGCTTGAAGATAGGATCGCACATTGTAGTCAGTTGATTGATGAATCGACTGATGTATTGGAGTCTGCCCATAAATCCCTTTACTTCTTTCTGTGTTCTGGGTGGAGGCATGTCTATGATGGCCTTTATCTTGGCGGGGTCTGCTTCTATGCCATGTTCGGTGACCATGTACCCTAAGACTTTCCCTTTTACCACTCCGAATGAGCATTTTGCGAGGTTGAGCCTCATCTTGTGTTGTCTCAGTCGATTGAAGAATTTTCTGAGATCTCTGAAGTGTTGATCATCTGTCCCCTTTGAGTGGATAATCATGTCGTCCACATATACCTCTATTTCTTTGTGGATCATGTCATGAAATAGCGTTGTGACTGCCCTTTGATAAGTAGCCCCAGCGTTTTTGAGACCAAATGACATGACCGTGTAATAGACCGTCCCCCAATGTGTGGTGAACGCCATTTTGTGTTGGTCTTCCTCTGCCATGAGGATTTGGTTATACCCTGCGAAGCCGTCTACGAATGAACGGACTTCGTATGCTGCGGTGGCGTCGACCAACATGTCTATGTTTGGTAGTGGGAAGTCATCTTTAGGGGATGCCTTGTTCAAGTCTCTGAAGTCAACACAGACTCGTATTTTTCCATTCGACTTGGATAATTGTACTGTGTTGGCTAGCCATTCCGGATACTCAATCACCTTGATAAACCCTACGTTCAAGAGCTTCATGATTTCTTCTTTCACTTGCATTGACCATTCGGGCTTAATTCTGCGTAGTTTCTGTTTGACTGGTATGGCGCTGGGTAGCAGCGGTATCTTATGTTCTACGATCGACTGACTTAACCCCGTCATATCTTTGTAGGACCAAGCGAAGACGTCGACATATTCTCTGAGGAGCTGCGTTAAGGTTTCTCTGTCTTCCCCCTTGAAGAAGCTGCCGATCTTTGTTTCTCTGGGGTCTTCTGTTGTCCCAAGATTAACCGTCTGCATTTCTTCATTGTCAACGGGGCCATTCTTTCCACAACGACCTACTTGCTTTGCTAATTCTTTTAAAATTTGTTCGTTTTCTTGGTCTATCTCATCGTATGATTCATTATTAACTTGTTCGTTATATTGATTATTATTAGTTAATTCATCATTCACGATGTTAGCAATCTTAGGGTACTCGGAAAGATCAAAGTTTTCATTAAGGAAGTAAGGGAATACATGTTCGGCCACCGCCTCGATATCCTCTTGAGTGAGTTCATCAAAGGTGGAGCCTGAATCTAAAGTGAAAGCTATAGGGCCTATCTTCCTGCAGGGATGGGGAGTACAACCAAGCTCTTTGATCATGAAGTCTTCATCAACAACTGGTCCCCCGGTGACGTGCCAGTTTAGAATTGGCTCATCACATTTCTGGATTAGCTTCGTCTAATCAGTAGTTGGAGCGTCCCTCCTTGGATATTGCATGGATCTGGCTGTCTTCTAGCCGACACAAGTTCTCGAACTATCGCAGCATGTCTTCTCCCAACACAAAGTCCCATTCGCTGGTCATTTCTGCCTTCGTGCCCCACAAATCTTTAAGGATTAGTGGGACGGGTTCTGTTTCATCTGGCGAAGCGTCGCAGTCGCTGAAAATTTCAAAGCCTGGTTGGCTCTTTCCTTTATCGTCAGTCCATGGTTCTGAAAAGATAAAGTATGGGATGCTTTCCCCTTCCCGAACGAAGTAACCGTTGAGCGTCTTTCGGTATGGTTCGAGGTTGCAGTTTTTAGCCTTTGGGTCATTATAACTTTTGTACACGGTTCCTTCCCACTTGATTTGAGTGAAGTCCCACTCTTCTTCGTCACTTTCATCGTGGATGGAAATGACGTATTCTAGGCCATGCTTCGTATGTGGCGGGGGAATCGGCGGTGGATCCGTTATCCCTTGTAAGTGTTTGCCAAGTCCCAAGCCAAGAAAGTACCCTTTCTCTTGCATCATTCTCCAAACATGAAGGTTTCCGGAAAACCAAAGTGCTTTAGAGTAATCGTTTTCATTGCAAGTTTCTATGACGTTTACGGTGCTTTCTTTCTCAATCTCAAAGCCACTAAATAAGTAATCAGAATTTGAAAGGAAAGATACTGACTAAACTATTATTGAAAAGCAAAACTTGATACTCTTGCCCACAAATGAGGATTTTAGGCAAGTAGTATCCAAACTAAACTAGACTACTAATCGTTTCTTTTTGCAAATAAAAGTAAATAACTGAAAAAGAAAGAGATATCTCAGTTGCTTGAATTCATCCAAACTATGCCATCGCTTGGACAAACTCTGATGGTGTCGTTGTCAATAAGATCTTGGAATGCATTCTTCAAGTTGGAGCAATCATCGGTGTGATGGCCATGTCATTGATGGCAGTAGCAGTAGAGGTGTGGAGCTTGACCTTCCCTCTTAGGTATGTAATCTTCCATTGGCTTCAGATTTCCATCCTTGTGAAGACTTCTGAAGAGATGACCGAGAGAGATCCTCCCAATGTCGGTGAAAGTCCTCCCCTTCCTTCGTTTAGCCATTTGATTATGGAGATTTCGGATATGGTTCTCGTAATGCTGCACAAAGACGTTGTGGCGGGACTGATATTCTGCTTCCATTTGCTCCTTGAGGTCACGGTAAAGAGTATTGAGGAAATACTTGACCCTCTCATCAATGTCATCCTCAATGTGGGCTTCGAGGGCATTACACTTTTGGGTCATAGCTTCAAGTTCGCTTTTGACCTCCTCGAATTCTTCAATCAGCATCTTTGTCTTGTCAGCTTGGATGGACTCTTCCAAGTTATGCCATGCATCGTTGTTGTCAATTTGTTGCATGGTTTGGCAAGTTGAGCTTTGATGTCACTTAGCTCTTCTTGCACAGATGATCGCCCGCTGTCAGAGTCACTTTCCATCTTCCGGAAATCTCTAGCAATGCGGGTGGTAGGCATATCAAAAGCTTCTCTCCAACCTTCCACATGCTCCATTTCAGCGACAAGGGACTTGGTCAAATTTTGCAGAGTTTGTTGTTCAAGGTCCTTCTTGTTGACGAAGTACTTTTCAGTAGACATTGTTGTGATGATGTGCATCCGAAAATTTTCCCATTTTTTTGTTTGAAAAAATCAACGAAACGGAGTCGCCACGCCATTTTTGTTTTAAGGGCCAAAACTTTGAAAAAAGCCCGAGATCAGAGATTTAGGTTCGGAGGTCATGTTACGCGTCGGGAAGGACGTTAGTGTGCACCCGACGCGCCTCGTAAAACGAGTCTTCCAAGCTGAAAATCATTTGTGTGTGTGTGTGTGTGTGTGTGTGTGTGTGTGTGTGTGTGTTTTGGACAAAATAATTCGAAACTCAGAAAAGTAAAAATTGGGATATCTTTTAAGACTTTAAACTGATCCCATGATTTTTTGGAAGATTTTTGGATTGAGATTTGGTACTCAAAAGACCTTTTGAAGTTGAGAGCCATTTCTGCCAGAATGAAAAAGGCAGTGGACCTTTGATTTTGAAATGGATTCAAGGGTCTTAAAACTTCATAATATGGATAAACTCAGAGAATGAAAGTTGTTCCAGACACCTTGAATAAGATTTGTGCGAAGGAATTTTCCATTTTGGAGAAGATTTGAGGGGTCAAAACCTTCTGGAAACCTCAGATATGAGATCTGGATTCCCAGAAGCTGATGAACTAGCCTCTGAAAGAAAATTTGAAAAGAGGAGTTTTACTCACCCAAAAAATAAAGTAAAAATATGTCTAGAAAGCTCTGGATGTTGGCTACAAAAAGTGTTTTGTAGTCAACACCAAATTCCATATTTATCTGTGTCCAAAAAATTAGACCATGGACTGAGGTCTGAGAAAATTGCTACTGGACAGCAACTTCTCAAGAAAGAAAATATGATTTAAAGGGGGGTTTTGCATCCATGCTTGTCCCCATTTACCTAGGTTTTGGTTAGTGATCACTTGACATTTTAGTGGTGAATCAACTATACCAAACCATCCTTGGGGTACATTAGGACTAAGCATTTCATTTGCTTGGGGAGGGGGATTTTTATCCTTTGAAAATGAGATTTGATGCTTGAAAATGGTTTTTAGGGTTTTGAAAATGAGTTTTCTTTGCAAGAAAGTATGAGAACTTGAAAATAATTTTGATCTTTGTAGAAGATCATCCATGGAGATGGTCTTCCATGGTGATCTTCTTAGATCTAAAGCAAGGAGATGAAAGAACTACATTTTGTAGTTTGAAGATGCATGCATGGTTGGAATTTAGGGTAAGGAGAAGGAGGGTTTACCAATCTTCCTTGTGTTCTTGAGTTTTTGGCTTGAGTGTATGAGTGTTTAAGGCTTAAGTATGAGAGTGAGTGGATGAGTGTGAGTTGGGAAAGATTGGAGAGAAAATGGTGACAATTCTTGAAGAATTCTCACTGTTTTCTCTCTATATTTCGCCAGAGGTTCGGTGCAATTGGTGTTCTTCTTCTCTATTTTTGTGACTGGAGGGCTCAATTTATAGCCCTCTGAAATGACAAACTCATCCGCGCGGATGGATCCAGTCGCGTGCACTGTTCATTAAATGCAGCTTCAGGCTTTGGACAAGAGGAATAATCTTTTTGAAATTTGAAATTAACAGCCAGTTTATTGTTCCCAGCCATTTCTATTTGTGGTTTTATTCCTTTTGTTTTACTTTTTGAGATTCCTTTTGAGGTTTAACCTTAAATAACAATGCCCATTTTACCCTCACTTTGTTAGAAATGTTAGGATTGTTAGGAATTGTTAGAAATGTTATAACTTTCGTTAATTTTCTAACGAAAATTCTAACAAGCTCAAATTGGAGCACTTACAGTAGCCCCTCGGCGACGGCGCTTTCGAAGGAAGCGGGGTCGTCGATAAGAGTAAGGCTCCATATTTGGCAGGATGATCGAGTGATCGGGTGGCTGAACCTAGCGATAGGCTACCTACGTATCCCGAATGGGAATCAAGCCAGTCGTAGTTCGGGTCTTTGACCCTGGAGATGATGGCGTTTTAGGTGCCTCGAACCCGATGAGCGAGTTCTGCATCGGTTCTGGAAAGAAACTTCGCTTTGGGGAGAAGAGATGACCATTTTCGGTCTGATGGCTATCCGCTCTGCTGGGGATAGGAATGACCATTTTTGGTCTGACGGGTATCCGCTCTACTGGGGATTTTTGTGATTTATCGTTTTCTAGTGATAGCGTCTTAGGTGCCTCAAACCTTGGGGATGGCGTTTTAGGTGCCTCGAACCTTGGAGATGGCGTTTTAGGTGCCTCAAACCTTGATGATGATGGCGTTTTAGGTGCCTCGAACCTTGATGATGGCGTTTTAGGTGCCTCGGACCTTAATTTGAAATGGCCTTTCGGTGGACTTCGTCTGCTGCCGAAGGAGAGGGTGACCGTTTTGGTCGAGGGGCTGGACCTAATGATAGGCTACCTACGTATCCCTAGTGAGAATCAAGCCCTTTCGTAGTTCGAGTTCTACTCGAGATTTCGCTGGCTTTTGGGATTCCGTTAACTTTGCTGGGGATTTCGTTAGCCTTTGCTGGGGAAAATCAGACGTATTCGTCTGGGAAATCGGTCTTACGTTTGACTGCCGTCGAATGATTTTGATGAAAGAAACGGGATTCCGTTAACTTTCTCGGAGAGATCGGACTTACGTTTTACTGCCGGGGATGGATTTTGATGAAAGATACGAGATCTCGTTATCTTTCTCGGGGCACTCGGTCTTACGTTTGACTGCCGTTTGATTTTGATGAAAGATACGGGATCTCGTTATCTTTCTCGAGGCACTCGGTCTTACGTTTGACTGCCGGGGGTAATTTTGATGAAAGATACGGGATCCGTTATCTTTCTCGGGGCACTCGGTCTTACGTTTTACTGCCGGGAATGATTTCGATGAAAGATACGGGATCCGTTATCTTTCTCGGGGAGATCGGTCTTACGTTTGACTGCCGGGAATGATTTCAATGAAAGATACGGGATCCGTTATCTTTCTCGGGGCACTCGGTCTTACGTTTGACTGCCGGGGAAGATTTCGATGAAAGATACGGGATCCGTTATCTTTCTCGGGGCACTCGGTCTTACGTTTGACTGCCGGGAAGGATTTTGATGAAAGATACGAGATTTCGTTATCTTTCTCGGGGCACTCGGTCTTACGTTTGACTGCCGGGAAGGATTTTGATGAAAGATACGAGATTTCGTTATCTTTCTCGGGGCACTCGGTCTTACGTTTTACTGCCGGAGATTGATTTTGGTGAAAGATACGGGATCCGTTATCTTTCTCGGGGCACTCGGTCTTACGTTTTACTGCCGGAGATTGATTTTGGTGAAAGATACGGGATTCGTTATCTTTCTCGGGGAGATCGGTCTTACGTTTTACTGCCGTTGGATGATTTTGATTAAAGATACGGGATCTCGTTATCTTTCTCGGGGCACTCGGTCTTACGTTTGACTGCCGGGAAGGATTTTGATGAAAGATACGAGATTTCGTTATCTTTCTCGGGGCACTCGGTCTTACGTTTTACTGCCGGGGGTAATTTTGATGAAAGATACGGGATCCGTTATCTTTCTCGGGGCACTCGGTCTTACGTTTTACTGCCGGAGGATTTTGATGAAAGATACGGGATCCGTTATCTTTCTCGGGGAGATCGGTCTTACGTTTTACTGCCGTTTGATTTTCTTGACAAGGGGCTGACTTTGGTTAACTTTGGTTAACTCTGTCAAGTTGGGGACTGAGTTGCAGAGTCCTGGAATTTTAAGGGGCAAAAGGGTCATTTTGACCCTTACAATCCTATCCGCGCGGATAGGAGCGTGTTTCAGGGTTTTTAAATGAGGGCCAACGCCCTTTTCTTCTTCCCCATTCAGTTTTTGAAAACAGACGAGAGAGAGAGAGAAAAAACCGAGGAGAAGCCATTGTTGGCCAAGAAAAGCTTCAAAAATCTTCCGATTTCTTCGATTTTTTGAGCAATGGAACACGGGGAAGGCGCTTTTCAAGGCCAAGGACGTGGCCCGGTGGCGGAGAGACGATTGGAGCTTGTCCGGATGAGGAGGCATTACAATCTTTCGCAATCGGTTGCGGAGGAGCATTACCCCGATGCTTGGCAACATTGGGCTTCGGATTCGAATCTCCGAACGGTATACTTTGAAACCCTTTGATCCCTTTGTTGATTTCTTGTTTGAAACTTGAATTTTGGGTGATTTTTGAATTTTTTTTTGAAAATTCGAATGATTGATATTCTTGGCTTTGAATCTTGATTTTGATGCTTTGCATGTTGTAATGATTATGTGGGTATCCCAAAATATGCATTTTGCTTGGAGAAAGAATTGGCCTTTTCGCCATTTTTTTCTTTTGTATCCGAAAATTGCATGTGAAAATTCGAAAATTGTGATGATGATTTTTTTTTGAAATTGAATATTGATATTGATGAATGATGCAATGCATGCATTTTGTTTGGAAAGAATGGGCGTTTTGCCAATATGAGATGTATGTATGTTTAGGATTTTTTTTTTTTTTGAAAAGTGGGACGGATTTTTCCTCCCGTTGCATGTAAGATGGATGATATGCATGTATGCATTTTTTTTGAAAATGGGACGGAGTTTTTATTTCCGTCGACTTCTTGTAGGATATGCATGTATGCATTTTTTTTTTTGAAAATCGTTGAATGGGATTTGCTGAAAACTGTCTTTTCTGTGAGAAAAATGGGGCTATGTCTATTGCATGCCGTTATGCTGCCGAAATTTTCTTTTCTTTTTTTTAATGCATGTGTATGCTCTTTTTTTTTTGTGCAAATGCAAATGCAAAATTTTTTTTTTTTGACATTTTCTCTCTCTCTTTTTTTTTTACAGGGCGGAAACCGTTTTGTGACGGAGCAGCTGAACAAAATGAAGACTCGAGGATCAGTGGAGTCCGTGGTTGACTTGTGGGACCGGCTTCCGACTGGACTGTGATGAAGAGAGGCTCGTTATGATCAGCCCCAAATTGAGGGAGGTCGAGATCTGTGAAAGTGATTATATTCCCGTAATGGATGTTTCCAATTAGTTGTACCACATCATCGGGAGTAGCATCGATAGGAACTAGAGTGCGAGCCAGGCTTTCTTCCAGCTTCAGCTTATGGGGATAGGACGAAGTGAGTAGGGACCAAAGGGAAATGTTGGCCTGTGTCTGCTTCAACTGGGTGAGCACGGGATCCTCTTT
Source organism: Adenophora triphylla var. japonica (assembly GCA_022495995.1). Classification (NCBI taxonomy): domain Eukaryota; kingdom Viridiplantae; phylum Streptophyta; class Magnoliopsida; order Asterales; family Campanulaceae; genus Adenophora; species Adenophora triphylla. The sequence continues at coordinate 57,963 of JAFEMH010004964.1, read as the reverse complement.
TTCGGGGTCTGGAGTTTCAGCTGTCTTAGCATAGGGGCGGCGATCTTCTTTCGGTGCTTGATCTGTGGCCTTCTTATCTGCCTTGGGATTTCCTTGGAAAATTTGCCTGGATCGGGTCAACAGGTTAACTTCCTCATCGTCGTCTCTTGACTGGATTTCTTCAATGCTTTGCTAAGGTCAACGGGGAGCCCTTTTGGCTATTGGCCACCGGATTCGACGGAGTCTAGTGACAGTGAGGGGCCGAGCCGTATCGGCTCCTTCCCGGGCGGCCCTTATAACCGCTTCCCAAGTCACTTGAGGCTTTTGGGTTTGGGGTTGTGTTGTTGCCCCTTGGATGGCCCACAGAGCTAGGGCGTCCTCCGATTCGCTCTCATGGCCTGCCTTGCTCATAGTTATCATGCAACAAGAGTCGCTATTGTCGGGACTCGGCGGCTTTTCGATTTCATCCCTTGGATGGCCCAGAATTATGGCTATCGGCCTCCATCTCATCGTATATCCTTTTTCTTTCAATCTTGCAAGTAGAGGCTGACCACAGTGAAGGATAGGCAACGTTCCCCTTCGAAGTTCGATGTAGCAGCCCGATAGATCTGTGTCCAAATAAGGAGCACCCGGGGTCCATTGTCGGGCACTGGAGCAATTAGGAAGGCGTCTTGTGGATTCATAGGTATGAAGGCCACCGGGAGACGTTCGCATCAATAACCCTTTTAGTGGCTGAGCACTCGCTGCGCTCGAGCGGCCCGGTTGTGACTCCTTACGGTTGTTATGCCATCCGTTCTTGGGAAAGAAGAAAAAGATCCGATAACGTTTACGAATTCTTCATCTTCCGGTGGCCGAAACCCTCCATTCTCGACTGCTGCTTCAATAAACCCTTTCCATTCACCACACGAGTTCTTATAAGGAACGTTGTGTTCTAGGATTTCGGATATGTACGGATGCGGGCGCGGGCTTTGCAGTCCCTCATCCTCTGGAGTATCCGGCATTGGCCACAAATGCATCTTACAAGTGACACCTCGTAGGGTCCGTCTCCATTGGTGTCTCGATCCGCATTTCTGGCGGTCCTTCGTCGTTGCTTGCCGACAACCAACCATTGTGCCGGGCCGCCATGGGCTCATTTCTCGGCATGATTGTTCCGCATTGTTTCCGGATCGGGGCCTCGCTGACTCTTCACTCGTCATCATCATCATCATCGCGCCATCGGAATCATCTTCCCATACTACCGGGATTTCGGCGAGAGAGGAACGCCGATCGAACTGTTGGGGAATATGGGTGCGTGCACCGCAAAATTGTCATATGTTCCCATTCCTGAAGTGGCAATTGTGACTCGGCTTCTCCTCCCGTAAATTGCGGGGAAGAGTGAGAGGGTGGCACGTATTTGACACTGTGTAGGATATATAAGGAATCCTCCTCTTCCGATTCTTCGCCGTTCTCGGGATCATATTCGGCTCTCCCAGAGCCAATTTGCAGAAGTGTACTAGCTCCGCATGCTCTTCGGCCTCTTTGCCGATAAGCCCCAAGATGAGCGCTCGCCGGAAGCTTTCTTGTTCGATTCTTCTCGATTGTTCTAACCATCTTGTGTAAATGGTTCTTTCATGTTGAGCGGAATGCCCCAGCTTCTTCGGTATCGGCCTTCCCTTCATCCGAAAAATAGCGGGCCTCGTATTCTTGCAAGGAGTCTCCGACATGAGACCAAGATGGGTTGATTCGCTCGATATCCTCAAGGCCGAGGGGGAATCCGACCAGGATCCTCGACGAGGTTGGCCACGGTATTTGGGGACCTTCATCAAGCATCTTCGGGCATGCGAAGATTCTCCGCATTCAATCATATTCACTGATTATGGTTCCTTAGGGTGGGATTTTTGATCGTGTTAGGCCCCTGGCCTTCCAACTTTCCTTGCTCTATTAGCCCCCGAATTGCCTTTTTCAGAGTGAAGCAGCTTGTCGGCCGATGTCCGTGAGCTTGATGAAAAGCACAATACTTTGTAGTATCCACGGAGCATTCGGATTTCCTGGGTTGGAAATTCTCCAAAGGCCGCAGAAGAAGCCTTCTTTCACCGGGCCCCTAAAGATGTCATTCGAGGCATTCCAAATTTTTCGAGATTCATGACCCGTGGTCCTGGGCTCCTACCGGTTTTCCGGGGAGCAAAAGGAGTCGTGTTGTTACATTCCCCGTCCCGCATAGTGAATCATCTCTTTGCCTTTAGCAGAGCAAGGGCGGTGTTTGCGGGGAGGAGTCCGATATCCGTAGGCGGGTGCGGCGGCGGTTGCCGATTGTAAGCCTTTTCAAACTTTGCCGCAGAGTTAACCATGGCCCGTAAGTCCGAGTATGGGAAGTGACCGAGGGAGGCTCTCGATGTGGTTTCAAGCATGACCGGAAGATGTCCATTGTTCCTCTTCGGAAGGAGGGATGGCCATTTCACCGAGTTTCGCATTCCATCGCTTGTAAAAGTCCCCAACATTCTCATCAGTACGCCGCACTGTTGTTTGTAGAGTCAACCCTATTTGTTTCCCATTCCAAGTTGGCCTTATATTTCTCTCGTGAAGGCATTGGTAATCCGGTCCCACGTAGCCCCGGCTTCGTGTTTCAAACGGAAGAACCACTTTAAGGCACCGGACTTCAAGGATAGATCGAAATAGTCGCCTAGCTGGCGATTGGTGCACCTTTGGCCTTCATCGCCAAGGTATATGTGTCCAAATGGGTTTTCGGGCATGCACCCCATCAAAGAGATCCAGATTAGGCATCACGAATTTGTGGGGCGAGGAACAATGGAGTCCGTGCCCGTAGGCGGAAGGCGGGCTTCTTGGCGGTCGGTTCAACGATCTGCGCTTTCATTTCCTTGTGTTGTTCCATGAACCGGGCCGATGAGGGTCTTGTGGCGGAACCATGGCATTCAAGCTAGTGGCCGAGCTAGAGAGAGGAGCTACCACCGGAGGCAGACCGGTGGAGGGAACGGCCGATCCGGGACGTAGGTGAAAACCCGTCCTGGGCCGAGTTACCTTGGGAGCATGGGTAGGAGCCTCGAGCAAAAGGATAGAACCTCGCGGCTTGCCGCTGATTTTCAACCGGCAAAGTAGGTGGAGGCAGCCCCGATGTAGCCGGATAACTTGGATTTCAGTGGGTCCCGTAAGTAGGCTTGAGTGCGGGCCGCTGTCTCGGATTGTTGAATTGCATGGCCGCTGTGGTGAAGGTGTGTAACCCGGGGGTACTGCGGTCCCGGTGATTCGGATGACACCGGGATGGAGGCTTGGTAACCCATAGAAGTCTCGAGTGAGGAATGGATTTGTGTGAGGAGCACTGGACTAGTACCGCTCGAGGAGGGGCTCCCGACCGTGGCCCGTAACCAAGTTGTGGCGGCATTCCGAACCGTGGGTACATTGCCGTGAAGGTCCTGATTGATCGGTTCCGAATCGAGGCGGGATCCCGATTAGCCGTGGCATTCCGAGATAGCCCCAACCATGAGAAGACATTCCGCATCGATTTTGCCCCCACCGATTTGTGCCGTCTGGCTGCATGGATCCGGTGGTCTCGTGGTTGGGAGCCGGGCCGACCCGAAAATCGAGGAGCATGGGTTCGGTAGTGGCACCATAGGAGGTGGGTGGCGGCATCCCGGTGTAGTCGGGCGACCGAGAGTGGGGTTGGCATCCTCGTCTTCTTCCACGGTGAAGGTGCCATCTCGGATTGAGGCCGGCGGCCGTACCGTGACTCTTAATAGTCTCCATAAGGCCGTTTAGCCGTGCTTCTGTCGTAACCTCATCCGCTCGCTAACCGATTCCACCGTTGCTCGTCCGAGGGGTCCCGGAGGCGGAGTGACGTTATCCCCATCATTACCGGCCGATGCGAGACATTCGAAACCCGGAGTCGGAACAAACGGTGAAGCCGACGATGCGCTTGACTCTTCCCAACCGATCAAACGGTGACCCGGTGCCCGAAACCAAGCTTTGTGTGGCGGCTGCGGGGAAAGGACACGAAGGTTCGTATGTCCGGGAATGGAAGGAGGGCAGGTGTTTGGGCTTTTGGCTCATGCAACATGCGCTTATTTGTTCACGTTTACTTAAAACATGCTTTATTAACCTAATCGGTTGGAAAAGATTGCTCTTCTTTTTCGCAAACTACTCGGGATCCCGGATCGGTGGGCCCCGTCACTACGTCTATAAGCCCCTCGTATTCCACCCGTATTTCGACCTCCTGGGTGGACGGCCCCGGGCGAGGGTCCTATAGGGCAAGCGGGTCCCACCGACCGAAAGAAAAACGATCCTAAAAGTCTCGGCGGGTAATCGAGTCTTAACGAGCATTCGATGTAAATTACGGACAAAGCCGACGTCAAAAGTCAAGATCATGTCCGAGGGCTCGACGAAAAGTCGGCATGATTTGGACCGATAAATGTCCACGATTGATCTTGACTTGTCGTCGCTTAAGCCGTAATTTGGCATGGAATAATCATTAATCCTTGATGACTCGGTGTCAATCTTTGGGAGTCAATGTATAATTTGTGGCCGTAGCCGAAGTCAAGGCGCCTGGTCAATATCTTGGTCAAAGTCTCGCGGCGGAAAACCGTCGAACTTCGACCGATTAGGGACCCCGAAAGATATTGAGTCGGTATGCCGACAAAGGCTTGAAAGGAAAGGTCTATACACGTACAGGGCATGACATGCACGGACTAAAAACCAACCGGGTCTCGGACAAAGTGTGTCACTGGACAAGTGCATGGTCGACACGAGGCTCCATGGGATGTTTGGGTAGTCCCAGTGCTCATCCGAGAGGCGTAATAAGACCAAACGGACCGCGACAAGGATTTTCCCGGGTTAAGGACGTAGTGTGCAGTGTACGGTCAACGTGCGCGTAGTGTGCAAGCAGTCTATCTTCTTTTTCTGAGTAAAATAGAAATTTTTATGTGTCTTAAAAGGCATGATGCATGATTTTTTTTTTGAAAATTTTCTTTTTTTTTTGAATTTTTTTTTTTTGAAATTTAATGAACACATAAGCACGTAAGCACGAAAATTCCGGCAGTTAGGGACATTATTCCGACAGTCAAAATTTTGACTTTCTCCGAGGCGGCCAAAGCAACACGAAAACTGTGCAAAAAAATCAACACACACACACAAATGATTTTCAAAGCCGGGACGGAAGCTTGACCCTCAAAAGCTTTTTCTTTTTTTTGAAAACGGTGATACCGGTACGTGGGATTGTTAGACCACAATTTATCCCCGACTCGTGTTAGGAGGCGATAACGGGAAGTTTAATGGTTTCCACCAATATACCAAGTATCATTTTTTTTTAGAAAAAGCTTAGTCCCCAGCGGAGTCGCCACTGTGATGATGTGCATCCGAAAATTTTCCCATTTTTTGTTTGAAAAAATCAACGAAACGGAGTCGCCACGCCATTTTTGTTTTAAGGGCCAAAACTTTGAAAAAAGCCCGAGATCAGAGATTTAGGTTCGGAGGTCATGTTACGCGTCGGGAAGGACGTTAGTGTACACCCGACGCGCCTCGTAAAACGAGTCTTCCAAGCTGAAAATCATTTGTTTGTGTGTGTGTGTGTGTATGTTTTTGGCCAAAATATTTCGAAACTCAGAAAAGTAAAAATTGGGATATCTTTTTAAGACTTTAAACTGATCCCATGATTTTTTGGAAGATTTTTGGATTGAGATTTGGTACTCAAAAGACCTTTTGAAGTTGAGAGCCATTTCTGCCAGAATGAAAAAGGCAGTGGACCTTTGATTTTGAAATGGATTCAAGGGTCTTAAAACTTCATAATCTGGATAAACTCAGAGAATGAAAGTTGTTCCAGACACCTTGAATAAGATTTCTGCGAAGGAATTTTCCATTTTGGAGAAGATTTGAGGGGTCAAAACCTTCTGGAAACCTCAGATATGAGATCTGGATTCCCAGAAGCTGATGAACTAGCCTCTGAAAGAAAATTTGAAAAGAGGAGTTTTACTCACCCAAAAAATAAAGTAAAAATATGTCTGGAAAGATTTGGATGTTGGATACAAAAAGTGTTTTGTAGTCAACACCAAATTCCACATTTATCTGTGTCCAAAAAATTAGACCATGGACTGAGGTCTGAGAAAATTGCTACTGGACAGCAACTTCTCAAGAAAGAAAATATGATTTAAAGGGGGGGGTTTTGCATCCATGCTTGTCCCCATTTCCCTAGGTTTTGGTTAGTGATCACTTGACATTTTAGTGGTGAATCAACTATACCAAACCATCCTTGGGGTACATTAGGACTAAGCATTTCATTTGCTTGGGGAGGGGGATTTTTATCCTTTGAAAATGAGATTTGATGCTTGAAAATGGTTTTTAGGGTTTTGAAAATGAGTTTTCTTTGCAAGAAAGTAAGAGAACTTGAAAATAATTTTGATCTTTGTAGAAGATCATCCATGGAGATGGTCTTCCATGGTGATCTTCTTAGATCTAAAGCAAGGAGATGAAAGAACTACATTTTGTAGTTTGAAGATGCATGCATGGTTGGAATTTAGGGTAAGGAGAAGGAGGGTTTACCAATCTTCCTTGTGTTCTTGAGTTTTTGGCTTGAGTGTATGAGTGTTTAAGGCTTAAGTATGAGAGTGAGTGGATGAGTGTGAGTTGGGAAAGATTGGAGAGAAAATGGTGACAATTCTTGAAGAATTCTCACTGTTTTCTCTCTATATTTCGCCAGAGGTTCGGTGCAATTGGTGTTCTTCTTCTCTATTTTTGTGACTGGAAGGCTCAATTTATAGCCCTCTGAAATGACAAACTCATTCGCGCGGATGGATCCAGTCGCGTGCACTGTTCATTAAATGCAGCTTCAGGCTTTGGACAAGAGGAATAATCTTATTGAAATTTCAAATTAACAGCCAGTTTATTGTTCCCAGCCATTTCTATTTGTGGTTTTATTCCTTTTGTTTTACTTTTTGAGATTCCTTTTGAGGTTTAACCTTAAATAACAATGCCCATTTTACCCTCACTTTGTTAGAAATGTTAGGATTGTTAGGAATTGTTAGAAATGTTATAACTTTCGTTAATTTTCTAACGAAAATTCTAACAAGCTCAAATTGGAGCACTTACAATTGTGTTGGGAGTCTTGAGGTTGAGTAGCTTCGGAAACTGACAGAAGAGACGCAGAGATGGTGTCAGGATCAAATCTAGCCCCAACGAGTCGGAAGAAGGCTTAAACGGTTCAGGCTCAAACACAGCAAACAGAGACATTGTCCCGCGCGGGACAGGCAGTCTCGCACGAGACAATCACACGGAAAGTCGATTTTTATTAAACCTAATTTTTGGTCGAAACGGAAAATCCATTTTGAGGGGTTTCTAAGGTCTTTATCAAAACCTAACGACTAAGTAATCAGTCCAATTTTTGTAAAACAAAGTCATGTAAGATTGTTTGAAGGATTTTTTTCTCTTAAAGGGACTTTCGAAAGGATCATTCCGAAGGGACTTATTCTGAAGGGACTATTCCGAGTCCTTCTTTATGGTCAATTTTACATGGCTTTATTTTGGTCAAAAATAAGAAAAGATCACCGAGTCAAACCGACCGATCACGGAGTAATCCTAAAAAGACAATCTACAAGATATGTGGCGATGCAGGGCTGGAAGGCTAGGCTCCCCGCGATATGACAATCTAGATGGATTGAATATGCGGAGTGGGATGATCCAACTTCGGAGAGACCAGTGACTAGGTGGTTACCGTCATCCGTCCTTAGTGTGGGTCCCGGGTTAATCAGGGTATGTAGTGCAATGACAGATATAACATGAGTGTGCGTGTGTGATAGTCAATCTAGGTGATAGAAAAAATAGAGATTTTTTTTTGAAATTAAAAGAAAAACAGATAATGGCCGCATCAAGTAGTTGCCTACGTTTCTCCCAAATTAGGAAGACTCAGGCCATCGTAGTTCCACTTAATGAGAGAGAGAGAGAGAGAGAGAGATAAATAAATAATTTAATTACAACTCCCGAATCCCCAATAGACCAGACTTTAATCTAAAAACTCAATCACATGCAGTTTATAAATAATAATCAATTATTTAAACTAACTACGAATTCGAGTTTTACATCTTAAGGGAGGCCTTAAGATGAAAGAACTCCGCATATAATGTAATCTGGAATCCTCCTTGCGTGTTCGACTCTCATCTCGAATCTTGAGAAGAACAGGGAAAACCAGAAGGCACACATATTGCCGAAGCATTGTATCGCACGAAACAGGTTGTCTCGTGCGAGACTAGCTTGATCTGAATATAAAAAATGATTTTTTTTTGAAAACCTCTTTTTATTAATGCAAGTTTAAGCCACTTTAAATTTACAGTCCCCTGCAGAGTCGTCACTGTAGCGATGCGTGAATTTTTTGTTTAACATCTTTTTGAGTCGCCACCTATATTATTTGTTTGGAAATATATAAAAACTATTTGAAAAGAGATTTTGGGTTCGGGGCTTAGGTTATGGAATGGGAAGGTCAAGGAGCACCTATTCCACCCAATCCGGAGTTCGGTCTTGCTAAAAAGAGAGGTTTTCAAAGAAAAATGATATTTTAATTAAGTAAGTAAAAGAATCCATTTAACGAGGTTAAACGAAATATATGATCAATTGCTTCGAGACCGTCCCCATGATTTGGGGAGGCTCTAGGCCGATCCTAGGTTTGATGTATTATACCACCCTAACAATCAATTAAAAAGGGAAATGAAGATTACCTTGTGAAGAGATTTGGACAGAGCTTCGACTCAAGTTTATAGTCTAACCTTGATGTGGACAGAGCTTCGCCTCGGTCCTTGATTAGGGCTTTGATGTTTGTTTATCGACAAGGTTGATAAGCAAACTTTTAGGTGATTTTAGGGTGGTTTACAGGAATCTTTCAGGGAGAGAAACCAGTAAACGTGGGGGTTTTGACTGAAAAGTCTGAGATCCGAAATACTGAAAGTTTTCAAGTATTTATAGGTGTTGGAGATGTGAAGGTGGAGAGGTAAAATACCCTGGGAAGGTCCAGAACCCAAATTATATTGGATGACCGGATTGATAAGGTTTTATCCCGAAAGAGGTTGAAATTGACGAGGAAACTGGCTTCTGCACGTCTGCAAAATCTTAGTATCGCGCGAGACACGCATGTTCCGCACGGGACAAGGCTGCCAGTGGACAATTATGTCCTTCCCTCATTATCTCGTATGCAGTTTAGTCCAAACTAACGGTCATTAGTCAAAACTTAACGAAACATGACGAAATGGTGGATTTCTACTCTTGACTCAAGGCGAGACTTAGAGTGGTATTAATCTGCTCCAATGGATTCGGAATGGGGTATCTACAAAACCCACTATTGATGTCCCATGATTCCTAGATTAATGAGGGATTAATAGGGATCATTACCTTTGGATTAGGGGTTACAAAGTATGGAATAAAACCCCATGAATACAAGGTAATGACTCTCATATTAATACAAGGATTAATTGGAAATTCATTACATGGTTGTTGAAGTTATAACTAGAAAACCCCACACCAAATGAAAAATAACTTTTTCCATCAATCTTCTTCCTCCCCTTTGTAATTTGTTCATCTTCTTTCTTTGGCCTCCAAGAAATTTATTCATGGTGATTTTGTTCAAGCATAGTGAGATTCGCCGGAGATTCTGTGTGCAAGAATAGTCTGATCCGTCCGTTTTATCCTGGGAGACGAATGTCCAAAACAACCTCAAGCACAACTCGGTGAGGGGGCAAATTTGTCTCAAGGAGAGTGTGTCACACACGACTCGGACAACATCAAGAAGATCATCAAACGATTTTTCTCCTACGATTTCTCCTCGTTTAATTTTTTGTTGTAATTTGTATTTCAATATATTGTAATTCTTTTATTATTTTGTGCTTATTATAAGATTTGGTCTAACAATCTTAAGACAAATTCCCTATTTGAGAAAGGATTATATATTGAGAAATCAGGTGGAGCGACAACCATGGGAGAAAAGCTAGAAAATGATGGAAGAGACGGATGGAAGAAAATTCCAGCAAGTTTTTTGCAATCACCAGCTGTGGTAAAATGGCAATTATCGATTCGTTACCCATTGGATCGAGCACAAATTTGGTGAGCAAGTTCTAAACTCATATAAGAACAATATGGACGGTGGAGATCAAAATATTTTATGTGAAGATGAAGATAAATTTTTTGAAACAGAACAGTTTATGAAAAAAAATAAAATTTTTTAAATATATAATGATATAACGGATGAACATCAAGGATGTTGCGATGATTGTGTAAAATAGTTGTGGCGATGCCACTTTTAGTGTTTATACAATGAATGATATATCTCATATGGTTCATGAGAATCATAGTGAGAAAAATTGAAAAGTTCGTAGGAACTAAGTTGGAAAATTGAACGTTGAAAGATGTAGTATGTAACGTTCTTATGGTTCACAAGAATCATAATGAGAAAAATTGAATAGTTCGTTGGAACTAAGTTGAGAATATGAACGTTAGAAGATGTAGTCTTTGATGTTGCATTTTATCAATGATATATTGACAAAGATGATATGGCTTCTTGAAATGAGTTGTTAAATCTTATTATTGTCATTGGTGACAAAAGTGACAAAGATAAAAACAATAGAGCTTCTTGAAATAAGTTGTTAAATTCTATTGTTGTGAACATTGACAAATGTTACAAGAACTAAACCCATAGGGGCTTTTTGGAAGAAGTTGTTAAAACCTATTAGGGAAATAGGTGACTAATGTCATAAAGATAAAAACAATAGGACTTCTTGAAGGAAGTTGTTAAATCTTATTGTTGTTGATGATAACAAATGACACAAATATTTAGTAGGAGGACTTCTAAAAGAAATTGTGTATTATGTAAATGAGAATGTGACTTTTTCTAATTTAGAGGTACTTCAAGATGAGACCTTTAAAGTTTTGGAATAATTAGCCTTCATCTATAATTCCATTAAGGAATTTGGAGGTTTATAAATATGAGTGGTTATAAGAAATAAATTGTGTTAATTCTCCTATTGAATTAGCAATTTATTATTGGAGTTAATTCTCTAATTAAGTTAGAGAGTTATATTTGAAACAACAAAGTAATAATTGTTGAAAATTAAAGCCAATGTTTGGTTTGTGTGGAGACAAATCTCTAATGAAATGTGGTTGTTCCAAGTATTTCGGATCACCATAGTAAGAAGTTAGAAATTTTTGTTGGCCTTGACTTTAAGTGATGGCAACAAAAGATGTTCTACTTGATCACCTTGAATTTAGAGAGGTTTCTTATGAAAGATCCTACAAAGTTGGGTGAAAATGTGATGTATGTTCAAGTCGTGAGTGCGGTAGAAGCATGCGAATTTTCTTTATCGGAACTATATACTTAATGAATTGTTTGATTCATTATAAAACGTATATAGTACCAATAAAATTGTAAAATATTTGTGGAATTCGTTGGACTATAAATATAAAATCGAGAATGCGGGTGCAATGAAAGTCATCGTAAGCCGCTTCCTTGATTTTAATATAGTGGACTCTATAAATCGGGAAAAAAAATTATATGGAAGAAGTGGAAATAGTCTTCCATGAAAACCATGTCGAATGGATGGTGTTGAGTAAAATTCTCAAGTGATGAGAATAATTGAGAAATTGCTTTCCACTTGAAGATATTTTAAAATCACCTCAAACATAAATGAATAGAAATGAAAGTTGAGGTGTGTGTTATTCGTCTTTGTATTGGAAAAGAGAATAGAACTTTGGAGAAGAAGTTGTATAACATTTCTTGTGGCAAAAACAAATGTGATGAAGCATGCCAAAATGCTTAATACAAAGACAAAGTTGGTCAAACTTGTTTAAAAAGCCAAATTTGTTTGAAAAAGTCAAGCATATACCTTGTGTCTTGAGTGACAATTGTGATGTTATTAAGAATGTAATTCATGATGTTTGAATGAATGAAATGGAAGGCTATTCAAGTGATTAATAATGAGAATGAATCTCTTTATATGGTCAAAATAGATTCAAACAAGACTTATTAATTATGTGCTTGAAGTTATAATCAAAGCATATTGATGCTTGAGGTGTGAATATAATTCATACACATGATGGTAAAATGTAAGTTTTTACCTTTACCGTTGCTTGCTAAAAAGTAAAATGTTGAATTTTGTCTCTTTAAAGGAAAAGTTGGAAATCAACTTAATAAAGAGATAGTGATAAAACACAACTAAGTGTAGTTTGTGTATAAGTAATGTGTTGGGTATGCTTACAATAGTTGTGATTATAGAATTCTTGTTTATGAATTCACGATTCAATAATGGAATCATGAAGCGCTTCTTTCTTTAAGAATAAATTTCCGTATAAATTAGGAGATGAGGCAAACTCATTTAAACGGATTCATGATTCAATAGAAGAAGAAGAAACTTATCATGATGAAATGATGAAGAAGATGCATGACCTCGACATAGCAAATAAGGTACAATAGGAAAATTTTATGGCCCAAATTTTCTAACCTCCATGCTAGAAAGTGAATCAAAGTTATAAAGACATTGAGCTCTTTGGAATGATCTTTGTGGAAAGAGGCCATTAAAAGTGAGATTGATTCCATCTTGGATAATCACACTTGGAAACTAGTGGATTTTCCTTTGAGTGGTAAACCACTAGCATATAAGTGAATTTAAAAAAGGAAATGAAGACCGATGGAACAATCAATGAGTACAAGGCTATTCTTGTAATTGAGGATTACAAGAAAAATGAAGACCTTGATTACTTTTATACTCATTCTCTCATCACGAGAATAAAGATTTGTATTTGCAATTGCTGCATAGCAAAATTTGAAATACATCAAATGTATATAAATAACCTTTCTAAATGTCGATTTAGAAGAGGAAATTTACATAGAACAACCCGAGGGGTTTGTTGTATATGAGCAATGAAACAAAGTATCCACAATGTACACCATGATCAAATGGTGTTAATAATGAAAATTGGCATTATTGCTAATTTTAGGACTATCCCAAAAATGTTGGGGTGAGTATACTTTGGAAAATAATTACCTTTTCGAAAGATTTCCCCAAGAAAACAATGAGATGTCCATATAAAATATGGAAACGTAGGCCTACGTACACTTGTGAATGTGGGATGTTTCGCAAAGTAGCAAGTCCAATTATCAAAGAAATTGAATTTGGTTACTAAATGGTGGATTATGTTTCAAGAGTTATGTTCATAACAATTGTGCATATTGGTTTGTTATATATGATTCAATAAGTTTGAATATATATAAATATATATATATATATATATATATATATATAAATCAAAAGAAAATAAAATCAATGAAAATCAAGTATTGATGTCAAATTCATGAAAGTGAATAATTGATACTTTGAGTGAAATAAATCAAAGTGTTGAAACGGTTCAAGAAATGGAACCTAGAAGAAAATGTGCTAGTATGTAAAGTCATTGTATGACTTGAGACAAGTACAAAGATAAAGACATCAAAAGTTTGATTGTATGAATTTAAACAAGAGTGACTACATCACTTTGTTAATTAAATCCAAAACCGATATGTTAACTAAGGAAAATTCTAGTAAATTTGATCCGTTGATTCAAATTCAAGGGAAACTAATGGGCTCGTTGTTAAACAAGTCATTAGGTAGATATTCTTGAAATATTTGAAAGGATCAATATGGAATAACTGGGATTTAAATGAATTTGAGTTAACAATTATCAAATGGATAAAGTTTGTGTTAGCAAGATGGTATAATGCTAAAGTCAATTTATAATTGAAAAGACATATAGCAATATGTGTAATGGTAGTCTAGATATATATGTCTAATACATAATACCATTAGACAACTACTACTCTCAACTAATTTGACTATGTGAGGTCAAATGAAAAACGGATCCGTTAATCAAATGGTTAAATCGAGAGTTAGTTGTAAATTCGGAGGGAAATGAGACTTAAGCCTCTTGAAAGTTAAACACAGCGGAAAACCCAATCTAGATGACTGAAAATCCCAAGAACTAGATTCAATGGGACAACCTAACTGTTAAAAGACTTGTAGCGTCACTGTGGGGGAATTATCCCCAAGTCCATTCCTATTAGTGACATCCCGAAAGGACAATGATAAGCCTATGACTTATTTAATGATTCTTACGCGTCAAACATTCGAGCGGGTAATACGGGTTGCCTTTAAGAAATCACCTATGTGAGAGAGAAGTGGGGCCGCTTCGAGGAGAATTGTGTGAGGCTCAATTCTTAGACCCTCTCACAGAACTAGGCAAAATGTTCAGGGCCATGAATGAACATAGCTATGAGAATTGAACTATGTTAGGACGATACTTGTGTCAAGCATATGATCGACTACACAAAAATCATAACGATTCAAGGACATCGCGTCTATCGACTTGCGAGTAGAGTAAATATGCTTGTACGAGCGAAGGTTCAATGGGCATTCCTACACCTATCGTATGCAAGTTTTCGTCTGTCGAACTCTATCACCAAAATCGTCATCAATTTCCTTCATGTGGGGGATTGTTGGAAAAATATGTTGTGTGTGAAGGAAATTATGTATTTTCCTTACATAAATTGTTTGTCGTTTGACAAAGATTATTGTGGGTTCATGTTCCACTCCGTGTGAACATTGAAATGGTATATCTAGATGTCCAAGTTGAGATTGGATGAGAAAGATACGATGGCTCAAAGTTGGTGGGTTGAAAGTTTAAATTTTAGAATTTAAACCCACTATTGATGTCCCATGATTCCTAGATTAATGAGAGATTAATGGATCATTACCTTGGGATTAGGGGTTATAAAGTGTGAAATAAAACCCCATGAATACAAGGTAATGACTCTCGTATTAATACAAGGATTAATTGAGAATTCATTACATGGTTGTTGGAGCTATAACTAAAAAATCCCACACCAAATGAAAAACAACTTTTTCCATCTATCTTCTTCCTCCCCTTTGTAATTTGTTCATCTTCTTTCTTTGACCTTCAAGAAATTTATTCATGGTGATTTTGTTCAAGCATAGTGAGATTCGCCGGAGATTCTAGTGTGCAAGAATAGTCCGGTTCGTCCGTTTTATCCTGGGAGATGAACGTCCAAAACAACCTCAAGCACAACTCGGTGAGGGAGCGAATTTGTCTTAAGGAGAGTGTGTCACACACGACTCGGACAACATCAAGAAGATCATCAAACGATTTTTCTCCTACGGTTTCTCCTCGTTTAATTTTTTGTTGTAATTTGTATTTCAATATATTGTAATTCTTTTATTATTTTGTGCTTATTATAAGATTTGGTCTAAACTCATATATGGAGGTTAGATATAAAGTTGTCATCTATTTTAATGTTTATCATAATTAAGAACTGATTTTAATAAATTTATGTTTTCATATAACAATACACAAATTTCTTTCTTCTTATTCCTTTTTTAAATGCATGTGTATTGTTGGGGGGAGGGGTGATGGATGGGTTGTCGTAGAGAAATTTTGAATTTTGTTCTCCCATCTATATAAAGACTTCAATTTGTAATCATGCAGGGACAATTCAACATTTATTTTACTTTCTTTTCTAGAGGTATCTATCAAGATGAAGAAAACTTCAGGAAATAAAGTTGATTAATATTGTGTTTTTCTGCAAGAAATCATCAAAATCCAATATTTCAAAAGTATGTACTAAGATTTTTGCACGCTGATTTATCTCATACAATAAATGACTGGAGTAGATGTAACGACCCCAACCTTAGGCATTTATTTTTAATATTATATTAGATGCTTTTAATATTTATGCTAGCTTTTTGTGTTCAATCATGTCTTTAAATTCGTAAATTAAGATAAATTGGGTGAGTAGTAAGATTGGAATCTTTTGAGAATTTATTGGATATTAAATAAAGAAATTTGGGGAAATAATAAAAAGGGAAATAAGATAAATAGTGCAAGGAGGTTATTTGAGTAGGATGAATTTTGGGTTAAGGATTTATTTTAAATTAAAAAGGATGAAAGCCATGGGTTTTTAAAGTTCTTGAAGGGGGGCCATTGGTCTTGCTCCTTCCTAGCATGCCAAGTGGCACCTCCATCCCCTCCTCTTACTCCCTCCCATATCCGGCCCCTCCCCCCCTCCTTTACCCTCCTCACATTACCTCCTTCTCCTTCATTCATCCTTCTTCTTCAACCTAGAGAAAATAGAGAGAACCTCCATTGAAGTCCTCTTTGCCCAAGCCTTGAAGTCAAGCATTTCTTCACCAAAAATCAAGTCTAGGAGCACCATTGGAGTTGGATCACCTAGAGAAAGTCATCTAGCTAGAAAGATCAACATTTCCTTATAAAATCCAAAAGTGAGTTATTATGACCTTCCCTTCTTTAAATGTTCATGAACTATGTTGTTGTTGTGGTTGTTGTTATAATGGTTTTGATGATTGAAAACCTTCTTGGAGTTTGGAAATCTGGTAAATGTTAGAGAATGATGTTTTGGTTCATAGAAGTTGATCAAGAGTATAATAAAATGTGTTGGTTGGATTAAGAGAATTTAACTTGAAATGGGGTAGTGAATTGGGTGAAAAATCAAATTGTAATTTAACTTAGGTTTATGTTATTTTGAAGTTTAAATGATTTGGTATGAAAAGTATGAAGTTTAGTAAGCATTTTAGGTTCACAAAATAGAGGGAAATTAGTTTGGGAACAAATTGGTTTGGGGTTGTTGAAGGATTTTGGCCTGTTCTGAATTCTGGGTTCAGGGCACGAGTCGTGCCCTGTGGCACGAGTCGTGCCTTGGATAGGGACGAGTCGTGACCAAGTTTAAGCTGAAGTCGTGCTGGTTGGGGACGCTGGAATCTGGGGAATGTCAAATGGGCACGAGTCGTGCCCTGGGGCACGAGTCGTGCCCTGGCCTGGTTACGTTGCATCAATTTCTAAGCTGTTTAAACCCAATCAAACTAGAACCAAAATGAAATCTCTTTAACCTAGATTAAAGTAGAATACTTTGGCTACACAATGACATCTTAAATGATCAAAATGGAATTGTAGAAGTAGTTTAAATATTGTCCCGAAAATGGTTGATAGGTTTGATTTGTAACTTCATCAAAATAGTTCCAACTTGGGAAATAGATCTTGAACTTTTATTAAGGTTATTCGAGGTTGTATAATGACTATGTAGGAATGGTTTATGATACATAGTGGCCTTACTTACTCCATAGCTTTGGTGAATGGTTGCAAAGGGTGTAGAAGCCATAAGTTCCATTATTGAGCTAATTGGTAATGGGTATGTATCACTTTGTGGCATGGTTATTCCAAGTTATGGAATTATTGATTATATGGTTACCTTAATATCCTAAGTATGGATTATTTGGCAAGTTGTTGTGTTGTATCCCGATGTGGATTAATTGGTACATGATTATATTGTATCCCGGTGTGGATTATGTGGTTATATTGTTACCTTAATTGAGTTCATATGCATGGATGATATTATGCGTTGTGCATTACATAAATTGTTGCACTATGGTATTGATTGGCATGAGTATACATTACCATGTTGTTATATGATTATCCCATTTTGTGGATTATAATTCAAGTATCTATTATGTGCTTGAATGTGTATATGTTCGGGTGGGTATGATGGAAGTCAATCAATTATTGATTTGTTCAATAAGTGATTGAAGGTTCATCATATCGGTGACCCTTCCCCACTCTGTGGCCACAGGGTGGGGGCTGTGCAAGCTATTGTACTGAGCGATAAGTAGCCTTTACATACTGCTGCGATTAGGAGAAACCGGGGGAATGCTCTGTATGAAGCCAACGGCTCTCTGCAGTGGCGATGATAGTATATGATACTCTAAATATAGGGGTCATATATGTATCCTGTTTTTCTTATATGGATCTCCGGGGTATGAGACCTATAAGCGGTGAATGTGCGTAGGGCAGTTCACCAAAGAGTGGAGTTTACTCCCACGTTGTACGACTTATTGTTCAGACGGGAAAAGGTAAAATGAGGTAACGTAAGGTGTTTACCGCTTTCATAATGTGTTAAGTGTTGCCATGCTACGTGTTGCATCTTGTATGGCATCTTATTTGCATCCATAATAGCTCATTGAGATTTATTCTCACCCCTCTCCCTTTACTGTTTTAGATTCCGAGACAGGTGACCCGAACCAGTGAGGCCGGGGTATCATTGTGGACTTTGCTTTTGGGGCTTGACAAGTTAAGTATAGGAGTGGGTTGTTAGGAGTATTTGTTAAGTATTCCTCTTTTATATTTTGTATGGAAAACCCTTTTGTTAAACAGATGTTAATTAAGGTTTCCAATGTATTTGATCAGATATCGGTTTATTAAAGTTATGGTTGGATTTCCTCTAAGTAGAGATATTACTAATTGATTTTAAAATTGTAAGTTTGAAAGGTGGTTTTCTTTTAAAGGCAAATAAATGTTTTAAAAATTGAGATGGTTTTTCTTAGTTTGAGCTCCCTTAGCTCGGGACACGTGTTAGGTCCCGGGTTGGGGTGCTCACAGTTGGTATCAGAGCTTAGTTTAGAGGTCAAGGGTAGATGTCTAAACTAAGGGGGAATGTGTGGAAATTGACGTCGAGTGTTTTATGCAGGAGTTCGTTCTAATGGCTGGAAGCAAGGATGATCAGCGGAAGGTTCTAGAAATTGAAGGAGATATGGATATAGGTGAAATTCAGAATGAAGGGATGATGAAATTATTCAGGAAGTTTGTACAGGATATGGAGACTAGAGGATCAGTTCCGAATCAACATGAAGGATGTCAAAGTGATGGATTGGAAAGATTTGTGAAGATGAACCCCCCGAGCTTTAACGGAGGTCCGAACCCGTTAAAGGCAGAAAAATGGTTAGCAGAAATGAATAGGATTTTTGAGGTTATAGGAAGTCCCAACAAGGAGAAAGTTAGGTATGCTGTGTTTAAATGTGAGGGTTTAGCTGATCAGTGGTGGCAGATATTGAAGGGAAGTTGGGAGCGGGACCATACGCCCCAGACTTGGGATAATTTCACCAAACAGTTCGAGGACTATTTCGTTTCGATGGTTACAAGGGACAAGAAGGAGGTCGAATTCTTAGGACTAGAACAAGGGATCATGACGGTGAATCAGTATGTAATCAGGTTTGAGGAATTAGCTAGAAGTTGCCCTCATTTGGTATCGTATGAAGCGAAAAGAGTTCATAGGTTTATAAAAGGTTTGAGGATTGAGTTTAGGAAGAAATTTGGGATTGATAGCTTCACCAATTATCAGACAGTCTTAGAGAGAGCTTATAAGATCGAGAATGGTATGGAGGAAAATAGTGGGAAATTGGAAGGTGAGATTGGAGATAAGCCAAAGTATCTAGGACAAGGGTCCAAAGTCATTGGAGATCAGCTAAGAGCTTTAACTTCAGGAAGGATGAGAGAGAAACTTGTGGTAGCTTCTTCGTCTAGGCCAGTACCCAAACAGTATGGGATGATGTGTAAATATTGCAAGAAGATGGGTCACACTGAAGACAGGTGTTGGAGTAAGCAAGGGAAATGTTTGAATTGTGGAGGAGCGGGGCACTACAAGAAAAATTGTCCTGCATTTCGTCAGAGGTTAGCTTCGGTGCCGGTCGAAAGGGTCAAAGAGGTGGTATCAAAAGAGATAACAAAGGGGAACCGAAAGAGAGGGTGTGGTCGAGTGTGCGTTTCGGGTTAGGAGAGATAGATCCCTCAGAGGTCACTAGAGGTATATTCCATGTCTCAAAGGTTAGGGGTCATGTTTTATAGATCCTGTTGCATATCATTTATATTTGGCATCACATTTTGCTTATATGTGACATACATTGTTGAAAATTTGTTTTATTGTTAGAGGATTCTGCTCTTATGAGAGAATACCTCGAACCTTCTTTGGTTTACCACGATGGTGATGTGGTTATGGCTGAGCATGTATTGCCAGTTGAATTAGTATAATTATCAATTTATGATTTTGAGATATACTTGACCTGGAGGGTTAAGTAGTTGTTGTATAATGATAGACTATCCTAATAGGTGAGTCTCCTTTTTTCATGCCTAAATTGCTTATATTGGTATTTGTTATAGGTGAACCTTAAATGTGAAATTCTGGTTACATGTGGGTATATAAGGTGAAAGTTTTGAATTAAGATGTGAAGAGTAATTGGTATATGCTAGACCTGCATAGGGAGTCTTTTCCAAAATTTTATGTGCTAGCTGTGAGTAATTGGTAAATGTACTCCCGTCGGTATATTTCGTGTGTTGGTTCTGAGTAGGATAATCAGAATTGTAATTCTTATTTTGATGGCTTTAGGGTAATTAGAATTGATGATCTCTTTGTTAATTAAGGTTCCGGGAAGATCGTAAAAATAATTTGAGAATTGGGTTAATTATTCCTTGTGAAGAATCCTTGTATGCAAAGTTTAGCTAGTATGAGTTAGCTCGAGAGGATTACAAATTTTGGGTTCTATAGTCTTAAACTCGGATGTTACCAAGGATCTTGTGAGGTTGAGTCCGTGATCTTTGAGTTAGCAAGTACTACCAAAGAAATTTAAGAAATTCTTAAGAATTGTAGAGTCGTTGCTTTAGTGACTCTAAAGGAAGTATAAATGGTGTAGGATGTAATAAGGATGAATCATATTGTTAGTAATGGAAAATAGGTTGGCTCTTACCTTACCTAGTGGACGTGAGAATCTTGTGAAATTTTAAGTGTATATTTAAAGGAAGATCAGGGTGTAGTGTTATGCGAAATGGGAAAGTGATAATGTGTGCTTTGGGGAATTTAACTTAGATAAGTGGGATTTTCTTATCCTCTACTCGGGAGTAGCTACACTTGTGTTGCGTCATTTAAATAGGAACCTTATCTTTTGAAGTTTCCTTTGAGAGTTGTTACCGATCCTAAGAGTTGGAGGATTTAGTTAGTCGAAAGGAAGAGATTTGAAGACTACCCAAATTCTGGAAGAATAGGTTGTGTTGTGTGACGGATTTTCCTTCGACTTGAGAAGTTTAATTAACCTTAGCGGGTTTGCGTATTATAACAGTTATCATTCTAGCATTAAGATAAAACCGTATGAGGCGTTGTTAGGGAAGAAAATATCGATCTCTAATTTGTTGGGGTGAAATTGGAGAAGCAAGGTCTAAGGTAAATTGGCGCTAAAGTTGTTAATCCATTTAAAGTTTTAGAAAAGATTGGTGAATTGACTTATAGACCGACTTGGGGCGGCTTGCGAGTATTTGACGTTTTAAATGAAATATCGTAATGTATTGGGTAACATAAGATGTAATACTTTTTATTTTAATATACTTTCTTTGAGGTCGTGAAAATTCGGATTAGTGATGATGGTATGATATTCTCGAATATTAAGGTGTAGTATCACATTACTTATGAAATTGGAAAATCTTGGAAAAATCATAGTATTGGAGAGACTAATTGGGAAGTGAAGTCCTAGAGTGTTAGGGTTATGAAATGTATAGTAGAATCATGCCATTGAGAACCTAATTGAAAGTATTAAGTTAGAATGTGGGAAAGGTAACTTTTGCTATGTGATCCTTATAGTAAGCGACAGTCAAATTCGGGACGAATTTTCTTTAAGGGGGAGTGAGTGTAACGACCCCAACCCTAGGCATTTATTTTTAATATTATATTAGATGCTTTTAATATTTATGCTAGCTTTTTGTGTTCAATCATGTCTTTAAATTCGTAAATTAAGATAAATTGGGTGAGTAGTAAGATTGGAATCTTTTGAGAATTTATTGGATATTAAATAAAGAAATTTGGGGAAATAATAAAAAGGAAAATAAGATAAATAGTGCAAGGAGGTTATTTGAGTAGGATGAATTTTGGGTTAAGGATTTATTTTAAATTAAAAAGGATGAAAGCCATGGGTTTTTAAAGTTCTTGAAGGGGGGGCCATTGGTCTTGCTCCTTCCTAGCATGCCAAGTGGCACCTCCATCCCCTCCTCTTACTCCCTCCCATATCCGGCCCCTCCCCCCCTCCTTTACCCTCCTCACATTACCTCCTTCTCCTTCATTCATCCTTCTTCTTCAACCTAGAGAAAATAGAGAGAACCTCCATTGAAGTCCTCTTTGCCCAAGCCTTGAAGTCAAGCATTTCTTCACCAAAAATCAAGTCTAGGAGCACCATTGAGTTGGATCACCTAGAGGAAGTCATCTAGCTAGAAAGATCAACATTTCCTTATAAAATCCAAAAGTGAGTTATTATGACCTTCCCTTCTTTAAATGTTCATGAACTATGTTGTTGTTGTGGTTGTTGTTATAATGGTTTTGATGATTGAAAACCTTCTTGGAGTTTGGAAATCTGGTAAATGTTAGAGAATGATGTTTTGGTTCATAGAAGTTGATCAAGAGTATAATAAAATGTGTTGGTTGGATTAAGAGAATTTAACTTGAAATGGGGTAGTGAATTGGGTGAAAAATCAAATTGTAATTTAACTTAGGTTTATGTTATTTTGAAGTTTAAATGATTTGGTATGAAAAGTATGAAGTTTAGTAAGCATTTTAGGTTCACAAAATAGAGGGAAATTAGTTTGGGAACAAATTGGTTTGGGGTTGTTGAAGGATTTTGGCCATTACGAATTCGGGTTCGAGGGCACGAGTCGTGCCACTGTGGCACGAGTCGTGCCTTGGATAGGGACGAGTCGTGACCAAGTTTAAGCTGAAGTCGTGCTGGTTGGGGACGCTGGAATCTGGGGAATGTCAAATGGGCACGAGTCGTGCCCTGGGGCACGAGTCGTGCCCTGGGGCACGAGTCGTGCCCTGGCCTGGTTACGTTGCATCAATTTCTAAGCTGTTTAAACCCAATCAAACTAGAACCAAAATGAAATCTCTTTAACCTAGATTAAATTAGAATACTTTGGCTACACAATGACATCTTAAATGATCAAAATGGAATTGTAGAAGTAGTTTAAATATTGTCCCGAAAATGGTTGATAGGTTTGATTTGTAACTTCATCAAAATAGTTCCAACTTGGGAAATAGATCTTGAACTTTTATTAAGGTTATTCGAGGTTGTATAATGACTATGTAGGAATGGTTTATGATACATAGTGGCCTTACTTACTCCATAGCTTTGGTGAATGGTTGCAAAGGGTGTAGAAGCCATAAGTTCCATTATTGAGCTAATTGGTAATGGGTATGTATCACTTTGTGGCATGGTTATTCCAAGTTATGGAATTATTGATTATATGGTTACCTTAATATCCTAAGTATGGATTATTTGGCAAGTTGTTGTGTTTGTATCCCGATGTGGATTAATTGGTACATGATTATATTGTATCCGGTGTGGATTATGTGGTTATATTGTTACCTTAATTGAGTTCATATGCATGGATGATATTATGCGTTGTGCATTACATAAATTGTTGCACTATGGTATTGATTGGCATGAGTATACATTACCATGTTGTTATATGATTATCCCATTTTGTGGATTATAATTCAAGTATCTATTATGTGCTTGAATGTGTATATGTTCGGGTGGGTATGATGGAAGTCAATCAATTATTGATTTGTTCAATAAGTGATTGAAGGTTCATCATATCGGTGACCCTTCCCCACTCTATGGCCACGGGGTGGGGCGTGCAAGCTATTGTGCTGAGCGATAAGTAGCCTTTACATCTGCTGCGATTAGGAGAAACCAGGGGGAATGCTCGTATGAAGCCAACGGCTCTCTGATGGCGATGATAGTATATGATACTCTAAATATAGGGGTCATATATGTATCTGTTTTTCTTATATGGATCTCAGGGTATGAGACCTATAAGCGGTGAATGTGCGTGGGGCAGTTCACCAAAGAGTGGAGTTTACTCCCACGTTGTACGACTTATTGTTCAGACGGGAAAAGGTAAAATGAGGTAACGTAAGGTGTTTACCGCTTTCATAATGTGTTAAGTGTTGCCATGCTACGTGTTGCATCTTGTATGGCATCTTGCTGCATCCATAATAGCTCATTGAGATTTATTCTCACCCCTCTCCCTTTCTTGTTTTAGATTCCGAGACAGGTGACCCGAACCAGTGAGGCCGGGGTATCATTGTGGACTTTGCTTTTGGGGCTTGACAAGTTAAGTATAGGAGTGGGTTGTTAGGAGTATTTGTTAAGTATTCCTCTTTTATATTTTGTATGGAAAACCCTTTTGTTAAACAGATGTTAATTAAGGTTTCCAATGTATTTGATCAGATATCGGTTTATTAAAGTTATGGTTGGATTTCCTCTAAGTAGAGATATTACTAATTGATTTTAAAATTGTAAGTTTGAAAGGTGGTTTTCTTTTAAAGGCAAATAAATGTTTTAAAAATTGAGATGGTTTTTCTTAGTTTGAGCTCCCTTAGCTCGGGACACGTGTTAGGTCCCGGGTTGGGGTGCTCACAGTAGAGGCAGAGAAATTGATGTATCAATGGAGAAGAAAAAAAATCATGACCAGAGTGGAGGCAGAGAAATTCTTAATAAGATGAAGTCTCTCACCTATTCTTTTAGATTGTAATCATTTTGTTCTTATATACGTGAAATGGGTTAATCATTTCCTAACTATGATGGTTATTGCGATATAATAATTATTTTTATCCCCATTTTAATGCTTATAATCTTCACTTTTTTTCGCTTTATGACCTGGTTTATGCTTTAATTATCTATACACTCACTTCCTTGAAGCATAATTATAACGTCTCAATTTTTATGGGTTTCATTATCCTCACTTCTTACGCTAACCATATTGTCTCTGTGCCATTGGTACAAGACTTTGAGTAATAGTTTATAATACAATACACATCGGGTTTAACTGTTTGTAGTTGTTGGGATAAAAAAACGACTGAAATAGTATATAGAAAATTAACTCGACGGCTTGGATTAACCCAAATGTTCCACCTTCTAACTCTCAGTTTTATAACTTCTCACATTCTCCTCTCAAACCGGTCTTTTAACTTTCCCCCACCATTTTATTTACTACATGATTTTTTTATTTTTTATATTATTATTTACTTATCAATTTTATAACCATTAATAGCAATAAAGTTTGAATTTTATTTTTTATTATTAATTGTTCATACCAATAAGTCCCTCATATAAATAAAAACGACCAATAAAACTAGACAATTTCAAAACATACCAATAAGCCCCTGTAATTTTCTTGGACCAAAATACCCCTGACAACTCACGCCACTCACGCGCCTGCCCACAAATCACCTCCCCATGCCCAGTCAAGTCAGTACCCCCCCTTCTCTCTCTCTCTCTCTCTCTCTCTCTCTCTCTCTCTCTCTCTCTCTCTCTCTCTCTCAGACTCTCTCTCTCTCTTTTAAGTATAATATCTCAAAAAAATTTAAAACACAATCTTTTTCTCTCTCCTTTTCTCTCTCATTTTCTTTCTCTTCTTTTTTTTTCTCTTAAATTTTTAAAATATAATATCTTAAAATTTAAAAGTCGAAAAAATAATCCGAAATCACTGTTTTAATCGCATCGCCAAGACGAATCAAACAAGTTTACTCATCATATATTTTAAATTTTATAAATAAAATAAAATTATTTTTCAACAACTGTGAAATAGACCTCACTGTTGTTCTATAAAAGAATGACATAAAAACAGTGAAATCTATCACACAGTTATGCACAATAACTGAGAAAGTGACCTCAACAATCATAACTGAGAAATTGACCTCACAGTTGTGCACAAACAATCATAATAACTGAAAAATTGACCTCACAATTGTGCAAAAACAATCATCAACAAATGATAAATAACGGGTAAACCATTTCACATTCATAAATAAATGTGAAACTGACCTCACAGTTTTATAAGTGTGAAAAACATTTCACACTTATTCACATCTCAACCAACAATTGAGAAATTGACCTCACAGTTGTGCACAAACAATCATAATAACTGAGAAATTGACCTCACAGTTGTGCACAAACATAATTCTCAACTTGAAAATGTGCAAATCATTACACAGTTATGCACAATAACTGTGAAAATCATTACACAGTTATTAACATCAAACCCAACAACCGTGAAAACAGTTGTCCTAAAGGAATGACATAAAAATAATCTGGAAATGGAATTCACAATTATGCACAATAAGCTGTGAAAATTTATTTACATCAAACCCAACAACCGTGAAACTTGTTCTACGGTTGTCCTAAAGAAATGACATAAAAATAACTGTGAAATACTGTTTTATGGGAGCAGCAAGCAGATCCGATGAGAGAGAGAGAGAGAGAGAGAGAATTAAAGTGGATAACGAGATAAGAACAAAAACAAAACTAATCGGCTTTTAGCTTATTTTAGAGAGAGAGAAAATGAAATGCGAAATTGAAACACTCGTTGTTGATTTTTTTTCTTTGTTTTTGGATCTTTCTCATGATGATGCAACTCCTGTCGTTAGGACATGGACTGTCCCCTCTATCGCTTGCTCTTATTTTTACTCCTACTCTTCAATTTCCCCATGGAATTGATTTTTTCTTTGAATTTGAAGCTCTAAGGTTTGAAATTACGTTCTATTGAGACTTTAATTGGTGTTTTCGAGTTGAATTTGATAGTAAATTCAATGTATGATTATTGAACCGTAGTTAGTGCTGATCGATTTGTCTTTCCAGCAGTTATTGAGCAGGAAATCAATGGTGAGGAGCTTTATAGACCTTGATTTTGGGATCGGAGAAGAAGGGAGCGGTGATGGAGGTTCAGGTTGGGTTCAGAAAATGGCGGGTTTGGCCGGAGATTAGTGAGGAAGAAGACGCCGGAGATTGGTGAGGAAGGAGACGACGCAGAGGCAAATTGCGTCTAGAGAGAGGTGCGGGTAGAGAGAGAAAGAGAACGAGGGCTGAGGGCTGTTTAGCCATTTAGATTATTATAAATAGGGATAGGGACTCTACGGGGGTTTTGATTTCCACTTTAGGATCCTAAGGTAGAATTTAAAATGTACTGTTTTTATTGATAAATTTCCCCCTATCTAAAGGTCTTATTGGTAAAAATCCCTTTTTTTTTTTACTTTTTGTTATAATAATAAATAAAAATTTAGTTTAAATTATTTTTTTGGGACATAATATTTTTTTTATTAGCACGGCGATTTCAATTAAAGAAGGAGAAAATGAATTTAGTAGAATCACGAGTGAGTAGGCGTCACTCTGTGCCCTTAGCAAGGGGGTTAATACTAGTTGCATAACACTAACGGATAAAAAAGAGATAAAATTGATGGTTAAAGCTTTAAATGATTGATAATGATTTGTTGGGTGATTATTGTAATATTAATTGAGTCAATTAATAAAATATATTTTAATCAATTACTCTTAAAGAAGTTTTGGAGGGAATCTGATCAAGTCAATTTATCCTTATATATTATATAGACTAGAATAAGCCCGTGTTCGAGGACATGTTTGTTTTTTTTTTTTTTTGTTTTTTTTAATTTAATTTTTTTTAAAGGCAAAATGGGAAAGAGACAAAATAGTGAGGGCAAAATGAAAAATTCCGCCATTAAAACTATTCATAGAACTGTTCACAATGATGAGGTGTGATGGACAGCTCTAATTTATACTATAGATTCAATTTCATAATTATTTAACACAATTCAATTTTTATTGAATCGGGCTACAGCGACGACGCTACATGAGCTTAGGGCCGTACATCCGGCCCGATTCCCCACACATTGCGTATGTTAGTGTAACATCCTCTCTTATTCTAACGTGCACGACCTTTACTCTTTCCCATCTATCCGTCCCCTTCACCAATTCCCGCCAAAAACCAAAGAGAGCTAAATACAGCGCCGATTCAAAATTCGACCCGCCATATCAGACATGTACGGAAAGGATAGCGGATCCCAAATGGTGAGGTCGAGGTACAAATCGACGGACACGAGCCAAATCGGGAGCGTTTTGGAATTGTACTTCCCTGAAATCGACTTCTCCGGTACCGATTTCAAGCCGAAGATTCAGCTAACGTCCGAGCTAGCCGGTTTCTTCGACACTTCTCCAGGTCAACAAATCGTCTCCCAGGTCTCTCTCTCTCTCTCTTGGAATCGTCCGATTTTTGTGTGTGTTTGAGTGTATGTGTTCATAGAGGTATTTGCTGGTTTAGGTTAGAAATGTTAGTAGTCCCCCTGTTACAAATTAGATGTCGGATTTCTGAAAGTGGGAATAGTTGTAGAGCAATTTTGGAATGGTACAAATTATTAAAACACAATCCCTAAAATGTTTGACAAATCAATTTGTTTTGGGACGGGGGAGTATATTTTTACAGGTGTCAGGTAGATTATGTCAGAAACAAGTACGGTTGTATGTGTGTGTTTTTGTGCGATTGCGTTTATGTGTTTTCTCACTGCTGTAGAATCTCAAATTTTTGCGCTACTAAAGCAATGATCCCGGGACTGCATTGAAAATCTTGAAAAATACTTGGGAATCAAGAGACTGCAAGAAGTCCATAAATTTGGTAAAACTATAAATAATTGAATACAACTGGGAAAAGGAGAGCCAATTTTTTGGACCTTTATACTTTTTTCGTAATCCAGCAGGAGCTGCTTCCTGTGTTCGAGCAACTAGTATTGATGTTAAAATTGGATTAACAAGACGTTTGTGAACCCTATGTGCTCATAAACTTTTTGAGAAGACTGAAGATGGAAAAATATATTTTCAAAATGTGATTGACCAACCCCGTTTTACGTAACGAATGCTACGACACTTTGAGGTGAGACCAATAGATACTAACTGTTAAGATGAATGAGCTTACACTTCTCATATTATGAAATGAAGCAATGTTAGTTCTTAATAGAATGTTCAAACGTAGGTACCCTTATCTAAAAATGGTATATTTAGGTAAGCTCATACGGGCAGTGAAAATTGCTAGAAACTTTGTCAAATATGAAACATGGCAAGTTTGTGAGAAACTAAGGAACATGATCCGATTTTGACTGAACACCACTAATTCTTTTACTAGTAAAGAGTGCTTGATACAAGTAGTTTCTTATGCTTTTACATAAGATATCCATTATAGAAGTGTCGCAAAGCATTATCGGCTTTCAAGCCTAAATATTCTGGAAAACAGTGCTAATTTGATTAT
Organism: Adenophora triphylla var. japonica; assembly: GCA_022495995.1. NCBI lineage: Eukaryota > Viridiplantae > Streptophyta > Magnoliopsida > Asterales > Campanulaceae > Adenophora > Adenophora triphylla. Next base: position 29,013 of record JAFEMH010004964.1, on the reverse strand, counting down.
TGACCCTTTTCACAACTTGCTTAAATTTAAGGTGCTCTTTGGTTGACGATAGCTTCTCAACGACACAAGATAGTGACTGGCCTATCTACATCTGGCTTTCATTGTCTTTTATAGCTCTCATTATTTTGTTTCTTGTCAGTATTTCAATGGAAGCAATATACTTTAGCAAATCTCTACTATGTACTTTTAGCCATAATTTACTTGGATTATATCTTATAATGACATTTAACTTTATGTAATCCATGAATAGGTAAAGGAAGAAGATGCCACATTCTTTTTACCGCTTGACTTTCAGCACTTCCGCAGAGTATGCGAAGTCAAGGAGTTTTATTTAACTTTAAACGAAAAACCGAAAGAAGCTCTGCTATGCATGAGTGCTGCAATACACATGGTATAAACTACATGTTACAGGACTAAACAGATACTCCTAGCCCTTAGCTGTAATTTAATCTGTTTCTCTATCACTTCATATAGGTTCTTTCCAGGAAATGGGCTGGAGAAAGGTCAGAAGATGACATTAAGATAAACATCCGTCTGCATAACTATCCTGAATCTATGATTGCTTTGAAGAACTTAAAAGCAGCTTATATTGGTATTTTACGTTACTATTATCAACTATATATGTCTTTTACTTGACTTCCAACAGATCTGGTCCATGCTGTGCCTAAATGTTAAACTTCATTATTTGCTGATACACAGACAAACTTGTTTCTGTTCGAGGAACTGTGGTAAAAGCTAGCACAGTCAGGCCCTTAGTAATGCAAATGAGTTTTGCCTGCACCAAGTGTGGAACTAACATTACACGTAACTTCCCTGACGGGAAGTTCTCGCCTCCATCATCTTGTGCAATCCATGGCTGCAAAAGCAAAACATTTAACCCAATTAGATCTACAGCTCGACCAATTGACTTCCAGAAAATAAGGTAAGCACTTCAAGACTTTGATAACTTTATATCACAAATGAAGCCCAAGAGCTCTGACCAAGATCCATGCCCTTTCACTAGCCTCACGAGCTCTTGGGTGCAGCCAAAAATTCATGATAATAACTGGTGTCTATTAAAGTAGTAACTATATGAAAGCGTACTGAGTCAGGGTTATCAGATTTCATCTCTACCATCAGTATCCAATTACTAGAAGGAATTGTAATTCTAACATACTTTTTCTTTTCTTTTCTTATCAAAAAAATAAAATAATACTCTACCATACTCTTCAGAATTCAGGAGCTACTGAAATCCGAACATCACGAAGATGGTCGAGTGCCTCGAACAGTGGAGTGTGAATTGACAGAAGATCTTGTTGATGTGTGTATTCCTGGAGATGTGGTGACTGTTATGGGTATTATAAGGGTGATTAACAATTACATGGATATTGGAGGAGGTACTTCGTCTTTCTGTCTTTTTGATATGGGCATTTTTGTCGATGTATCGTTTAAGTGGCCCTTTTTCAGTCACGATTCCCCGTCTTCGGTTGACAAACAAGCAGCAGCATGTTATGTCAATGATTTCAAAACACATAGTATCTCACTATGCAGCAAGGAATGTTTCCAACTAGAAAAGAAAGCAAAATAAAGTAACTTTGCTAATAGAAACAATGATTAACAACCTTAGAAGGTAGTGTATTGTTCCAAAATTTACAAATAGACTAGCTTAATTCTAGTTTGACAAACATAGTAGCTTACCTTCTTATTTGTTTTCGATTATCGAAAAAACATGGATGTTGTTAAAGATAACAAAATTTCTGAGGTGGATTAACTAAGGTAGTATAATATTCCGTTATCTATTTAGCTGCATCCATTTTCTTTAATTGAAAACAAACATGGAAGTAAACTACTAGATTTTTCAAATCAAAAGTACGCTTACCTATTTGATTTTTTTATTAGTATGCTACCTTAAAAAGCCATTTTCCTTAAACAATCTTTGCTAGGATATGCACACGTCTGCGTTCTAATATAATTGTGTAGTTGTATTCCATATTAGGGGTAAATTATGTGTGCTTGGTGAATCTTGCTCATCTAGGAGTAAGTCTGGCAAGGAACTCATATTTAGATGTTATTTGGGCTCTACATTTTAATTTATCAGTTATCAGAAAAATAAGGAGAGAAGAAATAGGTCATGTATTCTTAATTACACTTTTTTTTCTTGATGAGTTGGAGATCAGTTTTGATTTACTGCGTCTTTGTTTATTTTCTTCTGAAGAGAGTCTTTACCTACTCCTTTCAGTTTCATTGGAGTTTAGAGGTTACGAATTCTTGTTGACATTGTTCTGCATGAAGAAAATGAGTGATCATGAAACAGGCTTTCAGTTATGCTGTCATGCAACCAAGGGGGCGCAAAATTAATTTTGTTATTTTACATGGAACATTCCAATTGAATACCAGATGCATTTTAACCTTTATTATTGACATGCATTTTAGCCACTGGTAAAAAAAAATTACATGTGTGACTGTTGCTGGTTAGCTCATTTTGTTTCTTCTGTTTTTAATATCTGAAAGATGGCTATAGATTAATGCACAAGCATAACCATGCCCTGTGAGGAATTATGGAGCAAAATAGAATTAGGTTCAAATCAGAAAGCACAAGAATTTATTGGATTTGGAAATCTATGTTAGATGCATTTGAGTTCTGAAAGTGATATAAATGAATCCAAATATCAAGTTAATGTCTTATTACCTTAAAGATGCTTATCTTATTTATCTTCTCTTCAGCTGTTATCATGAAATTGTTAGGTGCCTCATCATTTGGGATGATTTTTTCTAAGTTATTTCTGCACATGATTGTATTATCCTGGGAAATAGTGTGATGTAGTTCTTTGATTATTGTAGAATTAATTTTAATTTTATTTTTACCTTTAGTACATGCATTTATTCTTTCCTGAACTTGTTATTCTTATGGTTTCAAGTGTTTTTTATGTTGATTTTAGGAAAATCAAAAAGCAGGAACCAAGGATTATATTATTTGTACTTGGAAGGAGTTTCAATAAAGAACTCCAAGTCACAGTCGGTGTCTGAGGATTCACAAGAGACCAAGGCTGAGGCTACATCTATGGACTTGCTAGATTTGTTCTCATTTTCTTCCCGAGATCTAGAATTTATTGTCAAGTTCTCAGAGGAGCATCATTCGGATGTTTTCCGTCAAATCCTTCAATCTATCTGCCCCTCCATCTATGGGCACGAGCTTGTCAAAGGTATATATTAAGGCTTCAGCATGATATCTTTAGTTTTTCTCTTGCTCCAGTTAAAAGAAAAAAAATAAGAAAAGCTTTCCTACTCTAAATGCACACCTCAGAAGGAACAGTGACTATATTTCACTTATTAGTTCCCTGGTCAATCGAAAAGGTTGTAATGCTGGCGGTATTGCATTGCTTTCTAGCCGATTTATAGTTATTGCATATAGTCTCTGTCATATGTCCATATGACTAATAAATGTGGAAAGTTTTCTTTTATCATCTCTTTTCATGCATTCATATACAGATACATGCAGCCATGGATGTATATCACGAACAACGATGGATACTGTAACTATTGCATTAGGCAATTAACATACTTTAGTTGTTGCATATGGATAATAGTACAGATTTACAAATTAATACCCTGTTCATAATGTGAATTACTGAATATGCCGAAGATATTGACAGACCAGTTTCTTAATTCTCCACCTCTTTGATCGTACTTAGTGCTAAATACGATTCACCTATGTTCATTTGTCTTCCCCATAAATGGTTCGATGCAATTAGGTGATGAGTTTTGTGATATGATGTGAATTTCTTTTTAACGGTTATTCAAGAATAATGACATTATGAAGAAAGCAAGTTTGTTCCTACCATCACCAAGAATTTATCTTTCTCATCCTTCCTGCGCAAATGTTTTGTGGCCACATTATTACGCGTCGATAGATCCATAGATCACATCATGAATAAGATATGTTAATAGGCTTAGTTCCTTAAAACATCAGATGAGCAGGTGAGAAACCCCGAAACCGTGGTGTACTTGTTTGCCTATGTTACGCTATTCTTCTGTCCAATAAGAATGCAGTCCTTGGAGGATCATACCTCTGCACTTGTACGTAAGTAGATTGCAGATTTGTAGGGATCCTAACACCAATTGTATCTAACATTTATCAGTGAAGCCATTCACAGGATTCAGGATTAGAAATAAGCAAGGCCAAGAGTAACCGCATATTTAGCCCACTCTTGGCCTTAATGTTGTTTCTTTTTCAGTTGCAGTTGCAGTTGCTTCTTTCTCTCTAAGAATATGTAACCTAGAAGTGATAATGCTGGGGCCATTTATGAGCTTTTATCATATTTTTCCTATACAGCTGGGATTACATTGGCCCTATTTGGAGGTGTAAGAAAGCACTCAATGGATCAGAATAAGGTTCCTGTTAGAGGGGACATCCACGTGATAGTTGTTGGTATGTTTTTCTTCTTTCTACAAAATAAACCATGGATGATGTTATAATTTTTGAACAAACAAATAGTATCCGGAAACCTATTTGTTCTGTGCTTCAGTTGAGATAATGAGCAGTTATTAAGGCTACCATCTTACAGAGAAGTGAACTTTACTAATGCTAAAAGTTGCACAATAGGTGATCCTGGATTAGGCAAGAGTCAACTACTACAAGCAGCAGCCAAGATTTCTCCCCGTGGCATATATGTATGTGGTAATGCCACAACTAATGCTGGTCTTACTGTTGCTGTGGTAAAGGATTCTGTGACCAGCGACTATGCTTTTGAGGCTGGTATTGTTTTTCTCCTCCTTTGTGTTTACGGTTACACTAATATCAAGTAAATGCTCCTGTTTCAATTCTGGTAAATTGATGGTTACCTAAGAGAGATTGGAAAATTCCCAAGAGTTCTTGATTCTCTTTTCCCCTTGCTTTCTTAGATTCAGACTTTTCCTGGTAGGCCTTCACAAGTGATTAGGAGAAGCACTTGCTATAAAGTAACAAGCTTTTTTGTTTTTTTTTTTTTTTTTTTGACATACTTTCTGCTCTTGAAAAGGTAGGGCAGAAGACAGAGATAATATTGGAAACCTAATGCTTGAATATTCACTGTCATTATAGTATTGCCTGGAACAATCACTATTTTTTGGGGGCTGCAGATTGTTACCCTGTGCCAATATAAGTTTCCTGTTTGACCTGGCTTACAAATTAAGAAAAGTGGATTGACTCCATGAAAATGATTGGTAAGTGTTGGTTTTGCCATCGTTACCCATGTGGGGGTGGACCCACTCATGAAAGTAATTGATCAAGGGTAAATTGGTAAAGGTGGCAGTCCAGAAAAGAAAAGTTTAGAAACGGGAACTTATTTTGGACGTCCCAAAAAGGAACACTGGACACTTATTTTTTTAATTGAGCGAGTATACCACATACAACAGCAATAATTAGTTGAAGGTTAGTACTTAAACGGATGATAACATTTTCTTTTACAATCCCCTCCCTTTCTATTATGATAATACATGGAACCCGTTAAGTATGTCGTTACTCCAAGAAAGTGCACTAATAATGATTTGAGAATCTGCATGAAAGAAATAGAGATATCCCAGGACTGATACTATACCAAATACTGGGTAAGTACAAGCATAGATAACTGTGTGCTTGTCAAACTGTTTGTTAAGTTTCTGTATATTTCATCAAAGCAAGGGATCTATCAACAGGGATAGTTATGGTAGGCTCTCTCAATATAGGCAATTCATTAACTACGGTAAAACTTGATCCAGAACCATTTGTAGTATCCAAAATACATGGAGATTTTACGCCAGAAAATTGAACATTCATTCAAGTATATATTATGCCTTTCAACAGGTGCCATGGTACTTGCAGACCGTGGATTATGCTGTATTGATGAGTTCGATAAGATGTCTGCGGAACATCAGGTTACTCCAGGTTTATTGCCAATGTAGTTCTATGTTTGCTCTCTTATGTATTGCCTGTAGGTTTTTCTGATTATTTTACAACCTCAGTCTCTATTGGAAGCAATGGAACAACAGTGCGTCTCTGTAGCAAAGGCAGGACTAGTAGCAAGTTTATCAGCTCGAACAACTGTTTTAGCTGCAGCAAATCCTGTTGGAGGCCATTACAAGTAAACATTCTACATGTTCAATGTGAAGTTGTAGGTTCAAATTCTGAGTGTCATAATATTGATGGTTGTCAGAAGTTTGCTTCCTTTTTTTGTGCGTGCGAACAAAATGATTTCTGTAAGTGATGAGAAAAGTTATTATTGAAGTAAGGGTCAGTAGCTGAGCGCCGTGATAGGTAAAACTTCAATTGATGTGATCTGTTTACTAGGGAGTTGGTTTGTGATTTCCTACTGAATCAAGTAGAAACTTCTTATTTTCCATTGTGCATTATTCCAGTATCTGTCTTATTTCAAACTTCTAGTATGTTCTGATTCATATGCCTTGTCACAGTGAATTATTAGAGCCTGCGAAGCATTGACAATCAAATTCTATGTTTTTTATTGCAGTCGGGCAAAAACTGTGAATGAGAACTTGAAAATGAATCCGGCTCTACTGTCGCGGTTTGATTTGGTTTTCATTTTACTTGATAAACCTGATGAGCTTCTTGATAAGCAACTCTCAGACCACATTATGTCAGTAAGTTCTTCTTATATTAGTGCATGAACAATGAGTGGCACTCATATTTTAAGATGTTTTGGTATAAATTCCAGAAGGTTCTATTTTTCATGTTCAAAGTACAGTATCCTTGCATTTTGAATCATTTTGCAGATAGCTCTTAACCGAGCAGAAACTTGATATTGAATTTGGGAATCAGTTTCCATTGGCCCAATTTTAGATCTATACAGAAATTAAATATTCTTAAGATAGACTGGAAGACGATTAGATGGGTTTACCTTGTTGGTAACATTAAGCATGCCATGACTGTCAAACATTTAGGTTGGCCATCGAACCGAATGATTGATGCACTCATGAAATCTCAGTCTGCTGACTACAAATCAACACCAGGATGACAGAATAATAACCGCTTCGTCCATAGCAACTAATTTCACTTATTCCAAGAGTGCTTTTTGAGGTAAAATGTAAATGTACTCCCTCCATCTCATATATATTGGGCAACTTTTCACTTTTAGCCATTTCATTTTATAAGCTAAGCTACTTAGGATTCCAATGCACAAAAATGCTTTACTTTCCCTTTATATCCCTACCTACATCAAATATTTGACAGCCTTTTACATTTACAAGAGATAATTAAAAAAGAGGGTATATATGGAAAACCAAAATTATACAAAGTATTTATTATGAATTCTTAAACATAGACCTTTTGTCTAGTGGCGAAAATAAACGAGACAGAGGGGGTATATTTGAAGGCTTAGATATTGCTTAATGAATCCCTCCCCCCATCGACCATCCCATGTAACTTGGCTTCTGATATTGTGAATTTTCGTTTGAGCATCTGAACTATACATTGTCTTGATTTGCTTCCATCAATTTGACACTTTCTCCTTGCATGCATCAGTCACGTTCATGTGATATTGATGTTTCCAGGGAATTGAAAGACTATAAAATATTTGTATTCAGAGGTTATCTCCAAGTGAAAAATCATATTTTCTTTTTGCAGCTTCACAATAGAAATGGCCGGCATTCACCAGCTGCAAAAAGGTTATGTACAGGTAACTTTTCAACTTTTTCTGAATTTTAGTATCAGTAGGTATTTTATTGACATGACGGATTGCTATCCTAATTCAGCATCTCGGAGTGTTAGAGACTCGGAGCTGAACGTAAAGAGCGGTTCTTTAGTGTCAAAACTGAGACTAGATCCAAAGAAGGATGTTGATTTTGTTCCACTGCCTTTACCTCTTCTGCGGAAATATATTGCTTATGCAAGAACTTATGTCTTTCCGAGGTAGTTCAATATGTCTTTCGTAGGTAGTTCAATATGCTCTTCAATAAGGCAAATATATATTTCATGGTTCCAGTTCTTTTATTTGTACACTCCTTATTACCATCAGGATGTCAAGAGCGGCAGCTGAAATCCTTCAGAAGTTTTACCTACAACTGAGAGACCATAACACATCTGCTGATAGTACACCAATAACAGCTCGGCAGTTAGAAAGTCTAGTAAGGCTGGCGGAAGCTCGAGCGAGGGTGGACTTGAGAGAAGAAATAACTGTCCAGGATGCTTTGGTAAGTCCATCTAACAGACCTACAGCTCGGTACACTGAATTTCTATGGTACTCTTCTTTACAGAAGTCTTGGCCCTTGACAGCAGTAATTCTATGTAGATTAACATCTATGAAAGATAGAATCTTCAATCCCCAAAGAGAATATACAGCTCAAGCCTCTAACTGGAACCTATTTGAACTCACCTTTTCACTTGTCAAATGGAAGGTGGTAAATTGAAAAGTATATAAACAAAAACATCAACTCTCTCAGTTCTTGCAGCCAATAAATTGACTTCAATCCATGTTTTTAAGCATAGCAGCAAGAAAATTTCTCCTCTTGTTAGTTTGTTACTCCCTCCGACCTCAAATATATACAAAAACGTAGAAATTTTCTTGGCCTTAAAATATAAGCAAAACCCACATATTTCAATGTTATTAGATACTCTTTTCCAACATTAACCTTAATTCGTTCTCTCATTTCAGAGACATGAGCACATTTCCTAGACATTCAATATGAGGATATTTTAGTGATTATAACCATTTTTGTTATAAAATCAAGACAATTAAACTAGTTTATTAACTAACTTTCTTAATCTGTTTGAAGGTGGTTAGTTTTGCTTATAATTAAGGCCGGAGGGAGTAAAACGCAACTGGTAAATCAGTTAAGCTTCTGGTAATTAAGGAATAATCAGCAATTTTGGTTGCATCAGATTCTCTAGATTGAAACAGGGATGAGGAAACATAGCGGTGATTTTCACTAAAATTTTCTAAACATATATTTTTAGGTGGTTCTTTGTGTGCATATGATGGCCTGGAACCTGTACTCTGACATTAATTAGTACTGGGCTAGCCAAGACGGTTTTGAAGGGAGTAAACGTGGCCACTCTATTCTTGTAATCAGCTAGTCTAAAAGTTTTATCTCTGGTTCTCCACTTGCTAATTCTGATAATGTATTCGGACCTAATCGTTGTGGGCTCACTCTAAATTTCCAGTTCATCTAATGGGCCATCTTTACTTATTTAACAGGATGTTGTCGAAATCATGAAGGAATCCTTGTATGATAAGTATGTTGATGAGCATGGTTTTGTGGATTTTGGTCGAAGTGGGGGAATAAGTCAACAGAAAGAAGCTAAGCGATTCTTAGGTGCTCTGAATAAGCAATCAGAGCTGGAGCACAAAGACTGCTTTTCTATTTCTGTAAACAATCTTGCTTTATGGTGGGGATTTCTTCTTTTTTATGCATCTTGAAGTTTTGTCTTACGCGTTTCTTCCTTTCACAGGAGATTTACAGTTTGGCTGATAGGATTGGTTTAAGAGTACCCGATATTGACACATTTGTGGAGAACTTAAATAGCGTTGGTTTCTTACTGAAGAAGGGGCCAAAAACATATCAGGTACTTTCATAAAAATAATTCAAATGCACCAGCAATAAACAAATTGGTTATGAAGCTATATGTATATTATCTCACAATTATCCCACCCTTATTTATGCTTAAAGTGGATAATTTAGTTTATATACTTTTAGTCTGAGGAAATGTAGAATACATTTAGTCGTACTGCACCAAAATTGCTCGAGTATCATTGCATCGTTGGATAATTTAATAACTTTAGCCGTAGAGAGAAACAAACACTTTCTCTTCTTTGTGATGAGTCCATTCTGCAACTGCTTTCATAACACGCATGCTAGCCTTTAATGAAGAGTTACCTTTCTCCTTATCATACCTTTAAAGAATGCTATGTGCTGAGATGAAGGATATGATGGTAATTAGTGAAGAGAAGTACCTCCTGCTCCTTTCTTAGTTTCTTTCAGCTGCGCAAAGAAAATGTGGTCATTATTTTATATGTATGCATATATCAGATCAATTTGATTACTACCTAATGCTTCAAATATAAAGGTCCCAGAGCTCTTAGTAATCTATCTATATAAGGAAAGTATGCTACTCCATCCGTCCCAAAATGAATGTACAAATTTTTTCAAGTTTGCTTTTTTGGACATCCATTTTGGAACAGAGGTAGTAGAATTTTGGCATGACAGTCTTTCTCAAACGATGACTGCTCTTTCAGGTGCTATCGTCCTCTTATTAAAGGAGTCAATCATCAAGGTCAAGGGGTTAAGGTCAATGGAAACTGCAACATTGGTAAATTTTATTTTTTCCTTTATTCTAGTATTCTATATACTAGTTCCTTGATCATTTTCTAAATTCTTTTGCCAACTCATTGCTACAATGCCTGTTCCAGTTATCTGCCAATAATCATCATAAGAACATATCTTGCTTCATCATTTCTTGCCAATTAGATTTGGGATGGGAAATTTATTGGTTAGAACTATTTTGATGATTATGTTTGGAAGACTTTTACTCACAAAGAAAATTCAATGAGTTTGTGGTATTTATGGATGAGTATTACCCTCATTTATTGGGTATTTTTCGAGCCTATTCCTAGCGAAATCCTTGACATTTCAGTTATTCACAGTTTGGTCACTGGAATCTTCAGAGTTCTGCACATCAGTCCTCAGTGTTATTTAAATAACTATAAGGTCCTTGGAATCCCAAATTTCGCCATGTTTTGTTTGTATTCTGCATTTTCCACTGGTTTGACATGTCTTTCACAAAAACACTAAAACTTATATCAAATACCAATAAACTCAAGGATTTCGCTAGGAATAGGCTCCAAAAATACTCAATAAATGAGAGTAATACTCATCCATCAAATAGTCTCAAACTTATCTTTTGCTCGTCCTCGAGTAAACAAAAATTAAAATAAAACTACTATCTAAATTCTAAACTACAGAAGTTAAAAACATCAAAACAAAATATTTTTGGGATGTTCTATTAGATACGGGTTTGCTAGCTACATAAGTTTCAGATCCTGACAAACACACATAATCAACAAATGGTATTATGAACATGAGATTACAATTGCATTAATGCATATAAATCACAATTCTCCACCACATAATGGAATGGTGATTGAGTAATTAGAGATCATCGCCACCAAAATAAGATAGTTTATAGGGTCACTTATGTCATGCTCTGAACCAAAGATGATAAGATGATGAAATTTTGTACAAGGACACTCATATGCACGTTAACCACAACTGTCAACCAGACTACTCTTTAGGGATCAAATATGACTTATTCACTTGTAATGTTCGCGACAATCGTGGGCTAGGTGTACGGCTATAAATAAAGATAAGGACATACGAAATCAAGCAAATTAAACTAGAAACTCTTTCATGCAAAAATAGAGTGCAACTTTCCACTCACCTATGTCACCCCATATTTCAATCCCCAAACTTAGAATTTTACATACTTTCATACAAAGGGTTGAACACATTCCTTTCTTTCCTTTGGTCACTTTGAATCACAACTTCCAACTTTCATAGCACATGAGGGCAAGTCTTTTCAATTTTTTTTTTTTTTTTTTTTTTGTATAAATACGAATCACGAACAATACTATGCACTATCTCAACCATATTTATGCACTCGCCATACATAACTCTTTTTTCCTAAGTCGACCTCTTTCCATTCATTCCCATTACTTTCTAAGCATAACCCTCAATTTCACATTCATTCCCTAGTTTCACTTTTTTAAAAATGTGAGAAAATAATACTCCCTACGTCCCAATAATAAGTTCACCATTTTGGCCCCGGCACACAAATTAAGGGTGGAGAAAATGTTGTGAGTATAATAGTAAAATAGGAGAGAGAATGAGGGGAGGAAATAGTAAATTTGAAAAGTGTTGTGAGTGTAATGGTGAAATAGGAGAGAGAATGAGTGAAGGAAATAGTAAAGATTCTTTGCCAAAAAAGGAAATGTGAAGCTTCTAACGGGACGCCATTTTGGGTAAAAAGTGAAGTTATTAATGGGACGGAGGGAGTATATAAGTGTAAGGGTAAGATAATATGGGTACAAAATGAAGGTGAAGGGTGGTATAAGATATCCATTCTTAATAAAGCTTAAAAGGGGTTCTAGCGAAAATTTTAAGTGACTAGAAAGTTAAAGACTCACAAATAGGGTACAAAGAAAATAATCATATATCACTTACTGAGTAGCCTATTTGATGTGTTATTGACATTCATGCAAACATGTTCTATGGACCCCGATAATGCTAAAGTGATCCTATAACAGTGTACTAAGTTGATGACAATGATCAAGAAAATAATATGGAAGTGAAAGGTGGAGTAATCGTCATTCATATATGTATCAATGTAGTCACAATCCTATACTTATAATGACACTTAAGATTCACAATTAAAATACTCTCCAATCGTCATAGATTCCAGTGACCAAACTGTGAATAACTGAAATATCATGATTTTTTTTGCGCATCAGTCCTCAGTCTTCTGTAAATAACTTTAAGGTCCTTGAAATCCCAAATTTTGCCATGTTTTGTTTGTATTCTGCACCTGTTTGACATGTATTTCACAAAAACACTAAAACGTATATCAAATACCAATAAACTCAAGAATTTCGCTAGGAATAGGCTCGAAAATTACCCAATAAATGAGTGTAATACTCATCCATCAGGTATCAAATTTGTACTTCTTTGACTCCTCACGTGCTTTTGAAATTATTAGGAAGGGAGGTAGGGACTAACTGACAGTTTAAGTTCTTAAGAGCATTGAACAGGTGAGGAAAGCTTTTCTTTTAAATCATTCAAACACCAACAGTTTTCATTGATTCAGATGTGTGGGGTAACAATAGTAATGCTGACCTACTTTCATGGACATTCCTCCCATTGCATAGGTGAAATTCAGATCCCCACCGTAGTTTCATTCATTTGTAAAATCAACAATGCAACCAATGAGCTCTAGCGGTATTCCCTACTCTCTTCTAGCGGGGAGATTAGGGGGCGAATTCTGTCAGAGCAACATTATGGAGAAACTATTATCTTGTTGAAGATATCTTTAGCATATTTATAGATTTATAGACCCCCATTTGCGTAGCCTTTCAAGGCATAGCTGTGTAGGATTGAGGCTAGGTTCCATGTCATCTTCATCCACTTTTAAAGTTTTAATACCCCACTGTCTCTAAATGAACGTCCAAATTCAAGAGATTTTTGTCCCAAAATGAATGTTTTTGTTTGCAAAAAAAAATAAAAAATAAAAATAAAAAAATAAAAATAAAAAAATGTCCCTAATCGTTTTTTTACCAATTTTTTTCGCTATTCATTTTATTATCGCAAAACTAAGGGGCCGTTTGGTAGCCCTTCTTAGGTTGGATAGGATTATTAATCCAATAAGTTTGGTGTTTGGTACATTAAATGTAACCACTGTATTATTTCTAACAACCTGGATAGTAACCTCTTATCCCCTTCTTATTAATCCCAAAAAAAGGGTGGTATTATTAATCCCCTGATTAATAATCCCCTCACTATTAATACAGGCTAATCCTATCAGCCTACCAAACGAGCCCTAAATGTTTAGAAAGTGGATAACAAGAATATTTATGGATCTTTGCCATTAAAATGTATAAAAAGAAGTATAAAAAGCACATATTTTCAGAATGTTCTTTAAAATGAAATTTGGACATTCAGGAATGGAGGGAGTAATGATAATAAAAAAAGTTAAAAACACACAATAAAATAATAATCTACTATGCGTGTTAGCTACATCTAGATCTAGTCGTGTTTCTGCCTAAAAAGATAGATGAATTAGTTGTTTATATGTCTGCTCTTGTTATGCTTTTGTAAATCGTAGTGGAACCTACATATCTATCAATGAACTTATTGCCTTCAGCAGGAAATAAGAAAGATACTTGACAGGCTAGGCCTAGGAAAGTTCTCAGTGAACGACTTCATGTTTAAAGCCTTCTCAAACTCGTATCTTTTGTTGTTATTCGTCAAGGGAAAAGCTTAGGATTCATCTATCAGTTAACTTCTTGCCGTCACCAGATCTAAGAAGGATACTCAACAGGACAGCAAAGGAAGGCTCACCGTCAACAACTTCATGTTAAAAGTCCCCTTGAATATCTGTTTCTGCAGCCAATTATTGAGGGTAAAGCTTAGGGATCATTATGCTATTAAGCTAGTAGGGGCGGACCCTTTTTGTTTTATCTCAGCATTATATTTTATGTTACAGAAAAAGCAAAAAATGTCACTATAAGTAAACTATTTTTAACATTTTTCACGAATCAATAGCAGATATCCGTTGCAGAATTATAAATAGAATTATAGCTTTAGCTTGAGATCAAGGGTTCAAATGCAACTCTGAAAAGCAATTTTCTGGACTTTTTCCTTTTCTAATAGCTTATAAGCCAGGCAAAGAAATCATTGAGACAATAAAGGACCGTGTTTTATAAATTTATATTGCTTTCTGTAAAGGCAATCTGGTATTACAAAAGCTCCCACTATGCATGGGGTCCAAGTTTATATTGCATTATGTATAGATGTAAAAAAATGATAACATATAGTCTACAAATACATGAATTTTTTTACTACTATACTTCGTGATAGTTTATGCAGCATTAGAACTCAGAAGCATTCCCGCCATCAAGCGGTTCGAGTCTCCACTCACTTCCATAGTAAGAATTAGGCAACCCCAACCAAAACTTGAAAGCTTCCGCTGCTCTTTTTCTGTCTATTCTCCTATCCCGCCTAGCTTGAGAGGCATGCTTGCTAGTAAACATCCTCGAATGCATTTCCACGTAAATTCTGGTGTATTTAGTCTTATCCACTGGCATTCCATTTTCCTCCATGTAAGCAACAATTTCCAAAGCTTTCTTAAAGAAAGCAGCCCTGACGCAGATATCAGCCAGAGTATCTAACAACTCTTTGTCAGGCTTCAATATTGGAATATCTGACGAAGTGTCAGAAACATCTCCTCCGTCCTCTCCAACTCCACACCTTTCCTTAACTTCATTCCAAAGCAAAAGTGCTTCTCCGGGCTTTCTTGCTAACGCTATCCCATTAGCAAGACTCCCATAAGTCGAGACATTAGGGTAAAACCCTTTCTCTTTCATCCTCTCGATGATTTCCTTGGCGGGACCGATCATTCCCAACCTACAATACCCTTCGACCAACATGTTCCATGCAACCACATCAACTTTCACTCGAGGGTCCTTGAGCATCTCTTCGAATACCTCACTAGCAAGCTTTGGTAGTCCGGATAAAGCAAAGGCTTTCATCAAAGTCGTGTAGCTAATCTTAGTCGGAGCAATACCTTTGGATCGCATCTCATTGAAGTACCCGAGAGCCCCTGCACTATCATCAACCAATATACAACCATCAACTAAAGTGTTATACGATACAACATTCGCTCGATCCCTGCATCCTCTATCATCTCTTTCATAAGCTCTTTCGCCTTAGGAATTTGTAGTTGTTGACAATACCCTTTAAGAAGGATATTATACGTGATAAGATTATCTCGTATACCAATGCTAGTCATCTCTGCAAGAACTTCTCTCGCCTGCTCCATAGCCCCGATCTTAACAAACGCTGACACTACTGTTGTGTACGTTACATGGTTCGGGTGGCTAGCTTTATCTTCTTGGCTTCTCATAGCATCAAGCATCCTGACTGTGTCCTTAACACGGCCTTGATTCATATAACCTTTCATTAACGTAGTATACATCCTAGAGTTGGGTGTGAACACTTTCGGCAACAATGGTGGCTCATAACTACTCGCGTACTTCAAATTAGGGAGCAACTTCTCAAATACCTCATTCTCATTTCCACCACCACTTTCGAAATTCGATTCACGAAGAACCTTACAAAGGTCTAGTCTTCGTTCTCTCATCAATTGCACCATTTTCTCCGCAGTTTCCAATTCACCGAAACCAATGTAAGCCGCAACAAGCGATTGCAATGTGGTCATACACAAAGGAATACCCTTTTCAAGAATCCTTTCCAAGACAAATACAAGCAAGTCTTTCCTATCAACTCTAGCACAAAGCTTGATCATGACATTATAAGTTATCACATCAGGCTCACAGCCACACTCAGACATTTCATCGAACAGTTGGTGGAATTTCTGCGTCTCGCCCAAATTAGCACATGCATTGAGCACTGCATTGTAAGCTGCAGTGTCTGGTTTAGAATATTTGGCAATGGTGGGGTCCGCTAATTTGCGGATTCTCCGTGTCACCACCTTGAAAAGCTTGATGGCTTCAACAGGCCCATCATCGCCGGAGGCACCAAGGCCACTAACGACAGAACTCCAGGCTTTAACATGTGGGAGGTACCCAGATTTGAGCATAGACTTAACAATGGAGGTGGCATAGAGGATATTACCTGATTTGGCGGCAGCGACAGCCAGTAGGCCAAGGCAATTGGCGTCGAGACGGTGGAGCTGCTGTTCATTGCGGAGGCGGTTGATGATGGATTGGGCGCGGGAGAGACCCAATTGGGTGTTTAGATAAGAGAGCTGGCAGACCAAGCGGCTGAGACAAGTGGCGGAGGGGAGGTGGTGGGGGAATTGGGAATAAACTAGCCAGGCTTGTTCGGTTTTTCTTCGACGGAGAAGGGATAAGAGGGTTTCGTCAAGGGAGTCCGGTGGTGGTGGGTCTGTGGTGGTGAGAGAGAGGCTGGAGGGATTGTTGCCGGCGGTTAATGCTCGAAATTGGTTGGGGAATTTGAGTGAAATTGTGGTGGCGGTGGAGAAGGGTGGAGACCAATGGAGGAGGGTGGTGGTGGTAGGGAGGCGGTGGAATAGACGGAAATTGGTCGGAGTTGAGGAGGACGGTGGTTTAGTGTTCATGCCTGGCCCATTAAGCTGACCGGTAGAGTGGGAAGTATGGAGATAAGATAGTAGGGGTATATTGGTAAATTGAAATGGATTGGGTGGAGGAGGAATGTAATACGTTGAGTATGTAATGTCCTCTTGTGACTGACTGGGAGGCTCGTGTCGTGGTACGTAAAAATATCACGCCGGCGGGAAAAAATCTTTCCGTAGATTTTAAAAAAATAAAAAATAAATATTCAATTTGTTTACAAAATTTGCTTTTGATTAAAAATAAATATAATATTTATTTTGGATCGCAAAGAGTATCTACTTTTTTTTTTTAAAAAAAATAATATTAATAAAATTCTCAAGTTTTTGTTTTTTGGAATAATATTTATTATGCATTAATATTCGCTTCGTCACACAACAAGGTTTCTAATTTTACATTACACGGGAACTAAAAAAAAAATACAGTGCATATGAAAATTAAAGTTTGAGAGATAAAGTAGCTAGATAGTTTTTGTTGTAAAAATGACAATTGAGTTTCATTGTCAATTTTAAGTAATAAAACAATTAAAAATCTTAGCCAAAATTTTATAAAAAACGCATTTTTTCTTAAGCTTAAAAAAAATGTGTTTTTTCTTAAGCTTAGAAAAAACGTGTTTTGTTTTCCCCGCTAGTTCCAGTGTTAATGTAACAAAGTGCCAGTGTTAGTGTAACAAAGTGCCAGTGTAAAAAAAATGTGAGTGTTAGTGTAAAAAAGTGTCAGTGTTAGTGTAAAAAAGTGTCAGTGTAAAAAAAGTGTGAATGTTAGTGTAAAGAGTGTCAATGTAAAAAAAGTGTCAGTGTTAGTGTATTAAAGTGACAGTGTTAGTGTAACAAAGTGCCAGTGTAAAAAGTGTCAGTACATGTGCATATATATTAAGTGCCAGTATAAATTAAATCTTCAAATTAATTTCAGTTACCATTTGTAAACAACTGATAACTGAAATTATCACTTGTTTGAACAACTGATAACTAAAATTATCAGTTGTTTGACCAAAACTGATAAAAAAAAAAAACCAAAAAAAAAATTGTAAAAAAAGAAAAAAAAAAGTAATTTTTTGCAATTTCCCATCTTATATGTTTTTTTTTGTTTGTAAATGCCATTTTTTTAGTGAGTTTTTTTGTAATAAACCCTAAAATTATTAGTTGGATTTTATAAAGTACTAATTTGAATGTTTATAGGTGTCGATATGAACCAGGAACAATTCATCAATAATTATGTAACTGATTACTACCATAAAAGTGTGCATCTTTTTGATAATTCCATGTACAGTTCCTAACCCAACTACCTGCATTTACACATTCTCTAGCCATGTCGGTCAGTGCTGACATGAGCGACATGAGCTAACAGTATCCAGTTTGATTCCGGTCAGGTCGTCATTTAACCACCACCACCACCGCTCACAGCCACAAACCATCGGTCAGTTTATCTACACCACCACTACCTATTCTTAAGATATATTCACAGTTTTATATATACCTTTCTGGCAACACCCGAGAGTTCTATGACAGATGGAATGATCCTTGCCCCTCTGTGATGGCATATAACAACTTCTCTTTCATTGTCTCCTGCAAAATAGCAAATGAAATCAATAAAATGGTCTCTTCAAATAAAATAGAGGGAAGGAGAGGGAGATATAGTGTGTGTGTGTGTGTGTGTGTGAGAGAGAGAGAGAGAGAGACTTTTGACGAGTACGGAGGCAGTTTCAGGTAATTAGCACAAGTCATAACACTCGGTAGGTCTGCATCTACACTTTGGCTGCAATGCTGTTGATAAACACAACAAAATTTAAGAGAAGGGAGGCATTGAACCAGACAGTTCTAATATCAGTTTTGAACATCGAATCGTTCCACAAGTTTGAGAAAATTCTTGATACAAACCTTGCGCACAATGGTCAGTTTGGGGTTAAGCGAAGCCAACCCACCGGGGGGGAGCCTAGGTGCACCAGTCACAAACCGCAGAAAAGCTTTTTTATGCTCATGATTAAACTCTTGTATAATTTCCAGCAACTGCAATTCATATCGAGTAACTCATGAGAGATCAATTGATTTAACTATGTATGTATATATATACTCCCTCCGTCCCAAAATGAATGTCCATTTTTTTAATGTATTCTTGATCAAAAGCAAATTTGAAATTTTTTTGGACATTCATTTTGGGACAGAGGTAGCATTAAAAAGAAGCTGATGGAAATCAGAATGGCACTGACATATATGATAGGAAGACTGCTGGCAGTATACCCATGATCAAACTTTACGTGATCTGAAAGCTCACTTGACTGTGAAAAGACGAAGAGTATATCTCAGTAAAATCAGTTGACCTCAATCAAAATTGATAAACTGAATAGAATATACACATACATTCCAAAGTTCACGCTCCCCACATAGCAAACGCTCTAATTCCTCTTCATTGAAAATCTGGAGATGACTAATTGGGAAAACCTGATAAAGAATAAGAGATGTTATATTCATGGCTTTTGAATAATGAAAATTTTAAACAACAGAGATTACTGCCTCTAAGAAGACGAGGCAACTGCACCAGCCCGAGAAAATATTAAAAGTACCACACGGGTCCCTCTAGGTTCCCATTTTACACACTTTGATTGGTGAAAAGCAATAAAAGATATTTCATAAAAACCCAATCATGGCAGGGTCCAGAGAGCATCTAATTAAAGTGTCTTAAGACTGCAAACAGAGTATTTCAACAGCTTGAGCTATCATCCCAACTCATTCCGAAGCAACTTTGTGCATATGCCCCAAGGGTTACTTTCCATTTCAGTGCAAGTTTAAGAGTTAAATAAAAATCATAAAACATGATGTAAACCTGATTAAAACCCGATCTGAATGCATCCATTTGTCTCAAAATACCCAAATTCACTGTGGTATCAACAACCAGTGCAATATATTCTTCCAAATTCATCAAATTCACCTACAAAACAAAATATTAGACAATTCAGTTACTTTACTTGTCAAGTACAAAGAGAGAGGGGATACAAAAGTGGCCATGGAGATTAATGCCTAACCATCTCTATGCTGGTTCCAGAAGTAAGAACATAATCAGGATAGCCAGGTAGCGTAAAGTCCAGGCACAGATCCTCAATTGTGGTGTTTCGGAAAGATGGTTCGAGTTGTAACATTGATTTCCCTTTGCAAGATTCAAGATATTTTCTTCTTTGAACAAAAGCCTGAAATTCAATAAGAACCCGACCAAGCTCTGGATCAAATGACTGAATGTCATAAACAGTGAGGTCCTGAAAAACGGATACTTTCATTAATAATTTAATAACACACATGTAAGGAAATACAACATTATATCACATGGGATAGGGGCAAACCTGTCCAAGAATAAGCTTATAGAAGGCTTTGGAGAAGGATAGATCCAAAACTCTTCCATCTTGAAGAGCCTTTGCTACAACTTGTCCTAAAAGAACAAACTTCTTTACTACTTCTGAAAACTCTACCCCACTCGATACACTCATTGTAGAAGACCATGGCCGAGGAAAAGTCCAAAAGGGGACCCCACAATTCTATTATCATTGGTTTCTAAGCCATCAATAGAAGGAAAAGATATATTGTCTTCTCTCCACATACCCAGCCCAGGTTTTGAAACTCGTGACTGACAAGTGTATAGAACTCTAATGTGGGACCAAGACCAGTACCAACTTCTTCATCATATTCCACCTCAAGAACAACTTTTTGTCGGGCATGGAGGTCCATCATTTTGGCAGCAGATTCAAGAATCCGATGCCTGTAAACAAGAAACTTTCTCCGGGGTGAAGTGACATTGTTTTGGTGTCTATTATTCACACTGGATTGACTATTTGATGATGAAGGTTGACTTTGGCGCTTACCAAATGCTGCCATTCTGAAGTACTTGGCATCTTCCCTCAAAGCCAAATAAAAAGGGGCATAAATCCATTAGTTGAACACACCAAGGGGGCATGCCCCCAGGAGAAATAGCCAAAGGATCCCGCATCTGCTGCTCTAGTTTTTCCGTTAATCTACAGCTCACAATCTCGTTCTGTAGGACATCAGAAAGTTGTACCTTTACATTATCCAAGTCATCAATTCTGCCTTCAGCAAAAGCACAGATTCTTTCACGAGACATAAGATGAAACCTGTATTTGTCCATGCCCTCCAATATTCTAAGAAGGAATAAAATATCATATGTTGAACTAAACTTTTCCACGGCAGAGGAAAGTTTAGAAACGGACATGCAAGAGAAAAATGGGGTGTACAGACTACTTGACCAAGCAGATGGGCAGGGAGCCTGATGGTCAGACTGCTTTGAGTTACTCTCATTTCCTTTAGATGCTCTTTTATATGTAATTCTGAATATTTGGCTCCATAATGTTGCAGCAGTAACAGTGTCATTTTCTGCTTTCCTTTTTAGATGAAGAATAGCTTGATATAAATTCAACGCTGAATCCAGTTGTCGCTCTTCTAGATAAAACAACAATTTTGGCGAAGCATCTTCATAGCTACAGGATTCGGGACACTCTTTGCTCATGCTAATATCCTCCTGTGTAGAGTTTCTTCGTTCTTGCTCCATAAGGTTCTGAATATAGAAGAAGTCAACTAAATATAGGATTACAGAAACACCTAGCTCAAAAAAACAAAAACTTGTACCCATGAAAGCATGAACACGACACCCTTCTGGTTCAAAATTTAATTCAGCATCAGCAACAAATAGAGTACTTGGTATATACATTCCTAAATGGGGAACAGAAAAAGAGCTTTAGGCTCTATATGCATCATGGAGATGAGTTGGGGAAAATTATTTCGAGAAGTTAATTTGATGTAATAGTAATATATTTTCTCCTTTTTTGATTAAATTACTGCACAGAAAGTTGGCCTGAAAGTGCCTCATGTAAACGAAGAAAAAAACTTTAAATAAAGTGAGCAGAGAAGAGTAGGATAGATGGGTAGTTGACTGTCCCAAACATGTGTACGTCATACTTATGGAAACTGGTGATTCTCCTTTAATTTGTTGAATATTCTACAATTGATTGACTCATTTTCCAGATACTACCCAACAGATGGAAATTTTGGAAAGAAAATAATTTCTTAATCAGCGTCTCCAAACAGATTAGGAAGCTTAATTTCTACAACGTTTTAAGTGAAAATTTTGAGCAAGTGTCTCGAGGAATATACTCCCTCCATTCCATAAAATTTGTCGTTTTAGGGAAGATTACACAAACCAAGGAATGAAGAATCATTACTTCAATTTCCACAATTATCCTCTCTCTTTCCTCTTAAATGCTGAAGAGAGAAAAAGGAGGAGAGGAAAGAGAACAGAAAAAAATAGTTTAATCTTCCTCCCTACTGGAATCCTAACTCCCCACCCCTTCTCCCAAATCTGCTGGGTTCGTTCCATACAAAAATCGTCAAAAAATCTGGTTGATATCCTCCCCTCCAAGCGCGTTCGATTCTCCACCCATCAAGTTCGTCGGATTCCCACCCACCTAATGCAGCGAAATACAAATGGGTAGGCATCTCTCCCTTGGTTAGTTCTGATGGCTGACTCATCGGAATCTTTTTTCCATCAAAACGTCTTCCGGTTGTAAATTAGCAGTATTAGCACTTTCCCTCGGAGTAATCTGCTAGAGGAAGTTCAGGTTGTACTCTCCTTACTAGACTAAGGTTGTCTGTGTTCTCTTTCTTGCTCCAAGTAGTTCTTTTCATCTTCATGGATTAATCATGCAAAGAAGAAGAGGGGAAGTAATAAATATTGCAGATTTGCAGGCGTTGAAGAAGAAAACGAGGGGAAGTATAAGAGAGAGGGCCGAGGGGAAAGCCTGATGCTATTAATGGGATAGAAGGACAATCTTGTCAATTAAACCCAAAAACTCCAAAATGTCACTTATTTGGGAATGGGTTTGGACTCCTAAAGCGACTAATATTGTGGAATGGAGGGAGTATAAAAACTCTAGACTGAAAAGAATGGTAAAGAAGGGTACATGCAGCAAATCCCAATTAATTGGGAAAAAGGCTGGGTTGAATTGAGAAAACAACCATAGACATCAAACGTAAAGGGTTTGACTTACAGAAAGAGCTTCACATGAGGTTATTGATTCACTAGTAGTGTGTCCTAAAATGTCTGCTTCACCTGGTGCCATATTAGACAACATTGGCTTTTCATCCTGCAGAACCCAGAACTCATTAAAAAGTATATTGTGAAGGAATTAAATATCAAGATAAAATAAAATCCCTGAAAACAAACATAATTAGTTCCCCAACTCTTAAGAAAATGAAAGCAGGAGCGATTCATTCGCACACACACGCAAAGACAAAAAGAAAACACGACTAACCTGCATGGCATGCATACTAGGGGACACGTCATCAGATTCCATAAGGTCAGGATTTTGAGGACTAGAATCCAATGGCAAATGTGAACAATTACTGCCCAAAATATCTGTGATAGGTCGTTTGCGTTCACTCCTCTTCTTGCCTACTTTAGGCCACAAGAATTCTTCAATTGAGTCAAAGGACGAAAAAGGGTCAACGGTCACAACATCTTCAAAGCAATCACTTAGACATGTTTCGCCTTCTCCTCTCACAAATTGGATCTTCAAAGCTGGATAAGTTGTCCAACGCCTCTGAGGGACCGTAACATATGAGTTCCTTTCCTTGAACACAGGGTTCAATATAACTGGAAAGTTTTCCACAGAGGATAGTGCACTTTGTAATTTCAAAATTAATGCTGACAGCGGGAAGCTAACCAAATGTGAATCCGAAGGCGTCAAAAACAGCCTCCCAAACACCTCAAGCCTTTTCTCTGTGATGTACGATTGACTAACTGCACCATTAATATTAGTCTTTCCTCTTGAACACTGACCATTAGACAGGTAATCAGCAAATGATTTCACAACTCCACTCTCGACAAACTCAAAAGTAGAAATGGGATCACTTCCATTAAGCTGCAACATGATTTGATGCAATAAAGAAAATAATTTTTCTTCATTCTGCATTAAGGAACTATCATCCATTGACATGTTGACCAAATCAGATAAAGCAGTGGATGAAGTTTTGAGATTTTGAAGAATATCAGTCACTCCATTCTCAGAGTTTAACGACTCTGTCGCAAAGTGAGTGGTTTTAATATGGTTTGCAAGATTTTGGACATAATCCATTTCCAATCTGCAACTCCCTGATTCTGATGTTGATGGTGACTGACCAGCATCAAATAAATAGCATAAGCATCTTCGCGCATCTCTGGCAGCAGATCTTTGACTTGAATCATTCGATAACTGAATGCCATTGAACATTGAAAACATATTATGTGAACCCTTCTCTGGAGTTAGAAGTGAATCAATGGCAAAGAAGACTCCTTCCTTTACAAAGGCTCCCAAGTAAACGGGGAAAGCTTTTGCAAGATATTGTCCACAATCTGAAGGGCTAATGCCAGCACATGGTGATCCTTCCTAGTGAATACACCAGCCAAAAAACTGCCCAACGGCCAAAAGAAAATTTGAAAATTGTCATTTAAGAATGTTGAAAGATTGCTGTGATAGGAAAAGAGTTCAGAATAAAAGTCTGGTTCACCTAGAAATGTCGGTGCTCTTAAGCAATTCAAGAAGCATGTCGGATTTATTGAAATAAACTAACTTGTTGATAACAGAGAGGCAGCCATAACAAATATACAAATCCCCACCAGAATTGACAATCTGTTTGAGATGGAAAAGGACAAAAAGGAAAGAGAATAAGAAAAAATTATTATGGAACTTGTAATAAGTAAGAGTCTAGTTAAAATTTTATTAGAGAACCAACCTGGATCAATACAGGTAGTAAATCCATCCCGAATTTTGGAAGAATATCAGGTTGGTTTACTAAAAGAGCTACCTTTTCCACATCCAACTGAGCTTCTTTCTCTCTGCCTATAACAGGTAGAAGCTCATTCAACAACTTCAAGATTTCAAGTGCCTGCGGTGAAGCTAATTTTTTTTAGACAAGTCATGTACCAGATGCTATAGAAAAGGGACCATAGAAGAATACAAAATATAAAGAATTACCAGATCAGCAATCAGATAGATAATCTATAAATCAAGTAAAATGATGGTGAACGAACACCATGACTATACTTGGACTGTAATAATACGCAAAAAAAACTTTGTACAACTTGCCGTTGAGTACCTTACATTGACTAATAGACAACTACCCAGCAACTAAAGTAATGATTAACATCTGATAACGCGCATCACTTCATATACTCCACATAATTTCACTGATAGTCTGACTGATTATTATTGTACTTTCAAGTCGATTTCTACTGACAGGTACCTAAGAGCAAAAGACAGCTTCAAAAGAGGAAAAAGACAAAAAGATGACTTGACTCAATCATTACCAAGACCTCTAACATCAATAAAAATTTCACTAAAGCAACATAACTCCCTACGATCCACATCAACATTGAATCTGCAATAAAGAGCTGAGCTCATAAAAACTATAGAGTGGAATTACCTTCTACTACACCACATATCTAATTTAAAAGGTGAGCCCTTTCACCCACCAGGTGAAACAGGGGGGATAAAGAGAGAGAGTTCCACATTGGAAAGACGTGGACTTTGATTGTGATAGATAAGCAATTACCCACCTACAGCTACTGGACACATCCATGGACTTTTAAGCATGCCTGTGGGAAGCCAAATGGACCCAAGATGTTTGTGTACAATGGGCCAATGTGTGGTGCTTATGTAGTGGACCCGATCTTCGGGCTCAGGTCCTTACAAATAGTTTCTACAGGACCCTACATGGGAACAGTGAGCTTACCTGACTGCAGTGCCCATCAACCCTAGGAGAAGAAGGCACTCCATGTGAGAGGGTGTAAGACGACAAGATATCCTTCAATATGCTGCTTATATTCAGCTCAAACAATGTCTTCAGAGCTGTTAGAGAACCGGAAGCAAGTTTCGCAAGTATCCCAATCAGGCCCTGTCAATAAAAGTGACAGGATATGAATACCCTTGAGACGCTTTGCAACATGATGAACTCCAAACAAGAGGGTGATGAAATAAAAGCTAAGAGTAATTACATACAGTATAAACAGGTTGACAGAGGGTGGTTCGGCTGTTCAAGTCTATCAAATGTGTCACTTGGATGAATCAGCCCATGTTTAGAAAGTTCATCCAGCTTATCAGGAAAATGACGGGCTCGCTCTGCTATTTTTATTAAGCAAGATGCAACAGTTTCCACAAGCTGGAAAACAACCAATAATAATTAAAGCTGAAAGTAGATAATTTTTTAGAAATTTTAGAGATAAGCCAATCGATGTCATGCATACCTTGCTATCTTCATAATGCAGAAGATTACACAATATTGGAACTGCCTCCATAAAGGATGAAGGACATTCAGAGAAGGAAGTTTCTCACATATGTTCAACACAGTAGATAGAGCAACCCTCTAATTCAATAATAAATAAATAAATAAATAAATAATCAAGAACAAATAAGGATATAAATCTATAGCAAATAAAACAAAATAAGGTTTTGAAACAAGCTATGCTCAACTGTGAAGGGAAACATACTCCACTACCACTGTACCTGTATACTCGTTGCAAAGAAGTCGACATAAGTTAGAGCAGCCATTATCACACCAGACTGTAAGCAAGCAAGTGGTTGTTCACGCGAGATTTTCTCTAATGCTTGCAAACACTACAAAAACAGGGGGAAGATAAATTGTTAAATATAACAGTTCTTTTACACATCCAGCACAAAATAAATAAATAAATTATTTAAGTGGGTAATGGCTAAAACATAAACATACTTGTTCAGCAACATCTACGTACTCAATAGCCATCAACCTTTGACAAAGTGTAGTCAACCCATCATGTCTGACTACAAAACCTGACGATCGAGGATGGGCATCACATAGATAAGTTAAAGCCCTAATAGATAAAAGCATTGTCTCCGGATTGCTCTCATGTCTAGCAAATTTTACAAGAATGGGAGACAAAGAGTCTGCCATCAAACTCGAAAACGAACCATCTGTACAAAAAGATAATAATTCACACAGCTCAGTTAGGGCAGCCAATTGCCCGGATTCTCCAACATTTCCACTCAAACTTGATAAAATTGTCTTAAGTTTTGCATGATCACCAGCTGATCGCTGCCTCTGCAAATGGCGAAGAGTGTCTGTATTTCGCCTCTGCACTACATCACCCATTTCATCAGAATCACAAGACCCATATGCTGAATCCCTTTCAGCTTCACTCTCTGAGCGACTTGAGCCAGAGGCAGATGAAGATGTTTCCATATTGTGGTTTGAATTAGTAGAGATCACAGGTGTTTGAACTGATGAAGTTGATGAGCCCGGTCTAAACTCTAATGAACTACAAGATCGTTTATCAGCAGGCAAATTATCAGCAGTTTCTGCTCTCTTTTGGCCTCGATTTCCCATTAATATATCACACCAAACTGCTACAAATACTCTAGCCTCCCTACACAAAAGAAAAAATAAGTCAGAAATCACGAATATTATCAGTATCTGACCTTATAGCTCAGCTGATCCCAAAGTATGATTACTTTTTTTGTACTACATCTGTACCAAATGAATGTCCATTTTTGCTCTTGATCAAGAACGACAACAGATATTCATAATGGGTCGGAGGGAGTAAGTTTTTTGTTTTTCACTTAAAGATCAATTTGATTAATCAGCCAAGAATGATTATTCAAAAGTGTGGTATGTTATCCAAATTAAGAAAAATAACATTGACACTATGCTTAGAAACACAAGCAATTCTAAAAGGGTGAGAGAAGAATCTTAAAGAATAATAAAACAACAAAACAAAAAAGATAAATTTATATAAGTGGTAATCATAATCAAAGCAAAATACAGAAATTCAATATAAACAACAGGCAAAAGAAAGCATACTACAAAAGCATAATCATCACAAATTTGATCGAAAATTTCACAGCTTTATAGCTCAAAAACAGTTACCAAAGGGCAAACTATATACCAATTCACACAAACAAAAAGAATTGCACACATAATCACACTAGGAAAACACACTCATAAACACATAAACATACGGAGAGGATCAACTATGAGAAAATCGGATTATAATTTATTGACTTTCAATTGGGTAATATATTCAAAGAAAAAAAAGGAACAAAAACCCACAAAAAAATTACCTTGGAAAAACCTAAAGAAAGTGTGACCAACCGATCTTTGGGAGGTTCAAAGACCTAATTTACATATAGAAATTTAGGGTTTTGGGGTTTCACCTATTTTTTCTCGTTTGATTGATAAGTTTTAATTTGGGAATTTACATAGGAGAGGAAGTCTGATAAAAACAGGGGACCGAAGGTGCCTGAGTGTATTAGCAAAGGTTCAATTCAATTGTTATTATATTTTCACATATTTGATTTTTAAATTAATTTATTACGTTATCCTAAATTAAGGAAAAAAAAAAAACAAAAAACTATGGTTTTATGATTTTTCGGATGACCGCCTTGAATAAATTTATTATGTAAATTAATTATTTTTAGGGAATAAAGTTGATTTTGGTGAAAAAAAAACATTCCATTCTTCCTTTTCCTTTTCCAATTTCACTTTTAAAGTTATCAAATATTGAGAGGTTTATGTCTTCGTCCTAAAATAAATATTTTAAATAAATTATAAAGTTTGATAATCTGATTAAATTGGTTTGATGGCATGGTAGTCGGTCTCAATTTGTGTGTACCAACGAGCATGTATATCACCTTATTAATGTGTTCTATTTTAATTATTTTAATCGTAGGAATTCTGCATAAATCGAGATCGAGATGGAAAGTTAATGACATTTTCGAAATTAAAACCTTCTACTCCCGCTTATGTTTGTTTGATAAAACTTTCTTACTCACAGCACGTCGGGACAGTACCGTTGTACTTGCAGAAACCAAAAGAGTAGCAAACAATGTTCTCAAAGGGACTTTCCGGTAGCAAAAAAACTCGCCTGTACTGGTATGTACTGCTTTGTAAGTGTTCAGCTGATCGTGCATAAAAACGGTTCTGAATAACATCCATATTGAACCTCGTCAAACTTACATATAG
Organism: Adenophora triphylla var. japonica; assembly: GCA_022495995.1. Classification (NCBI taxonomy): domain Eukaryota; kingdom Viridiplantae; phylum Streptophyta; class Magnoliopsida; order Asterales; family Campanulaceae; genus Adenophora; species Adenophora triphylla. Next base: position 158 of record JAFEMH010004964.1, on the reverse strand, counting down.
TCTGCGTAACATGTTGCACCGCGTGCTGTATGTAATATGCAGCAGGGAATCATGGCAGCATACCATCCATTCCCCGGGGTGGCCGCATGTATATTCGACCCAATGGCAAAACCCTATTTCCTGGGAACCATTCGCGACAATTTAATTTCCAAACGAAA